>QNUK01000006.1:4710000-5087500 GCA_013621035.1 Clarias magur
TTTACTTTACATGATTGTAGGTATGGTGACCCATGGCATTGGAAAAACACACAAAAAAAAATGAAAAAACAAAAGTGACATCAGACATCAGCCACATCTTTCCACTTCTACTTTCCATTACACTTCAGGTCTGAACATTAAAAAAATAATAATTTTGTTTTGTGCTTAAGGAGTCTTTTTTTTGTTGTTGTTGTTGTTGCATGTTGCATTTTGTACTTTGGGGCTGAAAGTTATTTTTTTTTTCATTGTTTTCTTGTCTTTTTATATGTGTTTGTGTTTTGCACTTCAGTGCTACTATACTTAGGTGACTGGTCAATCATCCTCGAGCTTATACTTGCCTCATTGGGTTAGCTAATGGATTCATTATTTGTCCATCCGATAAATTACCTGAACAATAATTGTCTGTGTTTCATTTAATAAAGGAAAACAAAAGTTAATTGGTTATGATCATGGTTATTTATGCATTTCATATGCATGAAGGTTTAATGGTTTTGATTCATGGAATGAATCAAAAACTTGGTGATGCTGAGGTTTAAAAAAAAAAAAAAAACTTTTGCTTAAGACAGCTGCTAGCGGTAGCTCATCCCGTTCACTCCAAATGTTTCCCTTGACTCCTGTGCACTGTTCCTCTGAACACACTCTGATTTACTGTCTTGTAAACACATAGGAAGTAGCATTGAAAACGCTTTAACAAAGTCAATAAAAGCAGATACCATTCCTGGTTTTGGAGTTGCATGTGACTCCCCTCATCTACTAACACTTTGCATGCGAGTGCACACGCACACACACGCGCACACACACACACGCGCACACACACACGCGCGCGCACACACACACACACACACACACACACACACACACACACACACACACATATAGGCAATTGCACACTTGTAAGCCACCCTCACGTTCCTATTCTCCTCTGCTCCCCCTTTCTTATAGTTTTGGGTTCAGGGCAGGTTGGGGTGATTACTTTAACAGGTCTACCTGCAAGTTTGCTTTGAGTCTTTTCTTTTTCATCTGGGTGCAGAAAAGTGGCCCCTGGTGTCTAAACAGCTGTGTAGACCTAGGCTGGGGGGGCTATTGGAAATTCAATTGGCCACAGGGACTTTTTTCTCCCCTTCTCCTTTTTCTCTCTTTTTCCTCATCTCTCTTGTCCTTTGTAACTCAGTCTTAAGCCCTGTCTTTCGTATGCTTGTTGTGTTTTCTCCTATATTTCCTCAATCTGTTTCTCTCAATAACATCACCATGGAATATTACCTTCACTTCTTTTACATTGCTGTGACCACAGCCAAAGCCTCCCACCTCTCTCTCTCTCTCTCTCTCTCTCATGTCTCTCACATCTGAAAATCTGGAGAGAAATAATCATTTAAAAAATGAACTGTTTTCATCCCAGGTGCTTAATCGATTGGGGGCCCTCGAGTATGATCGCATTTCTTGGGGCTTTTCAAATCCTAACTATGAATTCCATCAAAAGCCTGCAATTCGAATAAGAACATAGCGGGCTAACCTTTTGCTTTAGGTTGTGGGCGGCCGTTGTGGTCCGTACACAGATGGACCTCGGTGACGGGTGAGCTAAACTGTTGTCCATCCATCCTGCTGCAAAAGAGGAGCGGGCGGCAAGGTTAAAATCTTCATAAAGCATACATGGGGGTGGGATGGAATTTGCTCTGGAGCAGGTCACTGCTACCTTGTCACTGCCTGCTATATCATCTTTCCTCCTCTGAGGAAAGAAGCCCGAAGAGGGCTGGAGATGAAAAAGGCAGCTCTTGACTTTCATATTTTGAGGGTTAAAATGCCAGGATTTTTTTTTTCTTCAGTAGCTTAGTGCTGAGAGACAGCTATCGATTGACATGTTACCTGTAATCTCCTTCATAACCAAACTCAAAATGTTTTGCTTTTATCTCTGCTGTATGAAATTTTTAAAACATAATAAGCCTTGTCATACAATATATACGTTTTTAATTTAAAGGCTTATACGTATTATTATTATTATTATTATTATTATTATTGTTGTTGTTATTATTATTGTTATTATTAAATGATCCGCCTGTCTAACCCTAACCCTCTGAATAACCAGGTTAATTTTACTCCTTTTGAAAACTCAACTAACAGAATAGCAGAATGCTTTTTTTTAATTATTATTATTATTTTTTTTTTTTACAACATTCAGTTCCAAAAGCCCATGATACAGATTTATTTATTTATTTATTAAAGTTTATTGTTTACTGTGTGTAACTCCCTGTTTATTTTTTTAAATAAAAGTTTTAATTCCTGAGTGTGGCTCTCAAAGTAGAAAAATGTAATGCATTGAAGATTTTTTTATTGCAGTGGTGGAATTCATAATTCATTGTTGTCGGTTATTATATAGAGTAAGTAATCTAAGTTATATAATGATAATTTTAATTAATATGAGCTCTGTGAGTGATATCAGGCATCAGAAGCTCCATGACTATAATAAAATGCCAAAATATTAGACATTTACAGTAATCTGTGCTAAGGATGTCCATGGAACACTTAAGGGGTCCTTTGCTGCTAAAAGTGTAAGATTCTTGTAGGAATTTGCGTAAAAGTGATTTATAGAACAATTTGTAGTACACTGTTTTAATTGAAACATTATTGTAAAATCTTTATTAGGTTATAATCACACAATCTCAAATATATAAAGCACAAATCAGACGAATCCTGGAATGTGTTTTCCTGTCTGACAGAGCTTTCCTGAAAAGTTACAACACATACGTATCAAGAGATTGTGACTAGAGGGAAAGAGGATAGTGTGTGTGTGTGTGTGTGTGTGTGTGTGTGTGTGTGTGTGCGCGCATGCTTGCATGGCGGCACGCAAAACAAAGTGAGAAAGCAGAAAAGGAGTTGGCTGGGCAGAGTTTCAGAGAAAAGTCATGTCTTCAGAGGAAGAGAGAGGGAAAGGAGAATGTGGTGTTGAGAGTGGTACTGTTTGCTTAGTCCCCATCAAAGCAAGGTCTAATTATTTTACCATGCGCAGGTTCAGCTAGTGCTGAGTGCTGGGGCTTCTGCCTTTACAACTTTAACCTCACGCTTGTCTCATGGCTCTTTCACGACGACTGCTCAGAAGCGTCCCACCTAAAATCTGTAGTACTGATGGTTCCAATATTTGCAATATAAAGAAGCCTAGTAAATTAAATGATTTATTAAAAGTATTTTTTTGTTGTTGTTTTTAGCAAATCTATATCAGAAAGGAAGAACAACACTTGCACACAAAATGTTTTTTTTTTTATTTATTTTTTTTATCTTTAGTAGTCACTTTTTTCTGTTCAAGGCTGTGGTGGATGCTTCAGTTATAGGAATACATGCTGGATGAGATCAGAGCCTACAAAAAAAACAGGTCGGATTTGTCAGATGTGTGTGTGTAATATGCATCCATATTAGTTACTTACTTGAACCAAGCAGTCGAATATATTATGCCTGCTTCTTTTTATGAAAGAACACAAAGGCAATATGGACACATTCTGACACTTTGACACCTTGATCATCAAACCTCCCTGCGGCGCTCGATATCCTACGGTGGGTCAGTCGTGCCGCAGCTGTAAAAGTCACTGTAAAAAAAATCAGCCATTGCATCATGGAAAAAGGACTGTGCTCGTGCATAGTTGACCTGGAGAACCAATTACTCCTCCAAAATGTACATGCATGCACGTGTGTGTGTGTGTGTGTGTGTGTGTGTGTGTGTGTGTGTGTGTGGGTGGGTGGGTGGTTGAGAGGTTAAACGGAATTCTGACTTTAGCCATGACCCTTATCTGGGAGGAAGACCACCATGAGACACTTAAAAGACCACCAAGTTTACACCCCCCAAAATTACTCCAACCAGGATTTTTCTTCTATCCACTTTAGAAGATTTGTCTCATACATGACATATTCAGTAAAAAAAAAAACTGGCAGTAAAATGCATTGTATTGGTGAGGGTTAGATTCACTTGTTCATTCAGAGGGAAGGGTCAATGCAATCAAAACAAAGTTTGTCTGACTGTCCCAATGGGATTGGTCTCCTCCAGGATGACCTCACTTCCATCCAGGGTTCACTAAATGGGTTTGCTTAACTAAATGCTATAGTTTTCAAAGTCAACAATCTTGATCTAAGGGAATACCTAGGGGAGATGTTAGAACAATATGTTAGACAGCAATCAGCATCACCATCAAAACATGGATTAAATGAATGAAGTTTTGATGAGTGGTGTTGATTGCTTCATTACAGACAGGGGACACACTCACACACCCATGGACAATTTTAAAGCATCAATCAGCGTACATGTCTTTGAACTTTGGGAGCAAACTGACGAACCCGGGAAATCCCAAAAAGCATCGGGAGAACATTCATATTCCATGCACACCAACAGGAAACAAGATTAAAACCCCAAACCTTGGAAGTGCAAGGCTTCCAGTGCACTGAGCCACCATTCGTACTCATTCTACTTGTTCAGGTTTTATTTAACATACATTTCCAGGCCATCACCTTGCACCTTCAAAGACAGGATTCGATTCCTACCTTGGGGTCTATGTGTATGGAGTTCGCATGTTCTCCCAATGCTTGGTGGTTTTATGGTTATCTCCCAGAGTCCAAAGATATGCAAGACTGCCTGTTGTAAAATTGGACTAAATACAATGCTAATCACCTTTGGCATCCACGGTCCCTAGTTGGACTACACAGGTTTCTAGATGGAGAGATGGATGACATGGTAGAATCATGGTTAGCATTGTGGGATCTCACCTCCAGGGTCGAGAGTTTGATTCCGGTCCCCGTCTTTGTGGAGTTTGCATGTTCTCCCATGCTTTCTGGGTTTCCCCTGGAATAGCCCAAAGACATCATAGTATGCTAATTGGCATTCCCAAATTGCCCTTAGCATGTGTTTTTGTTTGTGGATTGGCACTCTATCCAGAGCGCACCCTGCCCAAAGTCTCCTGGAATACACTGAAGATAAACGAATGAATCAATGAATAAATGAATGAATATTTCACCATAACACACAAACTGAAACAAACTGATTTAAAATTTCAGCTGGATGAAAACCTTTCAAAAATTTTATTGGGAGTCATCAGTACCATAGGTCTGCCATAGGTCACCTCCCTATAAAAGGTTCTGAAGGATTTTATTTGACCAAACTGTGTAGTAAATCATTAAATGATAAGTATGCTAAATACATTTGACAGTCTGGTTCAGAGAGTTGTCTGGGATGCTTTTAGGGATGTACGTTTGGACATATAAGAATGTGAGCCTCAAAAGATCAGTGCATTCCAGGAGCATTTCTGTCCCTCTTCAGATGTCCATCATCCCCATTATCTGTACACACACACACACACACATACACACGGACACAGACACACAGATACACACACACACACACACACACACAGACACGCATGCAGACACATACATGCACACACAGTGTCATTCAGCAAGAACAGTTTGGGACTGTCGATGTGTTAATCACAAAAGAATGTGCACACAGAGATAGTACAGTGTATCATTGTAGTTTTAACATAGCTGACATGACAGGATGTTGTTGATTCATTTTCTGATATTTTATTAAAACTAAACACAATTAAAAAATATATATATTTATAATGCAGAACTAAACAATAACTAGGAAGTAGATAGATAGGTAGAGAGAGCAATACATAAATACATAAACACATGGTCAAAGAAAATCTAAAATTAAGAGTAGAGAACAATCCTAAAGAGATTACTCAGGATGGGCTGTAGGTGTCTGTGATTAGTAAGAGATTGGGTAGAATGTGGGTATGGGAGCCCTCTGGTGGGCAGGAGCTATATTGCAGTTCACTGACAGAATAAACAACCTTGAATATGTGAAGTCTCAATTCAGGTTTAAATAAATAGAACAAAATTACATCTCATGGATTTATAAAGGAAAACTGTAAGACTCAATCTGAACAAACGTTTTTTGAGCAGACAATTGTTTACAGTCCTCTATCACAAAATTATTTTGATGCGCAGACCTAAGGAAGGTTTTATATTATACTGCTTATACATCCAGCCGACTGCCTAAACGTCCCTAATCCAGCCGCCATTGTAATGAGATATTGAAAATGTAACTAATGTAAAAAGGGGCAAATTGTAATGGCTAGAGAACTGGATCAGAACTGGATAAGAGCAAAAATTGTGAGGTGGTCCCATGATGCAGTGGACAGGACATATCAAAAGTCATCCAAGAAAGAAAAACCGGTATACTGACAACTGTATACTGACCATTTTAGGGGGGGCTACTTAATATTAGGCGGGTGGTCATAATGTTATGACTGATCAGTGTATATATATAATAAGTTTTGATAAATCTGAAGAACCATAATAAAATTTTTTTTTTACATCTTTGGGACTTTGCCAAACTAAACAAACAGGTAAGAAGGCAACTGCTCCACCACTCACTGCTACTGGAACATATTGTCCATGGTAGATTTTAGTAAGATGAAAGCCTTTAGTGAAAGGCAAATGACAACTCTGGCCTTTTGCCTGGCAAATTCAATAAGGTGCTATATAGTTACAGTGGAACTTTGGATTACGAGCATAATTCGTTCCGGAAGCTGGCTCGTATTTCAAAACCACTCGTAAACCAAATAGAATTTTCCCATAAGAAATAATGAAAACTCAAATTATTCGTTCTACAGCCCAAAACAATAAATTATTAATACAATATATAAAGTAAAAATAAAACAAATTAACCTGCACTTAACATTTAAAAAAGTAAAAATAAATCCAGACAGATAAGTGTTTCCATTTGTGTGCGCAGGCGCCGTGTATTTGTTTGTGTGTGTGTGTGTGTGGAATTAGCCCCTCGCCTCGTCTTAAACAGTAAAAACCTCCCCCCTCCTTGCTTTTTAAGTTTCACAACTAACATACACAATGCAAACACTGTTTTAACAGGAAAAAAAAAATCTCTCTAATGATACTGGCGTGAGCGCATACTAATGGAATCACTGCTGTAAAGTAAAAAATAACAAATGAACCAGCACCTTACCTTTGAAAAGAATCAAGACAGAGCTGAGTTTTCTGTGTAAATAAAGTGTGTGTGCTGCCGGGGAGAGTGTGTGTGTGTGTCGGTGTGTGTGGGGCACAGTGTCAAATTACGCGCGCGCACACAGAAGAGAGAGGTAGATGTTGATTATACCAGTAAGAGACGATTACCCATAATTCCCGCCGCACAAGAGAGAAAAAAATTATTGGCTCAGTTGTGATCACTTGCCGCTCGGTGTCAAAATAAGAGTCGCATGCGTGATAAATGATACTTGGCGCTTGTAAACTAATACTTGCCCGGTTTCTGATGAAAAATTCATTAAAAATCTTTGCTCGGTTTGCAGAACACTCGTAAACCATGTTACTTGCAATCCAAGGTTCCACTGTATATGGTGAAAAGTAACAAAGTGCATTACCTTCTTTACTGCACACATGTACATATCTGACCATTTTTTTACTTTACTTGAGTACTTTTATAAATGTTTTTATTAGTGAAAACATTGTACTTTTAATCCACTACATCCTACAATGAATATTTGTACTTTCTACTTCACTACATTTCTACTGTATATGGTGTAGCATTACATAACCATAGTGGTGTGTAGTACTTGAAGTGGTAATAGCCACCGGCTGGCTATTATACATAACTGCATGATTTGCTTTTCCTAAACATGTACCAGGTGTTTGAAATCAGAAGCTGAGATGGATATAGGTAGTGATAAAAACATCATGTTCACAGTAAGGAAGCACATACACACACACACACATACACACGCAAAGAGAGAGAGAGAGAGACTTTTATTCTGATTTTATGGTAATACAAGCTCAGTACTTTTGATAATACTTTTACTTTACTGTTGGGCTCTCTACCTGTAGTTGGTATCTGAACTAAAGATTTCTGGAGCCACTGGAAGCTCTGGAAAATATTCCAAACATGTTGATCTGTACAGTGGCGATAGCAACGTCCCAGGTTTCTGTGGCACGCGATGTGGGTGCTGAAAGCACCCCAGTGGTATATGCCAGTGCTGTCTCACATGTTCAGACTGTGATTTTGACAAGGGCTCACGCACACTTGCCTTTCAGCAGAAGGAGCTGATGCATTTGATATGGGGTTCAATGAATGCTTGACAGGATCTGTCAGTTGTGCTGTGTCGTGTGTGCTGTGTAGGACTTCGTTTTTTTTTTTTGTATCAAAGACATGCTATCTGGCAAGCTGGTGGAATGGAGCTGTGATTAGATACTAGATATTAATTCTGTTAAGATTTTTTGACCTGACAATTATTTCAATAATTTCACAAAATACAATGTTTGTACTAGAGTACTTGCATAAAATGATATGCATTTCCAAAATAAAATACAATGATTTCAATCTACATTCTGGATCAGATTCAGATCCAGATCTCAGTATCATTAAATTCTGTTTGGCATATGGCTATGTTTGTGTGTTTTTGCACAGGTAGTTTCACTGAATGTATTCAGACTGTAATACTTCTACAGTGACAGCCAGAAGTGAGGGCTCCTCCGGAAACATTTGTGATAGCAGTTTGTGATAGTGTTCTTGCACAAAATCATACAAAATCTGATATACTGTTATAATCAATACAATGATTTCATAACTTTAAAACCACTGTGTAATTTTGATTACCTACAGTAGGTTACTCTTATGCGGTACAAACAGATCTGGCCCAACGAAGCCTGGACTCCAAACACTTTCTACTCTACATCTTAGCATGTTTACATTGTAATGTAAAAATTGTTACAATGGGCTATAAACAAAGACAATATATTGTCAGACTTTTTAAAAAAATTCTGCATTCAGGGGGAATACTAATACTACTAATAATAATTACAACAATGCCACATGCAACAATGCATTATTTTATTTTTGAGGCAAACACCTCATGTCACCTGGTTTCACATTTAAACTCATACTTATAACACCATAGATTTCCAGGTAGGCAGATCTGCGGGCAACAACACCTTTGGTCGCTAGGCGGCGACGTCGTATAGGCAATCAGTGTAGATGCGTTGCACGTGAGCGCACTTCTATATAAGCGCCCTCGACGCAGCACGTGGCCTGATTCGACATTGAGAGCTGAGTCATCGTGCTCAGATATTTAATGCTACTAATAAAATTGAAATAAATAAATAAATAAATAAATAAAGAGGGGGAAAAGAAAATGTGTTGAAAAAAGGAAGAATAAAAACAAAACAAAAAGCTAAATTCTGAAGAGAAAATATATTAAATAACTTGAAAATAAAGATATTAAGAATAGGAAGATTATTTAGTTTTGAGAACAGATATATATTTTGTAAATCTTCATTTTGAAAGAATAAGATGGTTATTATTTTTTTTTTTTTAGCAAAATGTTTTTTTTTTTATCATTTTTTAAAAAATTGCTAAAAGAAGATATTTATTTTATTAAAGAATTATTTTGTAAAAAGATGTGTTCGTGTTTAACACTGGGGGTTAAGATTTCTATCCGTGTAGAAGGGGAGTGATAAGGACACCAGCCACATAGATGGCGAGGCTTCCCAGACATAATGCAGTTTCACACTCATAAATCTTGTTCTGCTGACATCTAGTGGACAAATTATGTGTAGCAACTAGATTCTGACATCGCAAGCAGTGATAGTTGTCACATGTGTGCGGATATGTTGCTTAAAATTCCAATGTGCAAAGGCAATAACAAAATAACATTTTGACTACATTTTCGCAATTTATTAAAGTAATTACTTTACTCGGAGAAATTACTTTTAAATATCCCCAAATAGGGAAGTTTCTTTCTTTCTTTCTTTCTTTCTTTCTTTCTTTCTTTCTTTCTTTTCAAGTAATTTTTTTTTTCAAGCAACAAGCCACTGTTTGGAATATTTGAACCAAATTACATACATTGGTAGTCTTCCTTTAGGAAAAAAAAAACACACCACCTAGACACAATAACACAAAAGCTGGTTAGGTTTTCCTGAATCTTGATTTAGTATATAATGACAGTTTAAAAGAGTGGAACATCAATATAAACCAGTTTTTCTCAATTCCCATCCGTCATTAGGGCTTCCCCATCAAGTCTACAACTACCAGTGAGTGAGGGCCAAAGACTATGATGGTTTTCTCCAAACCATGTGACGCCAGCCAACAGCATCCAATTGAATTGTTGGAACTGTTGGATAACAGCAGAACACATTCGGAGGACAACTCTATCTGCTCCTTCTGCTTGCGTGGGCTCAAACATACCCATGATTGGATTAGAGCCATGATTGATGTGAGAGTGCTAAGTGCCTTCCATAACTACCATCTAAGTGAGCTCGGCCAATCAGCTCTCTCCACGCCCCTGTCTGCGGGAGGCTGATCAGAGACTGTGGCAAGCATGAACAGGAGGGAATTCCACAGATGAGAAGGCCCTGTTCACTCATTAAACATACAAGTCACAGAGGCCTGGAACCTATCCCAGGAGGCTTAGGGCATGAGGCAGGGTACTCCCTGGACAGGGTGCCAATCCATTGCAGGGCACAAACGCAATATGGGCAATTTGGGAATAAACACAATATGGGCAATTTGGGAATACCAGTCAGGCTAATTTCCATGTCTTTGGACTGTGGGAGGAAACTGGAGTACCTGGAGGAAACCCACCAAGCATGGGGAGAACACACAAGCTCCATGCACACAGAGACGAGAATCGAACAGTGGGGGTCGAACCCAGACCCTGGAGGTGCAAGGCGACAGTGCTAACCACTACACCGCCGTGCCGCCGAATATTGAAACTAAAGTACAAAAACACTAAATTACAAAACAACAAATATTTTAAATATATAGCACTAAACAAAAGTGTTGAGGCACTGCTTATTTTATATTTTGCTTCCAAAAAGCCACGCTTTCTTCTATTTTAATTGTAGTCAGGAGTGGGAATGGTTCCCCAGGCGTTTGGCTCTCATTTTCGGCAGGATTTGGGGTGTCATTTTCAGCCCTGTCCCTGTACCTGACAAATTTTAAGAGAAATGTTTGTTTTTTTTGTTTGTTTGTTTATAAAAAGAAAGAAAGAAAGAAAGAAAGAGAAAGAAAACAATGTGACCTATGGATGATCCAAGCTTAAACATCTAACTTAACACATGAACCAGTGAGAACCAGGTGAAGATGATGACCGATCATCTGCTGGTGATGCTGAGTGGTTGGCATAGATGTGAGGTTGTTACGTGAACAAGTATTTCTAAAATGTTATTTTTATGCACTTTGTCGCCTGTTACAGTAAAATATTTGCACCAGTTTAATCTACATAATTTAAAATGAAGAAATGAGGGCTCAAGGCTTTTATATAATAGTGTACATAGCCTATTTAATGTGTTTCATGATTATGTAACTAATAAACTTCTGTTCATAATACCCACAGTCTCAGTCCTTATAGGGATGAACCACTACCTGAGAGAGTTTGAGCCTCAGATAACAAAGTCTAATGCTTAGTTAAGCCAGAGCACCATACATTTGTACAAATTCTTAAGTAAGACAATAAATGGGAAATATTAACTGATAGTCCTGGTTGTAAACTACAAACATCTTTTCTTCTTTGGTTAGTCCACCATTGTATAGAATTATCATTATAGGCAGTAAATAATTTTCATTGTCCAAGTACAGTAAATCATTTAAAATTATAGAGTCCTTTTGAGCAGACCTGTATCTTCCATGACTCACTATTCAACCAAAGTAATATGCAAGGTCATAAGTGTTATAATAAAATGTTGCGTGATGGGACTCGCATTATTTTCAATATTTTCACAGAAAATATGACATGTTATTTGTTCAGCACCAAATGAATCACATTAAGAAAATGATAACAATCTTTTATTTCTATATCAACTCATTCACTCATCACTCCACATGAACATCTCTTCTTTTCCTTTCTCCATTGTTCCATATCTGTTCTTCACCTTAAGGTCAAGATGCTCAGTGATTGGCAACTGTTCCCCCTCAAGCTCACAGTTGTTTCTAGATGCGAACATCTGACTGATCTCCACAAATGTCTTGTCCTTTGTCTCAGGGATGACAAAGTAGACGTAGGTCGCCACTCCTACACAAATGCCAAAGAACACCAGGTAACAGAAAGCTCCTGCGGACATCTGGTAAGAGAATTAAATGGGTTGGGCAGATTTAAATATTACAACATTTTATGAGCACTTCTCTTACAGAACTGTGACATCTTAATATTCTAAACTTGGTGCCATCTAGCTTCTATTAAATTTTTTATGCTGAAAATAGAGTATATCTTTCTTTACTACACATAGTTATAACGCAGAGATGCATACCTGTAGGAATGGGAAGACGAATCCGACAGTGAAGTTAGATAACCAGTTGAGTGCACCCCCAACGATGTAAGCCGAGGGTCGGTGAGACTGCTTAAACAGCTCACCCGTCATGAGGAATGGCACTCCAGCTGTGCAGAGACCAATATCTGTTTCTACACTGTACTACAAACGGAATCAATTCCTTCATTCAACACCAGAGGGCAGCATTAAGTAGTTACGCTGTATGTTCCTAAAAGGAGTGAGCAATTTTGATATGCCACAGACCTTACTATCTTTATTATGTATACAGCATTTAAAGGGATGGGACAGGATTTTCTTCACAGCAAAACTAATATACTGATACCAGTGTCTGATTGATTAAACTTTTGAAAGCATCATTTATAAGGGCTGAACTAGGACAGGTGACGTGGTGGTTATTTTTAAATAAGCTCTGGTCATAATACATGAAAAGGCCACGAGTTATTCCTATAGTATAAAAAAATAATTGTATCAGTGTGAGTAAGCATGGAGATTACTGAATATACAAAACTTACTGAAATTTACTTCAGTTACTTCAGCAATTTAAGATTCTTTAATCCTGGACTTACTCCACCATAGGAAAAATACTAGTGCAAATATTATAGTGTTTTTGAACTTTGCTGTAGTAAAAGTACTACAGGATCCTATATAATATAGTATAATATAGTAAATACCATACTTTAAACCATCTTTTACTTTTCTTCAACGTAAGCTACGAGTAACCAAGTTACATGTCAGAGTTGGGATTGATACAAGTAGAAATAACAGAAAAAACACAATAAAATGAAGTCATAAGATGAATATATGGCGAAATAAAAAAGGGAAAAACAAAACAGGTAAAAGTGTTTAAAAAAAACATTGTAACATGCATTCAAATGATCTACTGTTTTCTGTAAGGGTAATGGGAGTTGCAATTCATGATCGCCAAACCAGGGGTCCAAAACAAATGGTATATGTAGCCACAAGATTTCTGGCCAGGATTTACTGAAAGATAACCACCATGTCCCCTCAATGTTTTCTAAACACAAACAAAGACATAGTGATTGTAAGTAATATAAGCAATGAGAAAACTTAATAAATAAATACTAATTGTCTCACCAGGGCCAATGCAGAATCCTGCAATAATTCCCACCACACAGATCACGCTCACATAGTTCATGAAGTGCACGTGTGCCTAGTATCAGAAATGAAGCAAAACAGGCCAAAATGAACAGCCATTATTTAGTCTCCAGTCAAACACATGATGTTGAAGTCTAATAAACTCTGACTGATCAAGTATACACATGGACAAAGAGCTTCTGTCTGAACACATAATGGTCATTTTTGTCTAATACCTACACTGGTGCTCAAAACTGAGTACAGTAAGTGCACATAACTAGAGAGTCCCAAACATTTCCATATACAGTATAAGGAAAATCATCAAAATAAAGGTATTACCTGCAGAACATGGGAAAGGGTGATTCCGGCACAGCAGATGCCCATAAAGGTGAATCCACCAATCAACAGAGGTCTGCGACCTACTTGTTCAATAGTGAAACACTGTGGGGAAGTAGAAAAGACCTTTTAAGTGACATGGTTTTGTGATCAGTCACAAAACAAGAAGTAGTCCTAAAGGTGAACAAAGTATTTAAAGCAATTTATATACTTGTCCTAAAACTCCATCCTGTGGGTTATTGCGCTAAAAGTTGAACTTGAAAATGTACCCCAGTGTGAGGTGGCAGCGTCCATAGAAGTTTTTATTGAAGGAACTCTCTTTATTTGGTTACATTTGTTAGATGTAGTGCTTAGAGTTTCACCCAAACAATTTTGTCTTGTCAGACCAGAGAATGTTTCAGTATGGTCTTAAAAAATGTTAGTGCAGGCGCAGATCTACTGTACTGGGGTGGCATTGGGTGGCAATTGCCACCCTAAGAAAAAGCCTTGCCACGTGTTCTAAAAATAAAAGTTTTTTAAATTTATCTGACGTTCCAATCCAGATATCAGGTTCGTCAATCACACATCAGCCTAGTGTATACACCGAATAACAATAGTGTTCCTTGAATCCAGAAAACCATGCAAGGATGCTTGCTTCAATGTTGCCACCCCTCATAATTTTAATACCACCCCCTTGCTACCCCATGAATAATTTTTTAGATCTGCCCCTGTGTTAGTGCCTGCTAAATGCCTTTGACTTTTTTTGTCTGCCTAGCTACCATAAAGGTCTGATTAAAGGAGCATTTTTGAGATGATTTTTCCTATCTCTGCAAACTTTTTACACAGATGAACTCCAGGGATGTTCAAGATTAAACTAAAAGTAATCAAAGCTTGAAAAACTTAGCCATTGGTGTGAATACTTTTTTATTTAATAAAAAAATTAACATTTTTTTTTCAATATTAAATGAATATTTCTAAAACCATGTTTTTTTTCTTTATTGATTTACTGTGTAAAAATTGATTTTCAGTAAAAAAAATCTAATTAATAAAATGTAAAAATTTATTTAATCCATATAATTCACTTTAAATTAAACTACAGTATATAAAAGAAAATATATACAGTATCTACTATATATATTTTCTTTTATAATTCACTTTAAATTAAACTACAGTATATAAAAGAAAATATATACAGTATCTACTATATATATTTTCTTTTATAAACTGTAGTTTAATTTAAAGTGAATTATATGGATTAAATAAATTTTTACATTTTATTAATTAGATTTTAATTTTTTTTTTTACTGGAAATCATTTTCTACACAGTAATCGATAAAGAAAATAGAAATGTAGCAAGTTTTCTTTTTAATCAAAATGCAGTTGAGGCAACTGTCCTAGTTTGCATGTTTGTAGATATACAGGGTGGACCATTTAATAATAATTACACCTTAATAAAATGGGAATGGTTGGTGATATTAATGTCCTGTTTGTGGCACATTAGTATATGTGAGGGGGCAAACTTTTCAAGATGGGTGGTGACCATGGTGGCCATTTGGAAGTCACTTTTGTTTTTTCAATAGGAAGAGGGTCATGTGACACATCAAACTTATTGGGAATTTCACAAGAAAAACAATGGTGTGCTTTAATGTAACTTTATTCTTTCATGAGTTATTTACAAGTTTCTCTTTGTTCACAGCCATTGACATGTTGAAGAGGTAAACACGTGATGAGCGGATCGAAATTGTGTTGATATCTGGTGAACGCAGTAACCGGGTCATTGCAGCAGTTTTCAATGCAAGACACCCTACGAGGCCACCCATCTCCCATGCTACAGTTAGCAAACTGCTTGCTAAGTTTCGTAAAACTGGTTCAGTGTTGGATTTGCCAAAATGTGGATGCATGAAAATGGTCACTAATGAACAAACATCAGTGGCTGTCCTAGCTTCATTCAGCAAGAGCCCACAGTGTAGCACTTGCCGCATGTCACTGGAGAGTGGCATTAGTCGAACATCCCTTCGGCGGATATTAGCTACTCACAAATGGCACCCTTACAAAATCCAGCTACTGCAGCATCTCAACGAGGATGACCCAGATCGGCGCACACAATTTTCAGAATGGGCAAAACAAAAATTGGAACAGGACCCTCAGTTCACGCAGAAGATTTTGTTCAGTGATGAGGCAAACTTTTTATGTGAAAAACAATAGTTGGATCCAAGATGGCCGACTTCCAAATGGCCACCATGGTCACTACCCATCTTGAAAAGTTTGCCCCCTCACATATACTAAAGTGCCACAAACAGGACGTTAATATCACCAACCATTCCCATTTTATTAAGATGTATCCATATATATGGCCCACCCTGTATAAATGCTGTCCTAGTATGCTAGGAAGCAAGTACGCTATTACCAACACATACAGTAGGCCAGCAGATGAGTTTTGAGCCCATGGAAAACTTTCTTTAAATATTATACCCAGGCAGAGTTAGAGATGATTCCAAGTGATTTTAAGTAAAGTAAATAATTTAAATGAAAATTTAAAGACAATTAAGGCTGCAAGTTTGTGAAATGAGCAGGGCTGTTCCAAACATTTGACGATGTTTGGAATAGATAGTGTATATATATATATACTACTACACATACTGTATATCTATTTTAATGGAAATTATAGTCCATATGTGGATGATTTCAGTCTCTTCAATAAAGATGGAGTGTTTTTTCTTACCCCAATGAGGCCAGCAATGACCTCGATGGCACCTGTGCCAACTGTTGTGTACTGAACCTGTGAGATGGAGATTCCCACATTCTCGAAGATGGAATTTGTATAGAACCAAATCTGAAATATGGGTAGGTGAAGTAAAAATGTTTACATAAAATATCATTCTCCTCCATCTTTGACTTTACATTACAGAAGTACATATAAACGAGTGTATAACGAGATATTATAGACAGATAAACTCAAAGTCTGACTCACAGCATCAATGCCAGATAGCTGCATGCCCATGTTGATGACCATGACGGATACGACCTGCCAGCGTACAGATCTGTCTCTTAGCAGCTCATAAACTG
The DNA here is from genome assembly GCA_013621035.1 of Clarias magur. Classification (NCBI taxonomy): domain Eukaryota; kingdom Metazoa; phylum Chordata; class Actinopteri; order Siluriformes; family Clariidae; genus Clarias; species Clarias magur. The sequence goes on from QNUK01000006.1 coordinate 4,726,789, forward strand.
AGACGGTCCTCACTGAGGAGAGTGAGCGCTGCTCCTTCTGCATCTCCTCTATCTCTGCCTGGATATTAGTTTTTGCTCTATACCACCTTAGTGCTAACAATAACATCAGAACAAATTTAACAAAAGGATGTTTAACATTGTCAAATGTTTGGAACAGCCCTGCTCATTTCACAAACTTGCAGCCTTAATTGTCTTTAAATTTTCATTTAAATTATTTACTTAAAATCACTTGGAATCATCTCTACCTCTGCCTGGGTATAATATTTAAAGAAAGTTTTCCATGGGCTCAAAACCCAACCGCTGGCCTACTGTATGTGTTGGTAATAGCGTACTTGCTTCCTAGCATACTAGGACAGCATTTATATATCTACAAACATGCAAACTAGGACAGTTGCCTCAACTGCATTTTGATTTAAGAAGAAAACTTGCTACGTTTCTATTTTGCTAGCACTATTGCTTTAACAACGACAATATTGGGCTTTGTCGGAAAGCCCAATGTCAATTATTGCATTGTGAATAAATAGTAAAATTACCGTTCAGAGAGGCATGAATGTTGTGTTTTTCAATCAGCAAGTAGCGTGGGCTCTCAGGAAACCACGGGAGTAGCATTAGTTGAATAAAGGTTGGGACCACCACCAGAGAGAGCAAAAGAGGCCAGTGCTGTTCCTGTGAAGAAAAAAGCATTTAAGTAATTAACAGAACATAGCTAATCTGTATTTAAGAGTAATTCTGTACAGTATGTAGGGTATTTCCATACACCGGCAAATGAAAATCATGACTTGAATGCTGTGAAAAATACCAAGTAATTAATGAACTGTACACAAGTCAGATTTATTTGAATCCATCTACACAGACTTAAATTTCTTTATTTTTCAGTTAAAGCTCCAGCTAGAACCACTATGAAAGTTACAATTTTGCTAGCTTACGAGGATGGTTTTACTTTTGCACTGTAGAATACCTGCACACATGCATACTTGCTTTGTTCAAATTGGCACTCAACAATAATGGGAAACTTAAGATGGTACATAAGATCTTGCTGGAATGCTATTATGCATTATGCATACTACTGTAGCTAGCTCAGCTAGCATAGATTCATGCATTAATTTGCTGGTATATTCAATATAAGCGGCTTTTCTAGGAGTGCATTGTGTAAGTAGAATTTAGTGTTATTTCTTTCAGCAATTTTACTTTACCTTTCCCAAGACTTCATGAAGTCCGAAAATTTGGGCAATGAAGACTCCAATACAGATGAAGAGGCTAGGCACCAGGCCAAGGAAACCACGGAGGTTCTTTGGAGCAATTTCTCCCAGGAACATGGGCACAACACTAAGCGAGATCCCTAATCAAATAGAAAAGGAGAGGAAATTTATTTCCAAATATAAAAGTGAAGCTATTCCTTACCTCATATGTAGTTGAATTTATTTATTTATTTTTTGTTTATAAGATGTTTAAGAAGGAACAGTAATAGTTTAAATACTAGCATACCTGATTACTTATATATCTAAACACCTGACTATTGAAAAGCATAAATGACTTCAAAGTCACACTAGTATTTTTTAGAAAAACATGTTTTACCGCTGTATGCTGTCATTCAATACTAGCACACTACATGAGTGTACCTGAATGTATTCCTGTGATGAAGCGACCGATGATGATCATCTCAGGAACGCCAATATGCCTGCTCAAGCCCATCAGTCCACCAGCTACAAACACTAGAAATGTACTTTTTACCAGTGTCCCTCTTCTACACAAATCACAACAAAATGCAGGTATATAATTTGAATAGAAAAATATTATGAGACAAACCAATCCATACTCATTCTCATAAATGGTTGAACTATAATTTCATGCATCATACATATAAGTGTTAAATCTATTGAACAGTGCAGCTTGTGCAGTACCTTCCAAATTTGGTGACTAGCATTCCCACAGTAAGGGATCCTACCAGTCCACCAATGGCGAAGATGGACACGGTAATGGAGTAAAACACTGTGATGCTGACAATGCTCAGAACGCTCCCATTGCGCCTCGTTGCAGTGAGGTTATAAAAGTCCTTAATGTACTGGGAGGATGTGTAAACAGAACATGATTTCAGTTTAATTAAACAGTAAACACTTACTTTATACAGTACGAATAAATTACACAAAAAATAAAAAATATATACAATTTGCTTAAATATGATTAAAACATATACAATAAATGTAAAATCAGATCGCAGAAGAATCCTTTTCTGAAAACTCACACAGGCTTCACGTGAGTGTATTCACATAGTTAACGTGAGCGATGAGGATTTCCACTCATGGTTTTAAAACATTTATATATATACACTTGAAAATGCTTAAAAGTATGTTGCTGTTAGTCTTTTGGTTGCTAACATTGAGGAGTCGCCACAGTGGACCATCCAATCCACACACAACCTGGCACAGATTTTTACGTTGGGTGCCTTTTTCATTCAACCCCCCCATTTTCTCTAGGCTTGGGGCCGAGACTGCATCCAGTGAACCTAGCACTGAGCCACCAAAAGTATAATAACAGCACAAACCATAATGCTGTATGTGTGGGAGCAGGGGTAGCTCAGTAGTTAAAACCTGGGACTAAGGAATCAGAAGGTCATGGGTTCAAACCCCAAGACCACAAAGCTTTTGAGACCTTTGAGCATGGCATTTAACCCTCAACTGCTCAGATGTATGGGTTAAATGTATTACTCTGGATAAGGATAAACCAAATTATGTATACAGTATCTAGCTGTAAGTGGGTTTTGACTCTTAAATCCAAACCAATGTTGGAATAAGGCTGGTTTTAAAAGGCAGGATTACTATTACCCTATTAATTTCAGTAGGATAATGTTGAAAGAATTACCTTAAAACATGTATTTTTAAAATACATTTAATGCATAAGTTTGTATTTTGATTTTCTTTTTTCCCCCCTCTTTTTTTAGAACATGTGACTTCATGTACTGTAACTCTGTTTGACCGGATTTGGGCCTTGGCAAGCCAAAATGTAATTATTTAGTTTCTGCTTCAGAGGCTAGGATTATTACTCTTATCTGTTCAAAGGTCATACAGAGGATTAAAGCTATTAAAGGGCTTTAAATGTGTGCAACAGAAAAGCGAGTTTAATCTTGGTTGTTACACAGAGGAAAAGCAGAGGACACACATGCTACTCTTCACCCTCCCTGATTTGTAGTAACCATGTGATCTAGGGGAGGTCAAGTGTGGTGGAACGGTCAAACTGGGATAAAATGGAGTTTATTATTATTATTATTATTATTTATTATAATATAATAATAATAATAATAATAATAATAATAATAAAAATACTTAAAGTTATGAAAAAATATAATACAGCACATATGGTACCAGAACACTCGGATAATAAATAATGAAACAACAATTAAAAGGGATTTCATATTTGGACAGCCTTTTTCCTACTTGTGTACCAAAAAATGGACCAATGCAATTACATAAAGACTTTAAACATTTTCTGTGTGAATGATTTATACTCTTTAAATTGTTCATATTCTAATGAAGTTCTAGAAAGAACAAGAATTTTTTTTTTGTAGCATACAGTAACTGTTGTATTCTCCTACAAGTATTGAATATGATCATTTAAATATGTTACTCACCTCAGCAGGAGAATTGACTACAGCCAGGTTATAGCCGTAAAGCATGGAGCTTCCCAAAGACGAAAGCAGTGCTGCTGCTAGGAGGGTTGTGGTTAAATCCTGTAGAAAGAAGAAACAGAATGAGCAAGATTTTTAATCAAATGCTTGGTCATATACACATGGATGACAAAGTACAGTAGAAATCTTATAAAGCATCCACTGAATGTATGTCATATGGTTTGCACAATGCATGCAGCAAGTAATGGATTACATTCTGACAATAATACAGTACATTACATCTAGCTATGCACATGACCACATTAGCAAAAGTATTTGAATTTGGTTTGCTGAGCTTGTGCAGGCTCAGAAGTCTTGTGAAGTCTTGGAACGGAATCAAGCTTTGATTTTATTGTAAAATCAGGAGAATTATATTACATACTATACTGCCAACAATTAGTCATGTTTTGTAAAAATGAAATAAACGCTGTAAAGAAAGAAAGCAAGGCAGGAAGAAAAAAAAGTGGAAATGGCCACTAAAATCATGCAAGTGATAATTTCAGCATGAATGTGAATAAAGGTGATGATTACAGAACAAAATAAATATAATTTAAATTTACTTTGCAGTAGGTAGGTAGTTAGAGACTGTAATTAGGTAGGTAGTTTCTGTAGTTAGTTAGATATGTACTGTAGTTAGGTTATTTATTATTTTTATACAATGGAATGTTAGAGTTTCTGTCTGATCAAACACTATATAACGTAACACATTAAGACAAGAAATCATTTAAATTCATAACTGACTTACCCCACTTATTTTTCCCACTGACTTGGTTAAAACTTTCTCGGCCATTTAGCAAGCCATGTGCAAATTTCCCAAAAGAGAAAATGAGAAAAGTTCCTTATTGTAATTCTCTCTACAGAGGCAGACTACTGCCAGTGTGCAACAACTCCGCCTCCTCCTCCTCCTTCACCTCTCACAACCAGCTCATGCATCATTTCTTCAAGGTCGGTCATCCTGCCACATATGAACCTTGTAGTGCTGCACTAACACAGTCTAGTGAATTACTGGTAATTCACACCGCTGGGAATTTTGTAGAAAAATCACACTAGATGGCTAAAAAATAAATAAATAAATTCTATTTGCGCTAGGTGTGTCAACCATTTTTTTTTTTGGCTTAATAAAAATTAAGGACAATGTTCTTAAACATTTTTCAAACATGTTATACAGGTGGTTTTCTGCTGTATTTGTGTTTGTACAATATGTTTGTGCATGTTAGTCTTCCTTTTGACCTCTAACCCCAATTATCTAATGGTACATAACATGGTAGTGAGAACACGGCCTGAGGTGGATTATCACCTTATAATGGAAATTTGACATCAGACTGGGGTAGCTCAGTTTTTAAGACTTTGGTCCAAAGGGTCATGATTTTCAAAGCTGATCACTGCCAAGGTACTACTATTGGGTCCTCAAGAAAGACCCTTAACTCTCAACTGCTCAGATATAGTATATAATGAAATAAATGTAAGTTGTGCTAGATAATGGTATCTTCCAAAATCTTGTCAATATAGATGCATGTCCAAACATATGTTTATTTTTCTTATACCACGTACATATGCTGAAAGTATATTTTAACTGCTTTACAGAACTGTCTCTGGAGACTCCTTTCATAAATGCTAAATAGACATTTTATTAAACCTCACAAGAGAAACTATGGAGAGCTAACAGTTGATGTCACAGTTTGGCCTTGACCAACCTTTCTCTCTCTCTCTCTCTGCTTTTTTTTTTTAGACCACTGGCATTTTATTCATCTAGTCTTATCAATAGAACAGTGTCTAGAAAACCAAAAATTCCAGTAAAGTGCCGCAGGTACCAATGTTGCCAACAGAGGGACAAACTATGAACTATTACAGACTCCCTGTCTGCCTGTGAAGAAAGTTATTATTTTGGCCTGTTCAGTATATCTAACTTGATATACTGTGGTTGACATTTGTCTATATGCTATTTGCTTTTAATTTGTTCCTCTCATCACATTTCCTCTAGTGTGTAGGGGACAGAATCAATCAGCCAGCCTGCTGTATTTCTGTTCATCATGTACACTTTTTTTTAGTTTATTATTTATTAATGTGGAAGATTCACCAATAAAAATTTTTTTTTTCTGGTTTCATACTTTTCACAAACACACTCTTCCATACATTTTTTATTTAGTTTATCTAGAGACTCTGCTATACAAATCCTAATAATTTAATTTAAATGAGCCAATCTACATGCTGTGGTCATAGCAACATAGCAACTAAAAATTCCACAGCACTGTGATAAAAGACGAAGATGAAGTTGCTCATTTAAATGTAGAAACCATGGGAAAATATGTGACCTTAAATGGTCAGAAGACACATTTTTAATATTTTGAACTGCGATTTTACCAAAACTAATTGTTGATGATGCCCAAACAATAGATCTGGAAAAAAAAAAATACACATATATATATATATATATATATATATATAGACATCTAGACACAAAATCCCACTTGAGCCCACTTAATGTAAAGTCTTATCACAAGAACCTCACTTGTTCCTTTCTTTTCCCCTTCTGTCTCAGTCTTGTGACTGTTGTTTTTTTATCATAACATTGAATCATGGGTCGAGATAAAATTATACTCATATTGTGGCTTCTGTAGTTAGTCTCTCAAGCTTGCTTAAAAGCAGTGGTGGCATGTGGACCCAATGTGAAACAAGCATGCGTTTCTTCTTTAAACACATTGCTGAGAGTTCCTAAAACAATTCACACGTGCCTTTCACATGCATAGGTGATTCTAGAGTCTGTTGGGGCCCTAGACAAAAATTTGAAAGGTGCCTCTCCAGCCAGCATATATCACCATGATATTATAATTAAGTTTGTCAGCCTTTGGGGGGCCCCCTACGGGTCTGGGGTCCCAAACAGTTGCCTGCCTTGCCTGATGACAAGCAGCTCCTCTGTACATATCTTTTAGGTCTTATGACTCTAAATAAAATGTATATAGAATTTAAAAGGCTTTCAAAGAGTCAATAATTTTTTTTTTTTTACAGAACACTATTCTTGTTTTCTGTAGCTCTATTTAAATTCCTGATTTAAATTATACTGTTTTTTTGTGAGGGGGGTTGTTTGTCTTTTCCTTAAAAATAGTAAAATAGTTATTGTTTTTGTATATTATTCTGGAGTATTGTATTAGTATTGGATTATGGACTGACCTGCCGTCCCCAGTATGTCCGTCTACAAAACTGTTTGTCCGAGACTGTGATCTGCAACACCGGAGCTCCCCAGGGGACTGTACTGTCTCTGTTTCTTTTCACCCTCTATACATCTGACTTTAGGTATAACTCAGAGTTATGCCATCTACAGAAGTTCTCTGATGATTCTGTGATTGTTGGATGTATAAAGGATGATGACACATCTGAGTACCTGTCTGTACTAGACGACTTCGTTTCCTGGTGTGAGCGTAATCACCTACAACTCAACATCAAGAAAACAAAGGAGATGGTGGTTGACTTTAGGAGAAGCAAGACCCCTGCGACTCCTATATCTGTCAAGGGGGAGACAGTGGACATGGTCTCGGAATACAAATATCTGGGAGTTCATCTGGATAACAAACTTGACTGGTCACTCAACACAACGGCACTCTACAAGAAAGGACAAACCCGATTGTACTTTCTTTGAAGGCTCAGGTCTTTCAACGTCTGTAACACCATTCTACGGATGTTTTATGAAACTGTTGTGGTGAGTGTCATCTTTTACGCAGTGGTCTGTTGGGGCGGTAATGTAAAGGCATCGGACAGGAACAGAATGGACAAGGTTATTAAAAAGCAACTGTAACCGGGAATAAGCAATTTCCCCTTGGGGATTAATAAAGTTGTTTGAATCTTGAATCTATTCATGATTTACTTATTCAATTCAATTAAATTTTATTCATACAGCGCTTGTAACAATGTTAATTGTCTCAAAGCAGCTCCACGAAATTAAAAGAATATTATGGAAATGTGTAGGAGAAAAGTAAAAATGTGTATAGATCATAGTGGGCAAGTCGAGGGCGAAGGTGGCAAGTTCAATATAACAGACGCTGTCAAAGTTAATATGGAGTGCATTTCAGTTTGACACCAGCATGGCACCAGAATGAGTCAGACAGGTGCAGAGGGCAGAGGGGATCTGGATTGCTGGGAGCTCAGGAGCAGCATGTGTAGCTAAAACCATCATAAGCAGAATCCAGATGGAGGTGTTCCTTCTCTGCATACCTCAGGATCCTTGCAGGGTTGGCCTTCGTCTTCTGGAGTTGCCTCGGGATAAGTAAAAAGGAAAGAACAGGTGGAAAATAAATTAGCATTGTTGCAATTCATTATATTAGCAGAACTACAGTAGATAGGAGTGTGCATTTAAATGTACTAGAGTACAAGGTTATGGAATGAATTTTGTGCATGCACGAAAGGCCAAAGAGATGTCTTTTAAACTGGGAGACTGTGTCTGAGTCCTGAACATTATCAGGAAGGCTATTCCAAAGCTTAGGAGCTAAATTTGAACAGGTTCTACCCCTGTTTGTGGCCTTTGATATTCTGGTAATTACCAGAAATCCAGAGTTTTGTGATGTTAAGGAGCACTGCGGATTGTAACGCACCAGAAGACTGGCTAAATACGTACTGTAGGAGCTAAATCATTTAGGGCATTGTATGTAAGTAATGCTAGTTTGTAATCAATTGTAAACTGAACAGGTAGCCAGTGATAGTATTGGGGTTATATTATTAAAATTTCCTGATCTGGTGAGAACTCTGACTGCTGCATTTTTGACTAACTGTAGCTTGTTTATTGAGGATGCAGGAATAATGCACTACAATACAGTCCAGTCTAGAGGACAAAAATGCATGAACTAGCTTTTCTGCATCAGATACATATGAAATGGGTGGCAATAAAGTGTGGCAATATTTCTATGGTGGAAAAAGGCTGTGTTTGTAATATTGGAAATTCTCAAGGGACAAGTTGCTGACACATACAGACACAGTTTCTCAGATATGTGTGCACTTGCATCAGTGTGGTGAGTTGTAACATGGCTACTATAAGCGAAATCTAAGGTATGACTTACTGCCAGTCAGATGGTGTGTAGTGTCCTGGAAATGTTGTCAGAGAGGACTGCTGCTCCAACTGATAGGGTGCAGGCCATCAGTGTGGTAGAGCCTAGGATGCTTCCAGAAAATATTCTAGTTATCAAAAAAGGTAATTTCTGTTGTTGACACCAAGATTGTAACCATTCATTAAAGGCAACTAGTCAACTGAATCTTTCGCTTTCTTTCGGGGGCTCTGAAATGTTCTTTCGCGGTCCTGAGATGATGATCCTCATCGTGGTCAATGTTCCGCGAATCTTCTCAACTAAGCTCCTGAAGTTCTTCTTCAGGATCTTCAGGTGACTTAGCCTAGTATCATTTTTGCCAGCATGGAGGACCACAGCTCCGATGTTCTCTTTCAGGGCCACGGGCACCTGTGCAGTGACATCAAGAACGTGAGCATCAGGTAAACAACAACTGTGCAGTACCTTTAGCCGTGGTAGAACGGACATGCCAGATGATGGAGTCTCCGATGATCACCGTGTCATGTACCATCTCGCAAATGTCGAGCGAAGTGGGTCCAGGTTGAGATCTTGAAGATGGGTGGCTGCTGCATCCAGGCTCCATGGTATCCCGGAGTGAACAAAACCTGGGCAGGCTGCGTCCTTGGTGCATTAGACCTGTACGGAGAAACATGCGGGATTGAGGTTGTGGGAGAATTTGTGTCATGCCGAGAATTTACTTGGGACAGGTGACTGTCCGTGACGATCCAGCACAACTGTCGTTTCTGGGCCAGCTTCACCTAAAGGTCGCGGATCTGCTTTTTTATGGCCTCAGCTCAAATGTATCCTCACCTGCACTCAGTGGCAGACACACAACCAATGTGGTGTTTAGGAGGAGTAGTAACAGATAATCAGCGTGAAAAATTTGGGCAAACTTGTGATAGCCGGGCTAAAGGGCTAGCAATGCTGATTTATTCCTGATTATTTACTGTACACACAATAAAGCAAGTCTCATGACTTCTTAAGCTCATAGTCCCAAAAAATGAGCTATTTCTGTTTTGACACTAGAAATTGCCTTTAGATGTGAATGTTTGTTTTTCTCTAGTTATTTATGAACGATGTATGCTAATTAGCCACTTCTGAACATTGAAACGCAATATATTAAGCCTCACTGTGTTGGCCTTCTGGGAGCAGATTTGCTTTCCTGACCGCAACGGAGAGAACAGTCCATTGTTGGGGTGGCTGAGGTCCTTCATGATCTTCCAGTCCAGCACTATACCAAGGAGTGCTGGACCAAATATTGGTCCAGCGCTGCTTGTTGGAGATTGAGTGCAGGTCAGGGAGCTTGGTGCTAATGATGCGTTCAGCTGATTGCACCACCCTCTGAGGATGCTCTCTATGGTGCTGGAGTAAAAGTTCCTGAGCACCTTAGAGGGCAGGTGAAAGTCTCTCAAGTGTCTGAGGTGGTAGAGACACTGCTGGACCTTTTTCACCACAGTGTTATCGTGACAGGACCATGATGGGTTCCGTGTGATGTGAACACTTGGGTATCGAAGCTGTCCATTCCCTCCACTGGGCTATCATTGATCATGGGGGTCAGGTAGTTCCTCTCCTGCTTTGTACTAAAGTCCACTATCACTCCTTGTCCACTATCCACTATCATAGTCCACTATCAGCTCCTTTGTCTTGCTGCTTTCAGCGTTCAGGAGGAGGTCGTTCCTCTGGCACCAGTTCTCCAGATTTCTACGACGGTGTCGTCAGCAAACTTAATGATGGTGGTAGACTTTGGTAGTGGTCACACAGTGATGGGTGAATACTGAGTACAGCAAGGAGCTCAGAACACAACCATGGGGGGGCTCTAGACATGTCTGCCCATCCTTACTGCCTGTGGTCTGCCAGTTAGGAAATTGGAGATCCACTGATGTACAGTAGATGGGCATAATGCCAGGTGCTCCAGCTTGGTGGTGAGTGTGGAGGAATTTATAGAGTTAAATGCTGAACTATAGTTGACAAAGAGCATTTTAACATAATTCCCTCTCCTAGTGTCCGAGTGAGTGATGTGTGAAAGAGGTGAGAAATGATGAAATGATGCAAACTGTAGTGGATCTAATGTGTCAGGCAGTGAACAAATGATAAAGTCTCTCACCAGCCGCTCAAGGCACGTCATCACTACTGAAGTCAGAGCTACAGGGCGATAATCATTAAGTGAGGCAGGATGGGGTTTCTTGGGGGATGGGGACAGGAACAATGATTGACTCTTTAAAGCATGTTAGGATTAACAACATTCTTTAATTATCTTTTAAAATCACGTCTTATTGTCACATTTTATATCGCCGCTTACCACATTAGCAAAGGGGTACAAGAACATAGAATGGTGTCTATTTTTGACTGGATTAGATAATAATAATAATAATAATAATAATAAGAAGAAGAAGATATATGATTTTCCTGTGTGATTTGGCTGATGCATCATGTTGTTGATCAGTTTTCAGTTCATTTGATCTCTCCCTAGGAACCTTTATGCAATATATTATAAGACATATAATACAAGATGATGCATGAATTATTAGTTTAGTATGAATTATGTATTAAAATGAGAATATAATAAAGTTTTGTTATATTTATTCAATGATTACTATTAGTACAATCAAGAAGTAAATCTTTTTATTTTGGTTGTTATTATGAGTTGGAAAATTATACCATAATACATTATGGCAAAAGGAATAAATAGTCAAATCAAAAATGCTTTACAACGATGCATATGGATCTTTTTCAAAGATGGGTAGTAAATGCTCTCTACAGGTGTAATATTGTAATATTGTATTTGGAGCAATATTTAGGGTGGAACTGACAACTTATTCTTGTACTTGGTGTTCAGAAATCTAAAATCAGGTTTGTCTGATTTGGCCTTTGCATTTAGCCGGATGTACAGTCAAAGTGACTGATAAGGTTTTTGTCAAATCAAAAATAATAAAAAATAAAATAATAGAAACTATTAAGTAGTGAACTCCTCCTGTTTTGTTACAATAGCTAATTCCCAGATATCTTTTGCACTGAATTTTTATCTTAAATTTAATAAGGAGATATTTTGTTAGAGTACTGTACCCAGCTCACCCACTGAAACAGAAAACCTACACCCCATTTACTGTTTTGTGCAAACCATAGTTTTAGTTCTTCCCTAAAAGTTGTTTATCCAGTATATACTGTAGGCTTTATAGACTTACTACAAAACTGTACTAAAAAAGATTTTAAGATTATAGTAAGGACTATTTAGACTATGACTCATAATAATAATAATAATAATAATAATAATAATAATAATAATAATAATAAACACATTGCTGATTTGTTTTGTATTTTGAATGTTTTAACTGGGCCAAAAAGAGGACTGCCACCATTCTTGGTCAAGAATAATTGTGCTCTTCCAGGTTGTTGGTTTGTGAGATAGAGGGGAAGGATGAAAGTATTTGATTTGGTTTCTTATGAGTGACTGGACTAGAAAAGTAGATAGGGAAATGAGGGAGATCAAGACCAGAAGGTGGCGGTAATGCAACATAGTGGATGGTGCCAGTTGCCGCCAAACACCAAGAACACAAGACTTGTCTCAGTAGACTTTTTCATGAGCTTAGGAGGAAATCGTAAACACATTAGACCCATTGTAAGTACTCAGTCCAAAAACAATATTTTATAATGTCTTTTATGAAAGTGGAGATGCTTAGTCTAAAATCTAGTCTTGGACTGCCATGTTATGTATTATTATTATTATTATTATTGTTATTATTAATAATACATAAATACACACAAGCACCATAGAAAGCACATGCTCTTCTTGTAAATGACCTCAATAAACTGTGTAGCTAATTTGTAACATCTTTAAGATTTGCTTTTAGGTGATTTAATGTATTGCGTTTATTTTGTTACTTCCTGTTCAACGGAACTTTTAATTTGAAATAAAGGCGCGAAAAGGGACTGACGGTAGTAAATGCATGCGTGGAGAAATATAAGGTTAAACACGGACTAAAAGGAGATAGAAAAAGGGTTTTTGTTTAGCTCCCCTCGAAAGTGGAAACAAGGTTTGAAAGTTTTCTTAAATTTATAAAGGAATTGTATATATTGAGCTAAATATATGTTTTTATATTAAGCTTGTCGTACTTTAATTATGGTCCTACAATGTTTTAATTTGTTGTTTAGCCTGTTATTTGTTTTCCCTTTAGCTCTTACGTTGGTTTGGAAACAAACGGCAGTTGGTTTGAAGTCAAATTTCAAGTGGGTGTAAAATCAAGTGCGTGGGATAATAAAGACTTTCCGACCATCGGTAAAGGCTGTTTTTTTTATTCGATGGGGATGCTACACTTCTAACTCTATGCTCTTCTTTGTCATAAATTGGGTAGTAGGGTACAATTGCAGATTTTTCTTTAATATTGTGAAATTTAAACATCATTTAAGAAAAAAAAAACATCAACTCAGCAGCTATTAAAAATATGATTAGGGCTTGGCTACAGGATAAATGCTAATATTAATTCTTGTGACACTGAGAAGACACAACATAAACTAAATGTAAAATTAACATGAAAGGCAAAACTAACATAACATTAACAAGGAAAACAATTATATACAAAACAGAGAAAACTGACCTGTAAATTAAGGTCAAACTGTGATAATGGGAAAATGAAGTCCATGTCAAATTAAAAGTCCCAAAACAGAAGAAAAATTGGGTTTAAAATGAGGCACCCAGGGAGATATCTGTTCTGAACTGTACAACACACAACTCAGAGACATGCAGTGCTGCTGTGGGGAACCATAGTTTAGGGACCATTTAAAAAATGTAATTAATACAAAAATAATAAATAAAGGAAGTGGGTGAAGTTAAGTAAAAAAGAAAAAGAAAAGAAACAAAGTATAGTCTTTTATTGTGATGTAACCGTCAAGCATCAATTACAGTATACTTGCCACCGAAATTGATTAATGTTTAACTGCAGCAGTGTTTCTATTTTTTCCTTCTTTATTCTCTTCCTATTTGTTGTAGACCTAAACAATATGAGGGAGGGCATTTTAATGTTATGGCTGATCAGTGCAAAAGTTTGGGCACCCTAAGTCCATGTCCACACACAACCGGGTAATTTTAAAAACAGAGGAGAGAAGAATTTTCTTCTTTGTTTTTAAAAATAATTCTGTCCACACGACCTAGGGTTTAAAAATATCTTTGTCCACCTGAAAATGCAAAACGCCCTGTTAAGCACTGTTAGGAGCCTCCTTAATCAACAGGGAGCCAATCAGAAGCCTAGACAAAACGTCATCACCGGTTACATTTTGTAGAAGTCTGACCGGGTCTCATCCGAAAGTGTGTCGTCAGAGTAGGTCATTTACCCTCTTTCTAGGCATTTTTAGGCAATCTTTCTTAAATGCCTAATACATTTTAAGAAAAAAGATACACTGGGTTCAATATGAAATATTATGCATTTAAAATATAGTGAAAAAGTTCAAACAATATGTGAAAACCTATATTATTAATTAAACGACTACAACCAGTACAATTTCAAAACGATTTAATCAAGAAGTAACTTGGTTGATAATTCAAAATAACAAAAGCAAATCATACCATAATACATTTGGGAAGAGTTATAAGTAGCCAAATCAAATATGCTTTGCAGCACTGCATATGGATCAGGTTTTTAGAGATGAGCAATGAGGTCTGACAACTTAATCTGTTGTGCACAATTGTGATCAATAAGTTTTTTAGTCAAATTTAAATAATAAAAATAACATCATTGAAAAATATAGATAGATACTTAATTATCCCATAGAAAATACCAGACATAACATTTACTGTAACTAGTGAATTCCTTTTTTGTTGTATTAGCTATTTTTTCTATTGCAGTTAATTGCCTTTAACCTCTCTTATTGGACAATAAGTTTATTTAAAAAGACTAGAAACTACAGCTCATCCGCTGAAAGAGAAAACATACACTTACTATAATTTACTGTTTGCGTTAGCAATCAACATGTCTACTCTTTTTTTTTTTTTAAAGATGTCTATACTGTAGCAAATTATATATAATATTTATTTTCAGACACAAGCAACAAAAAACAAGAGAATTATGAAAGATTAATAAAATGACAAAGCATGTTAAAGAACGGTTGTAATTCTCATTTGCTTAAGCAGATATCACTTCAAAATCATCAGTGCTTCTTGGGAAGATTCAAATTCTTAAATATTTGTAGGCATGCTGACTTTCAGATTAACATCCCCCATCTATTAAAAAAGAAAAGCATCTGTAACATTTTTCTTCATGATACAAATATAAAATTAAAGGTACATTTGATATTATAATTGTGTCTTGCTTGATATAAAAAGGGTAGCATTTGCAGTAGTATATAGTAGAATATACAGTATACAACGCTGGGCCAACGGCAATGAAGTGGTTGGCCCAACGTCATTTTGTCCGTTGGACCAGTATTGAGCTATTGGTGGGGCCAAAGATGGGTTGGCCCAATGTTGGTTCAGTAAATAATTTTCAAGGTTGAAAATTGGGAATTAAATCATATGGTGCAGTAGGCTTTGTGCAGTAGGCTGTTTCAATGAAGCCATCACATCAGCAGCTCATATGAGGCTTACCAATCTAGTACATAAATAACATATATAAAGTATATTTTCAAAAGTATTCTAAATGATAAATGTTATTCATTGTGCTTTGTGCTCAACTGTGAACACGGTTAAACAGGGCACTAGATGGTGCTTATCGCTAGGGAGGAACCTAAAACCTCACAGAAGCCAAGTGTTGCTGATTAAGTCCTGAAGCCAAGCTAAACACAAGCTAAAGTTTTGTTCATCTTTTCTCTTGAATACAGGTGGGTTAATATTCCTCCAAATAATATGTCAATACCTTTGAGTAAGACATAAGTTTGTTGAGAATATGTGGCGGTAACATGAAAAGCATGCAGTAAGTAGTTTTGCCGTAATGTGGTGAGAAATATGTTTAGCTATGCACTATTATGCTAGGTTAATCGATTGTTGCCAGTGAATACAGTGGCATACGGAGCCATAGCAAGGTTAGAACCATAGGGATTGTAAGTGCCAGACATGTTAAAAGGCTAATGATGTGGCTAATATAGAGTACATATTGTTTTTGCAAAAGCAGAGCCACCTGATATAAAAGACAAGTCTGAGGCAATGGATACTTTGTATGCATCCACTTTGCTGAGAGAAAAAGTGGTTGTACTAGGTGTTTATTTTTAGTTTATCATAATGGTTACACATTTTCTTAATTTTCATTTAAATTTAAATCAATAAATTTCTGAAGATATAAATGTGTTTTCCTATTATTCATGATAAGAGTTTAATTTTAATTTCTAATTCCAACTTTGACATTATCTAGTGAACTAACCAACACTGGACTAATCTAACTTGGGCCATTGGGCCACTGATACCAACAGTGGACCAACGATGCACTGCCGTTGCCCCAGCGTTGGCCCTTCAGAGTGTGCTATCTGGGAGGTCATTTGAATTGTAGTAATTTAATTGTGACTGTATCTTATCTTGGTAAATTATTTAGCACCAAGTTCTCCCGTTCCCATTTTAATGTTCCCTTTACCGTTTTTGCTTTTAAGATCTGTGTCAGACTTTTCCAAAAATATGTGCTCATCTTGTAGAAGAAGAGTAACTTATCCATTTACATTTCATTAAGCAAAGAAGTGTTTTGGACTAATACTGAACATAATATAACCCAATATTCTAACCCCTATACAACAAAAACATATTCTTAATGAAACTATAGTTACCATGAAGTACAAGAGTATAACAATAAAGTCCATGACACTATTTATTAAAGTTAAAGTACCTCATGGTAACCATGATAAAATGTTAAAAATTACCTACTTCAATAATGTGAAGGATGTTCATGAAGACATCTCCCCTGATGGCAAGTGTGGTCACTTTTTCAACTGGTATACGGTGATTAAACTTGCAGTATTCCAGGCCATTCACTATCACCTGAACAAATTAAATGTAAAGTAGTTGAATCAATTAGTTTAATCAATTAGTAAAATTCATTTAGTTTCTCCATAATATCACACCTCATAGCATTCTGGTTTTATAACCATGATGATGTCAAAGGCTCCTCCCTTGACAAAGGGGCCTCCTTGTAGCTCAATGTAATTCCCATCCCATGTCCCATTCCTGCAGGTGTTGCAGATCACAGCGTACATACGGGGGTTGAAATGGAAAGCGATGTCATGAGAGTACGTTGACCTGGTCTGAAAATCTATTTCAAAGCTGCAAAACAAACAAACAAAAAAAAAAACAAACAAACAAACAAAAAATTGTTCCAATATTTACCAGATTCAACTAAGACATTTTCTGTAATGTGTTCTATATTGGTTTTTATTCAAACTTCAGTACAGTTAAAAAAAACAAAAATAAACAAACATTTAACATACCGTTCACAATCTGAAGGAACAACTCCTTGGAAGAACAAAGCCATACCAGGTCTCAAACCTCCAGGGATTGATTCAAAATATTGTTTGCTCTGATGTGGTAAAGCATCACTCAGTTTAATAAGAAATGTCTAATCATGTGATAATATAATCATATACAATTTATTTTTTTTATTATTTCTTTGCCAGGTTTAGTTGTTTTGAACTTGCTACAAAAATAAAAAATGCTTACTGGGTTACAGACTGACTGTGGCATATCAGACTGGATGTCGGAGAGCTTTGTCCGTGACATACCAAAGATTAGTTCCTTACCAAAGGTAGACTTACTCCAGTTCTAGAGAGAGCAGACATAGGAAGAAATCCTAACCTTTTTAAACATGGCGTGTTTAGTTGATGCCATACATTGCAGGAGAACTTGGAAGTAAATGTGACCAAAGAGATAAGTGGTATGCAGGAACTGCTGGACTTAGCAGATGAGATCAAATATTAATATTAATAAAAAAACTTTCACTGAATTGCTGTTACTCAAATCTAAATATGGACTGAAGATAGCAATAACTGAAAGACAGAGACCAACATATTAATCCTTGTGCGTTAATTTCCAATTTACAACATTAGGCTTCCTTGTCTTAAAATTGTGGCTTTACAAAACATTAAAAAAAACAAAAAAAAAAAAACAGTATGTAACTTACTTCAACAATACCAACAATGTTCAACATGACACCTCCACAAATGTACAGTTTAGCCACTTTCTCCATTGGCATGCGGTGTTTGAACAGGCAATTCCACTGACCATTTACATATACCTGGAAAGAACAGATATGTTATTCCCATGAACTTATTTGTATTGCTATTATGTGTCTGATTCTAATGTATTATCAATACCACATAGCCTTCTGGTTTAGTCACAATAAAGATATCAAAGGCTGATCCCCTGGAAATGGCACACCCTGATGTGCATTCTTCTTTCTCCCAGCTTCCATTCCTGCGGCTATTTTGGATCACAGAGTCACTGATGCGAGGGTTGAAGTGAAAAGCGATGTCATCATTAGCCGTCAGCCCATTCATGAGATTGAATGAAAATCTTTGACTTAAAAACAGAACACAACAAGATTCTGGTTTATTTTTATGTAATCACATTATTTTC
This sequence comes from Clarias magur, assembly GCA_013621035.1. Lineage (NCBI taxonomy): Eukaryota > Metazoa > Chordata > Actinopteri > Siluriformes > Clariidae > Clarias > Clarias magur. The sequence continues at coordinate 4,745,036 of QNUK01000006.1, forward strand.
CAATGCCCTTCTTCTTTTTTCAAAAAACATGCCTGGGTTATTTTGAACAGTATATAATCTGGGGAAAAGCCATGAAGACATACCCTTGCCCTGTTACAATCCCTTGAAAGTACAAAGCCATTTCTGCTTTTAGCCCTCCAGGAATGGTGTCAATGTAAGGAATGCTCTGTGGTGAGTGCAGGATCATAAAATACAGTATAACAAATGGTGATGAGAGCAAATTTCATGGAAAATTTTAATGTATAGATAAAAAAAAAAAACTGAACACTGTTTTAGCTGCTGCATCATTGTTTTTATTTTTAAAGAATGCCTTAGTAAAGTGAAAAATACGTTCTAGGCCACCAGGTAGTATTTGTAATTACTTCAGAACCCTGATCATTTTATAATTAAAAAAAGATATTAAATAAATAATGATTATTGTTTATACACATTGTTGAACAAGGCTTTTTTAATCACTTAGCAGGACAAGTAGCAGTCATATATCTACTTAATTTGTGCACTTCTATTTATCTTAAATAAAAAATTAATCCTGGGCAACCTGCTCTGCATATTGTACCAATAATGGAAATGAGATTTCTGAGATTTGCTTCATTCAAAACTTTTTGTGCTACTACTCACAGGACAGTTGACAACATTTGAAACCTCTGACTTGATTGTAGAGAGAGACCATCGTGACATGCCCATGCTGGTCATTATCTTTGTTCTTACTTCATTGAAGAGGGATGATGTGGTGATATTCTATGGGAAAAAAAAATTACATCTTACACAAGTAAATAAATAAGGAGTGGAATGCACTGTTTCTTTATATTAAAAACAAAATAATAAAGAATCTGTTTATGCACCATTGAGTACTTATTGTTTAGTGCAGTTATTAGACACTAGTCTACACCCATGGGTATGTGTAAAAATAAATTTTATATAAAAAAGCTTGACTGACCCATGACTGGCCCACTTTGGCACAGAGTGTCTGAGAAATCAAGGTGTCAGAGTCACTGGCTTCACAAATTCCCATATCAGGCTCCCCATGAAAGGTGAAGGAAACGGTTTCGCTGGCTTCACTCACTCCCACATTACTAACAGCTTTGTAACAGACCAAGTATTGCTCTGCTGGCTTGAGTCCAGTCAATGTAAAGCTGGTCTCGGAATCTAAAGTGTCTTTGACTGACCATTCATCTGCATCAGCTGCTGAATCAGTTGATCCTATCATCCTGTACTCAACTCTGAACTGTACCGTCTTTCCAGTTGGAGATTTTGAAAACTTTATAGTAACTTTCTCATCACTGGTCTCCACCACGGGTAGAGGGGGTTTGGATACAGGCTGGAACCTAGAATCTGTCAGAGAGCCTTTCTGATAAAGTCGGATGGAGGTTCCTGGATTGCTGGCATCAGATAAGGAGGCAATAATGAACTTCATTCTCTTATCATTTTTATTGGCTTTTGAAAAACTTGCAAAAAGAGAAAGGTTCTGCCTCATGCTCTCAGAAATGTCAGAAGAAGTGAACCAAGGCTGTGTTGCTTGGTGTGAGAAATCTTTCTCTGACACTGTAAATCCTTCAGTGTTCTCAAAGTCTTGTAGAGCTGTTAGGTAGGAGTCTTCATACTTTAAAGATGTAAAAGAGAAACATACCACCACATCCACATCAGGATCCAAGAGGATGGAACTCAGTGACCCTGGTGATTTCACAACTGTCAGGTCCTTCAGCCCACTGGTATAGGAACTCAGTATATTTAATTCAGTTGTGACATCGTCTAACCATTTGTTCATGTTGCTAGCTGTAAAGGGTGATTTGGAACTAATGTTCAGGATGTCCACAAGTGCTTTGTCCTCTTGTATCCCACCTCGAATAGCTGGTAGAACTCGGAAAAGGGCCTTCTGGAATGATCTCGTATAATTCTTTTGTAAAGCCTGAAACTTTGACAACCTGTCTTTTAAGTCAGGAAAATGATGTGTCATTTGATTTTTAATCAAATCATTACATCTTCTCTCCACTTCACCAAGCTCCTCCAGCAAATGTTCTGCTTTACACACCAGGCTCGTGCTGATTTCCCTCACCAACTTTGCAGCTTTATCATCCAAAAGTGTGAGAGGATACAGCCAAACATTAAGGGGAACGCCTTTATTTTGTTGTTGTTTCATTAGAGTGGGCAACTTCTTGTACACTTCTAGGGCTTCCTTGTATGTGGTGGGATTTTCTTCAAGTTCAAAATCACCATAAAATGTGACACTGATATTCTTAGACATTTTTTTTTCCTCTTCAGTCATCTTCAGGGATGCTTCCCCCTCTATGGAAATGGTAGGGATCTTCTTGACCACTGCATGAAGGTTTCCTTCTACAGCTTGTTTGTTCTCATTTCCTTCACTTGTATAATCAAACACCATGAAAGCCTGAGCTCCATATAAGACAGCTGTAACTACATGAGTGGCTGTTTTTTGGTCAAATACTTGTGGATAGGCGATATTGCCAAGTTCCTTCATAGTGAGTTGTTCAAATTTTGTTGTCTGGCTGTACTGCATAGTTACTCTGCACTGACGTGCTGAAGATTTGTTATCACGCAGGTACTTGGCCGATCCTCCAACCTCCACCAGCCCGCTTAAGAAACTGGCTTTAAGGGAAGCACTTATATCTAGAAGGTTGGCCTTGTCACTGAGAGAATCAGAGGCAGCAAATTTCAGATGAGTTTTAGGTTGTTGATGCACATCAAGGTCATCACGAAGTGCTTTCTTATCCCATAAAGTAACACCTGAAACAAGACAGCGATGAGCAGAAATGGCTGCATCAGGAGTATTTGTGAATTGTCAAATATTTCTTATGACTGATTTTTTTTTTAACTGAATTTTAACATTTACAATTTACAAGTCGTTACAAAATTAAATAGACATTAATTGAATTTGCATAGGACCAGAATTCACAAAATGAATGTTTTTGGAAATGAAAGTAAACTTCGAAATAAATTCAAAGTTTGTGTACGAGTATGTGATACTTTGTCCTATTTGCACCAGATTTATATAGCAGACATGTTTGAGAACATGGAAAAAAACATGGAAAATTATAGTACTGTATTTGAAATTTTCCTTTTTTAGCATTCACTTTTCTCTATAGTTTAGCAGTTGTTCCTTAGTTAAGAATCAATTAACATAGTGCAAATACATATGCTTTTAAAATTTCAAAAGGTCTATGTGACCATAAGATATTTGTGACTGCTTCTTTTGCAATGCCTTCTTCCTACTTTAGGAGAAAAAATACCAGTGAACTTCAAGCAGTTAGGTTTCCTTTTTAACAAATCGTAAAAAGGGCAAACAACATTTCATTTCATTGATTCATACAGTATTGGCATAGCATGGTTTATGATTGGCATTAACAGTATAAATGACAACCATCTTCAGATTGCAAACAAATTAATTCATGTTCTTATGAACCGCACCTGGAATAAATGTGTCCTTCCGGCAATCATACAGCATTCCGGGATACAGAGGTCTTCCCAGGGCTGCTATTTCCATGTGTCTGGAATCCATGACTGTTGCAAGAGAAAAGAAAAGACAAGGACAAGAAATGTTGTTGAAAAATGCATGAAAATGTGCACTTGTAAATTTGACATTGTGGCATCATCAAGACTTTAATATTTAGTTGGCCTAATTTGGAAATGTAGCAAAATATCTAAGTTATTGGTGTATAATTTGTCTTTTGCATCATAATTTGTCTCACTCACTTTTGCCCAGATTTCTTATTGTATTAAGGCACCATGCACACAGGCCCCTGCACTAATTCACAGCCATCAACTTGGATGTTTTTGTGAAGTAGGAGGAGATTGCGGGACCCAGTGAAAACCCACATGAACTTCAGGGCTTTGGACTATAAATTGGCAACGTTAATTTCTTGTTGAACAGTTTTTACTTTTCTGGATGATCAGCCTTCTTTTCTCCCCATTTGCATGAGCCTTGCATATAATTGTACAAAGAGCCTTAGGGCCTGTTGCTGGGTCACCTGTTGGTGTGTGTGGATGGTGCTCTGCAGTAATTTGGGTTGTTATATTTCAGCAGTGCTTATTGCTACCTGGTCCACTGCAAACGCGATTGATATAATGTAGGCTTACACTAAAGGGAAAATAGTAATTAAAAATAAAAGTCTGAATCTGAAATGTATGCCTAAGGTGATCCCATAACTGTTATGCTCCTTGGTCATTATAAGATATCAAATAATCAACATTGTTTTTTTTTTTTTTTTGAAAACAACAAGAGAAAAGGTTTATAGTCAAGACATCTAACCACCAAAAACTCTTTTAAACAGCTTTTTGTCACATTTGTTTTTGCATGTGTCTTTGACCTTAGCTTGAAACCTCATTTAAACCATTAACCAATTTTTAGTCAGCTTGCTTATGGTGCATGTTAGTTTGTCAGTTAGTAAGTGGTGCAAGCAGGCTAAAAGTATAATGACAATTTGTTGCCTGCATGATTACATTGAAAATGTTATTATTTAAAGCCAAATTGCATATACACATGTTTATTTCTTCATAAAGAAATGGTTATCTGCTGTGCCTTGCAAAAGTATTCACACCCATCAAACTTTTTCACATTTTGTCATGTTCCAATCACAAACATGAATGTATTTTATGAGGATTTTGTTGGATGGACCAGCACAAATGTTAAGTGTAATGATAATTATGAATGTTTTTCAAGATTTTTTTCAAATAAAACCAAGTTCATCTTTTTAGTTGGGAAATCATTTTTCACACACAATGGCACCAAATGAGGCACCATAATTTGAGCTCTGATTCAGTTTTAGGACAAGTATAGGTTATATAAGTACATGTAGATATATAGGGTTTTGGTATCAAACCCTAGTTGTGACAGTCATGATGCAATAGATTCCCTCATTAAGGCTACTTTATCATCTTAGGGGGTTTTCTGCATAAAAATGGCGGCTCTTTATAATTACTGTAAGGTTGAAATTATCTGAGTAGTCCTACAGAGCGTTCCTTGACAAAATAAAGGACTAAGGCCATAGAGTGCCATAAACACCATAAGCAAAGCAGGGGAAAAAAAATAATCCAAGAGGAAAAACATTATGTGAACTAAAGATACAGTCTTTGCATACATAGCACACCATAAATTAATTAATGCTGTTGGCAACTTTTCAGACATTTCACATGATAATGAAATGCATTTAAAAAGCACAGAAAACCTCTGTTTAGTGATTGCTATCAATTAATTTTAGTAGCATAAGCTCTGACACGTATTTTAAAATTCATGCACAATGATTTGTGAGCAGGAAAGCTCCTTCAAAGGTTAGCATTTATGAAGTTTCAAAACTGATTACATACCATACATAGATCATCACACATGATGTCTCATATATATATATATATATATATATATATATATATATATATATATACATACAGTGTGTGTATATATATATATATATATACATATATACATATACACACACACACCAATTACATATCTACAAATCAACCTACTTAGACAAAAATACAGACCAATCAAATATTATCTATTTAGTTGAGTATCTATTTAATACAACCTATTTAGTTGAGTATAGGAAAAAAAACTCAACCTTACCTGAAAAGCTTTATCAAGCTTCTGATCAGTTCTGTGCTAAAGTAACAAGTGGCAATGTAGCAGGATGGGGAACTGATTTAAAAACATGTGTTGAGATGGGTGGAGAAATATACCAGCAAATACCACCCAAAACCAATACCACCAATACCAAAAAGGCCATACAATGTTTGTATTTTGACACTGAGCATTACTCTCTCACCTTTTCACCCCCCCACCAACGGTTTCGCAAACACAAAGAAACTCTGCTCGTCTCTCACACACACACACAGACACTCTCTCGCCTTTTCACCCACTCCCCGGTTTCACAAACACACAGAAACTCTGCTCTGTCGCTATTTTTTTCAAAAGGTAAGGTGCTGGTTCATTTGTGGGTTTTTTTTTTTTTTACTTTATAGCAGTGATTCCCTTAGTATGCACTGACGCCAGGTCAGAGAGACTTCTTTTTTCCCCTGTTAAAATGGTGTTTCCGTTGCGCGCCTGTGTTTGTTGTGAAACTTAAAAAGTGATTCCTTTAGTATGCGCTCATGCCAGTGTCAGAGATTTCTTTTTTCCCTGTTAAAACGGTGTTTCCGCTGTGTTGGGCTGTTGGGCCGACGGTACTTCAACCTCTGGCTCTTGATGGTCGATCATTGGAGGCTGGAAACCGTAGCATGCCTCAAATGGGCTTAGATTGTGGTCGGGGGAGACGTGGAAGTTATGTGATAATTCTGCCCAAATGAGGTAGCCGGCCCAGGAGGACTGGCGATCAGCGACAATGCACCTCAGGTAGCGCTCCAGTTGTTGGTTGGTCCGTTCCGTCTGTGGGTGGTATCCAGAGGACAGACTACAGGTGGAATTGATCAGACGGCAGAAGGCCTTCCGGAACTGTGAGGTGAACTGGGGCCCCCTGTCCGAAACGATCTCCCTTGGGAACCCATGCAGGTGGACTACATGTTCTAATATCAGTTCAGCTGTGTTTTTGGCTGACGGGAGTTCGGGGAGGGCCACCAAGTGGACAGCTTTGGAGAACCGGTCGACGATCGTGAGGATGGTGCCTTCGGAAACCGGCAGGCCCGTGATGAAGTCGACGGCAATGTGCGTCCAGGGCCGACGGGGAACTGGGAGTGGTTGAAGTTCTCCTGGAGATGGTCGATTGCTGTCTTTGGCTCAGGCGCACACTGGAAATGCCTGGACAAACTCATCAATGTCCCTCCTCATGTTGGGCCACCAGAAGGCATGTTGGAAGAATTGTATAGTGCGACGCCTTCCGGGGTGGCCTGAGAGGAGGGGGGGAGTGCCCCCCTTGAAGAATTTCTGGCTTGGCGATGTTGAGCACATAGAGTCATCCAGGCAGCACACCTGCTGGTTCGGTCTCCGCAGCCTGTGCCTGGCGAACCCTAGTTTCTATGTCCCAATGGAGCAGTGCGATGATCTTGGTAGGTGGTAGGACAGGTAGGCAGGGTGCGAGGAGCTGGCTTGGGTCGGGTGAGCAGATGCTGGTCGATCCAGAGGGCGAGTTGGATTAAGCCCTCCAATGTAGCTGGAAGTTCTCGTCCTGCGAGTTCATCCTTGATGCGCGTAGCCAGTCCCTCATAGTAGGCTGTCCGCAGGGCGGAGTCTCCCCAGTCGGTCTGGACGGCGAGGGTTTGGAAATCCACAGTGTAGCGGCTCACGGACGAACTTCCCTGCCGCAGATGATGTAATTTGGAGTCGGTCTCCACCTCAGCAACACGCAGTCGGTCTGTGGAGTATCTGGTGCAATTAAACCCAAACACAAGATCCAACGTGGTTACAAAAACACTTCATTGCTCTACCGGATAAGTGGGATGGCATGGATGGGAAATGCAGACATCAGCTTTGTGGAGCTTTACGTTCTCCTGCCGTAGCCAAAAGCCGCGACGTCTTGGATGCTTTGGCAGAGAACCGCGACTTCACTACGGAGCTGATCGATCAGCTTAACATGTTGATCAACCACATTGCAGAGGTGAGCGTAATCCGCTGGGTTTACTGCTGATGTCATTCTGTCACAAACAAACAGAGATGGACCAGAAGACTAGCAGTTAGCCCTGTAGCCTGGATGGTAAACCCAAACGCGGAAGTAGCGCGAGCAGGCAGGATAACCACGCTGTTTATTTTTAGAACTCTCCTGGAGTGAGAGCAAGAGTTTACACAAATAAACCCGCATTCTAATAACACACACTCAATCGAAAGCGAAACCCAAGAAAGTGAGTACTCACGATTAGACGGACAGAGCGTCGGCGATAGCATGGGCAAATTCAATGACTGAGCTATGTCAGACGCCATCTTGTCTCCTTTTATGCTTCCTGAATCGCGACCGTACTACTTCCGGGTCCTAGTGCCGGTCACGTTAGGAGTGTGCATGACTATCTTTTTTTACCATATTTCTCATTTCATATTGCACCTTACATTCTCAATGTCAAGCACCCATACTCTGTGTTTAGCAGTCATGCATCTGATCTGTAATCCAAACAGAATGCGGTTTAGCTTGTCCTGCTGTAAAACACAGGGATGTCACTAAAAAAGATGATGTTTGGATGGCAGCATATATTGCTAAAAAAATAATAATAATTCTGCATTAATGGTGGCCATAAGGCCGTGCCGAGGGCACCAACACACCCCATACCATGACTGATACTGACTTTTGGACCTCATATTGATAACAGCTTGAATGTTAATGCAAAACATGTTAATAGTGTTAAAGGTTTACCAAAGTGCTACACAGTCCACATCATGATATCGACTACAACAACATGATGGTTTTTAGGACTGTGATTTCTGAGGGCTTATATGTATGTACTGTATTCAGAGGCGGTATTTGGCCCTGCCCTTTATGCATTTTGTTTTGACCAATTTCATGAAGACTTTGTACAAACATTGAAGAATGTTATCCTGAAAGTTTTGGATAATTTTCTGGTGTATCTGTTGGCAATTCGGCAAGCCTTCCTTTCTCTTAAAGGATTAGGACTTTCTTTGAAAGACATATAACATTTTGGATCACCTGTTCAGAAAATGTGCAGCAGTCATTCATGGATATTAAGATGTACTGTGCAGGCCATCACAATGGTTGACGAGTGGGCCATGTATCGATGGTAGCCTGAATGGGAATGTTACATGTATTCAATTTAATTTCAATTTAATTAATGAAATAATATGGCACTATAATGACTATTAAAATGATCATTGTCTCAAAGCAGCCTTAGAAAATTAAAAGAAGATTATGGAAATGTTTTGGAGAAAGTAAAGTATAAAAAACTATAGTTTTCTGTAGTAACATAAAACGTGTAGCTACAAATATGAAGTCTGCTCAGTCAATCCCACTAACTATCATTTACAGACCCCCAGGGCCGTACTCTGAATTTGACTGTGAATTTGCTGATTTTCTCTCAAACCTTGTCGCTTCTGTAGACAAGGCGTTCATTGCTGGAGACTTTAATATTCATTTTGAGAATCCAGAAGACCCTCTGCAAACAGCATTTATGTCCATACTGTACTCAGTAGGAGTAAATTAGTGTGTAGTAGGACCCACTCATAAAGCAGGTCACACTTTAGATTCAATATTATCCTTCGGATTAAGTATAAAAAATATAACCACAATTCTACAGTCTGAAGCTATCTCAGATCACTATCTTGTCTCGATTAAAGCGTGTCATAGTAATAATGTATGCACAGGACTGTGCTATCCAATAAATGTACAATCACATCAAATACCATATAGAGCTTTATCAATAATCTCCCAGAGTTATCAACTTTGATTGGATCGCCATCTGACTCCACAGAACTCGATCAGGTGACTGAATATTTAGAGTCGACATTTCGTTATACCTTATACACAGCAATGCCGGGTTGGTTGCAAAAGCTATTCCTATATAGGACTAATTTACAGGTACTAGTAAATGTAAAAAAAATATGCCTTATGAAATGTGTGCTACAGGTGATTCCATAACTGTTGTGCTGCCTTGCTTATTGTAAGACATTCCAATTAATTTTAATTATTCAAAGGTTTAGAATATCAAAGGTGACCATGTACAACATCTAACCTTCAACACCTCTTTTCAACAGTTATGCCCACCAGTGAAAGATATGACAATGTGATAGAACATTTAACCGCCAACACCTCTTTTAAACAGCCCCCACAGCTGCCTTTGAACATCTCATTTTGAAACTTCATTTGAAACCCTCCACATCCATTTCAGTTTTACTGACAACATTTCTTAATCGTCGTATGTAAGGCTCATGCTCAAATAAGTGCTATACTTGTGGTAGCAGGCTAAAAAAAAAACACACACACAAACACACACACACAAACCTTTGCCTAGAGTACAATGAATTTCTTCCTTTGCCGTTCACTATAAATGCCGTTTACAAGTAAAACACGGATGGATGGTTCTTTGCCACCCACCACATCGCACAATAGATATACATCCGGCATAATAACTTTAATCTGACAAAAGTAATAATAAATAAGAATTCTATGAATGTTAACCAATGAAAGTCAAATATTGCTTTTCAACCATGCTTCAACCTAATTATATAAAAAAAGAACTCATGGAATAGGCCTGGACAAAAATGATGGTATCCCTAACGTAATAGTTTGTTGCACAACCTTTTGAGGCAATCACTGCAATCAAACGATTCCTGTAACTGTCAATGAGACTTCTGCACCTCTCTGCAGGTATTTTGGCCCACTCCTCATGAGCAAGCTGCTCCAGTTGTTTCCGGTTTGAAGGGTGCCTTTTCCAGACAGCATGTTTCAGCTCCTTCCAAAGATGCTCAATAGGATTGAGGTCAGGGCTCATAGAAGGCCACTTTAGAATAGTCCAATGTTTTCCTCTTAGCCAACACCTCTTTTAAACAGCCCCCACAGCTGCCTTTGAACATCTCATTTTGAAACTTCATTTGAAACCCTCCACATCCATTTCAGTTTTACTGACAACATTTCTTGATCGTCGTATGTAAGGCTCATGCTCAAATAAGTGCTATACTTGTGGTAGCAGGCTAAAAAAAAGTTCAGGATAACACAATTATGTTTTGTTGCAAAAATGGTTACATTGAAATATTTTATTGTTTCAAAATAAACTGCAAATGCAAAAAGTTTTTTTTCCCCAAAATGTTTATGTACACAGTGTTACATTCTACCATTAAGTATGTATACTAGCCGCATTATAATACATTAAATATGAGCCTCATAGGTCTAGAAAAGAAAAGTTCTATAAAATGTAATGACCTGTTATCAAGATTACAATAATCAATTGAGATCAGTCATAATTAAAGTCCTTCCAAATTGAAAAGAGGTGAACTAATACACTGCCTGGGTAAAAAAGTAATAATTTAAAAAGGGTTAAATTACTGGGCTTCATCAAGCAAAGAAAATAACAAAGGAGATTTTAAATTACTGGAACTGGATTAAGCAGCCTTCAAGACGTTAACAAAACCTGAAAAGATACAGTAGTGCCTAACTTTCGACTTTGTGGAATTAATCTATTTGGAAAGAAATAATGAATCAGTTAAACACTTACTGAAGTCTCATGGTAAAGATCAATAGTAAAAAACCAGCGCTATGACGAATAATGAAAATAAGAGTGTTTCCATAAGTGCACATGTGATAAACTTGGAACAAACAGCTTTGTTGCCATGAGAAAACCACTTATGTGAGACTAATCAGAAAAAAAGGCTTTAATTTGATAAAGATTGGACTATGGAGATATGGAAAATGGGTCATGTAGTTTGATGAGTTTGAGTATGTCCCAGAGTGATTGGTGCTTCCGAGTAAGAAGGGAAGCTTATGAAGCGATGCACCCATCATGTATAGTTGCCACTGTACAAGCCTTAGGAGGCAGTTTTGGGATCTGTTGTTGCTTCCATTGGTTAGAAAAATGGCTCAGCAACATTATGAATTAATAATGACTGTACAGAGTGACCAGAATACTACATCAATTTCCTAATGGCAAGGTATATTCCACACTAGTGATTTGTTCCACAGCCCAAAAATATAAAATACAAAATATGCAATAAAAATTAAACATACCAAAAAAGGTATAAGACGGGAGAGTAGAGGAGGAGGCTACCGTGTAGGATTTTCACACACACACACACACACACACACACACAGACACACACACACACACACACACACACACACACACACACACACACACACACACACACACACACACACACACACACACACACAAACCTTTGCCTAGAGTACAATGAATTTCTTCCTTTGCCGTTCACTATAAATGCCGTTTACAAGTAAAACACGGATGGATGGTTCTTTGCCACCCACCACATCGCACAATAGATATACATCCGGCATAATAACTTTAATCTGACAAAAGTAATAATAAATAAGAATTCTATGAATTCAACCTAATTATATAAAAAAAGAACTCATGGAATAGGCCTGGACAAAAATGATGGTACCCCTAATGTAATAGTTTGTTGCACAACCTTTTGAGGCAATCACTGCAATCAAACGATTCCTGTAACTGTCAATAAGACTTCTGCACCTATCTGCAGGTATTTTGGTCCACTCCTCATAAGCAAGCTGCTCCAGTTGTTTCCGGTTTGAAGGGTGCCTTTTCCAGACAGCATGTTTCAGCTCCTTCCAAAGATGCTCTATAGGATTGAGGTCAGGGCTCATAGAAGGCCACGAATAGTCCAATGTTTTCCTCTTAGCCATTCTTGGGTGTTTTTAGCTGTGTGTTTTAGGTCATTGTCCTGTTGCAAGACCCATGACCTGCGACTGAGACCCAGCTTTCTGACACTGTCCAGCACAATTTCTCTCTAGAATCCCTTAATAGTCTTGAGATTTCATTGTACCCTGCACAGATTCAAGACACCCTGTGCCAGATGCAGCAAAGCAGCCCCAAAACATAACAGAGCCTCCTCCATGTTTCACAGTAGGGACAGTGTTCTTTTCTTGATATGCTTCATTTTTCTATCTGTGAACATAGAGCTGATGTGCCTTGGCAAAAAGTTTCATTTTTGTCTCATCTGTCTATAGGACATTCTCCCAGAAGCTTTGTGGCTTGTCAACATGTAGTTTGGCATATTCCAGTCTGTCTTTTTTCTGATTTGTTTTCAACAATGGTGTCCTCCTTGGTCGTCTCCCATGTAGTCCACTTTGGCTAAAACAACGACGGATGGTGCGATCTGACACTGATGTTCCTTGAGCATGAAGTTCACCTTGGATCTCTTTAGAAGTCTTTCTGGGCTCTTTTGTTACCATTGGGATTATCCGTCTCTTTGACTTGTCATGAATCGTCCTCGTGCGGCCACGTCCAGGGAGGTTGGCTACAGTCCCATGAATCTTAAATTTTTGAATAATATGTGCAACTGTAGTCACAGGAACATCTAGCTGCTTGGAAATGGTCTTATAGCCTTTACCTTTAACATGCTTGTCTATAATTTTCTTTCGAATCTCCTGAGACAACTCTTTCCTTCGCTTCCTCTGGTCCATGTTGAGTGTGGTACATACCATGTCACCAAACAACACAGTGACTACCTGGAGCCCTATATATAGGCCCACTGACTGATTACAAGATTGTAGACACCTGTGATGCTAATTAGTGGACACACCTTGAATTAACATGTCCCTTTGGTCACATTATTTTCAGTATTTTCTAGGGGTACCATCATTTTTGTCCAGGCCTGTTCCATGAGTTTATTTAAAAAAAAAAAAATTCTCTTGAAGCATGGTTGAAAAGCAATGTCTGACTTTCATTGGTTAACATTCATAGAATTTTTATTTATTATTACTTTTGTCAGATTAAAGTTAGTTCTGTGACCATTATGAGTTTTTCTTTCATTGACTGAAGGGTACCAACAATTTTGTCCACGTGTGTACAGTATATACAATGTACGGTAATGTACAGTGTGTTCAAAAAGTCCCTCCGCAGTTGAAACGTGGAGTATGAGAAAATACTTGTTTAATGAAACTCTTATTAGTCTTGATCATGTATATATTTATTAATTATCGCACAATATCGTGATGTGTTATTTTTGTCTCCAGAAAAGTTGCTTGAAATTTTTTCATGAACTAAATCTGTGTATTTCTCATCAGCTTTAAAAATGTGCTTCTCTAGAAAAACATGTTCTTTGAAGGTTAAGATTTTCAGTACTTTACAGTCAGCCATGTACAAAAGTACATGGCTGACTGTAAGCAAAGCACTCCTCGGATATGATCAGAACTAGAGATTCCTGGCGCCAAACAAACTACTCTATGTGGCTGTTGCGGAGAGACTTTGTGAACACACTATATAATACCACTGCAGGACAGATTTACTCTTAACCTTTTCGGATTGACAAAGTGCCTCTTAAAAAAATCCAAACACGCCTGCCTAACCCTATGTGAAATTGTAATTGCCCCCTAAACCTAATAACTAGCTGTGCCACCCTGGGCACCAACACCTGCAATCATGCATAAAAAATCCTTTTTCACAGCACTGTATCTATCTATCATTTGTCATACAGAGTCTGAAAAAAAAACATATTTGTAGTTTCATTACTGTTAGTAAGGAGAATTGTATTGGACAAGGTTTTAGCTGGGAGACATGGAACGAAAGGTTAATGCATTGTGGATGGTATGAGTAGCCTTACTGTGATGGGGTTGATGATCATTGAAATGGTGAATGGGTCAATGAACCTATTTTATGAGAGATTGTGTCAGAGAGAGAGAGAGAGAGAGAGAGAGAGAGGAATATATTCTTCTAACATAGTGTTTTTTTTTATCAATTATAATCATAACTGTTAATAATTCTATTGTTCAAATAATTTTGTGTCACTCTGGCTTTGTCTCTTAATTATTAATACATGCTAAGTGTTTAAGAACCTTAAACATTTCTATCAGTATAAATCAGTTATGTATGAAAAAACCTGTAAATTCAGAGATTTTTACTACTTATGTGTAATGTTATTCTCTCCGAGTGTTCCCACGCTTTTACTATAAATTATCTTCTGCGTGCAGAAGTTTAACATAAATGATAACCTTTACCAATAAAGAAAAAGTGCTATGACAAACATTTCCTGTGGGCAGTATCCTGTGTAAACCACATATGCAACCGAGTTCTTCAGTGTGTGCGAAAAGACTGACTGATGATGTAAAATATGTCATTCATTCTCTCTTCTGTTTATTAACAAACAAACTCACTAATTTTCTCAGAGTTAAGGACAGAATCAATAATTTAAGTCAACAGAATTAATAATAAAAAAATACAGCTCACCAGCACTTTATTGAAGAGGAGTCAGTAAGAAAGTATCTAAAAAATTGCATGACCTCTAGGGTCAAAGGCTTGATTCCTGCCTCAGGGGTGTGTGTGTGTGTGTGTGTGTGTGTGTGTGTGTGTGTGTGTGTGCGTGTGTGTGTGTGTGTGTGGAGTTTGCATGTTGGGTTCATGATGGGTTTCCTTCGGGTACAAAGACGTTCCCTAACCCTAGCTTTATGGAAAGAGAGAATATTTGAATATTTTCAAGACCTCTGCAATTCACCCTGGCATGCTTTCAACCGATTTCTGGGCCACATCCTGATTGATGGCAGCCCATTCTTGTATAATCAATTCTTAGAGGATTGACCATAAGATCCCAATGGGATTAGGGTGTGGGGAGTTTCCTGGCCATGGACCCAGCATTTGAACGTTTACTTGTCAATTTTGCCTTATGTCAAAGTGTTTCATCATGCTGGAAAAGGAATTGTTCATCATCAAACTGTTCTTGGATGGTTTGCTATTAAAGAAATTTGCTCTCAGAGGATGTTTTTGCACCATTCTTTATTCATGGCCATGTTGTTCTTAGACAAAACTTGAGTGAGTCCACTCCTTGGCTGAGAAGCAACCACACGCATAAATGGTCTCAGGATGCTTTACTATCAACATGACACAGGACTGATGGTAGCGCTCAGCTTTTTATTCTCCGGACAAAGTTTTTTTCCAGATTCCCCCCAAAAATTAGAAAGGGAATTCATCAGAGAAAATTACTATACCCCAGTCCTCAGCAGTTCAATGCTTGTACATTTTGCAGAATATCAGTCTGTTCCTGATGTTTTTCCTGGAGTAAAGTGGATTCTTTGATGCCCTTCATGACATCAGGCCATCCTCCAGATGCACAAATCTGCAGGTCCAGATCCTGCAGCTGAATGAAGTTTAGAAGTTGGTTCTGGTGCTTGCTGGACTTTGTTGAAAACATTGAAACCTTCTTTACAACAATTCAACGTCTCTCCTTGACGTTCTTGATGATTCAACAAATGATCGATTTAGGGGCAATCTTACTAGCAGCAATATCTTTGCCTGTGAATCCCTTTTTGTGCAAAGAACAAGTTGCCTGAACAATGCCTGAACAAGTTTCCTTGCAGGTACTGTAACCATGTTTAACAGAGGAATAACAATGATTTTAAGCACCACCCACCTTTTAAAGCTTTCATTCTATTATTTTTAACTTTTTTTTTATAATTCTGTCCACATGACAGAATTACATTAAAATATATTTGTCCACATGAAGCACAGCTAATCAGCAGGAGGGCAATCAGCAGCCTAGACAAAACTTGTTGCGCTATGTAGAAGTCCGGCAGGGTGTTGTCCAATACCACTGTTGCTGTCTGAGGGAGTCTGTGTCTTCAGAGTTTTGCATGTAGCAGCACAATGAGCTTCATAGTACAGTCGTGGCCAAAAGTTTTGAGAATGACACAAATATTAGTTTTCACAAAGTTTGCTGCTAAACTGCTTTTAGATCTTTGTTTCAGTTGTTTCTGTGATGTACTGAAATATAATTACAAGCATATGGTTCAAAGGATTTCATCTACAATTACATGACATTTATGCAAAAAGTCCGTATTTGCAGTGTTGGCCCTTCTTTTTCAGGACCTCTGCAATTCGACTGGGCTGCTCTCAATCAACTTCTGGGCCAAATCCTGACTGATAGCAACCCATTCTTCCATAATCACTTCTTGGAGTTTGTCAGAATTAGTGGGGTTTTCTTTTGTCCACCCGCCTCTTGAGGATTGACCACAAGTTCTCAATGGGATTAAGATCTGGGGAGTTTCCAGGCCGGCGGTGTAGTGGTTAGCACTGTCACCTTGCACTGCCGGGGTCCGGGTTCGATTCCCGTCTTTGTGTGTATGGAGTTTGCATGTTCTCCCTGTGCTTGGTGTGTTTCCTCCGGGTACTCCGGTTTCCTCCCACAGTCCAAAGACTTGTACAGTAAGTCAGGCTAAATGGCGTTCCCAAATTGTCCATAGTGTGTGTGTGTGTCTGTGCCCCGCGATGGCACCCTGCCATGTGCCCTAAGTCTCCTGGGATAGGCTCCAGGCCCCTGTGACCCTGAATACAGGATTAAGCAGTATAGATGATGAGTGAGTGAGAGTTTCCAGGCCATGGACCCAAACTTTCAACGTTTTGATCCCCGAGCCACTTAGTTATCACTTTTGCCTTATGGCACGGTGCTCCATCGTGCTGGAAAATGCATTGTTCTTCACCAAACTGTTGTTGGATTGTTGGAAGAAGTTGCTGTTGGAGGGTGTTTTGGTACCATTCTTTATTCATGTCTGTGATTTTGGGCAAAATTGTGAGTGAGCTCCACCTCCTTGGATGAGAAGCAACCCACACATGAATGGTCTCAGGATGCTTTTACTGTTGGCATGACACAGGACTGATTGTAAGGCCAACCTTTCTTCTCCAGACAGACTTTTTCCAGATGCCCCAAACAATCGGAAAGAGGTTTCATCCGATATGACTTTGCCCCAGTCCCAGCAGTCCATTCGCCATACTTTTGCAGAAGATGAATCTGTCCCTGATGTTTTTTTTGGAGAAAGTGACTTTGTTGCCCTTCTTGACACCAGCATCTTCCAAAAGGTCTTGGCCTCTTGTGTGCAGATGCGCTCACACCTGCCTGTTGCCATTCCTGAGCAAGCTCTTAACTGGTGGCACTGATCCCCCAACTGAATTCTTTTAGGAGATGATCCTGGGCTTGCTGGACTTTCTTGACACTCTGAAGCTTTTAACAAAAAGACATACATACATACATACATACATACATACATACATACATACATACATACATACATATACACACACACACACACACACACACACACACACACACACACACGAGAGAGAGAGAGAATATTTCTATATATACCGGTATATCAAATCAATAATAATCATAACTATTAATAATTCTATTGTTCAAATAATTTTGTCACTCTGGTTTTGTCACTCTGGCTTTGTCTCTTAATTATTAGTATAGAAGAACCTTAAACAATTTTATCAGTATTATTCACTTCTATTAATTTCATAATCGCATCATGGGAATAAATGAAAAAACCTGTAAATTCAGAGATTTTTACTACAAGTTGTGTGTAATGTTATTCTCTCCGAGTGTTCCCACGATTTTACTATAAATTACAGCCTAAATATCTTCTGTGTGCAGTCGTTATACACAAATGATACCCTTTACCAATAAAGAAAAAGTCCTTTCTCAAGTATTTCCTGTGGGCAGTATTCTGTGTAAACCACATATGCAACACAGTTTTTTAATGTGTGACTGATTATGCAAAATGTGTCATGCATTCTCTCTTCTGAACAAACTCACTAATTTTCTCCCAGTTGAAGAAAGAATTAATCATTTAAGACCAAAATGCAGAGAAGAATCTCCTCCGTTTTTGTAAATACCCAGCTACGTGTGGATATTGCCTTAATCAGGATGACAAATTGATCTCCAGCCTTGTCCTCGTCAACACTCTCTCCTGTGTTATCGAGAGAATCACTGACATGATGTCAGCAGATTCCTTTATGGCAGTGCAATTCATCTGATCACTCTTATTAACATTCTGGATTATATACAAATTGCCATGGCTGTATGTATATACAGTATATACATGTTGAACCCACTAAACAACAGTCAATCAAGAGCCAGAAAAGACAGCTCTCTATAATTATCTTTTAGTCTTTCACTTTCAACTGATTATGAATTATGTTGCCCAGAGGAAGCATGTAAAGAGAAAAAAACAGTGAGCCTAAAACTGAACCCTATGGAACACCAAGCTCCACTCTAGAACATGAAGAATCTATACATTGATGGGCCTCCGAGTGGCGCAGTGGTAAAAGCGCTCACCCTATCACCCGGAGATCACCAGTTCGAATTCTGGGTGATGCTGTAACCTCTTGCAGCCAGAGGTCTAGAGAGAGCTGATTGGCTGAGCTCTCTCAGAGGGGAGGGATGAGAGGTACTTAGTGCTCCCACATTAATCACGGCTCTACAGCCAGTCAGGGCCGTCTGTGAGCTTGCACTAATGGAGGGAGCTAACAGTTTTATTAACAAAATATAAGCTTAATTAAATCAACTTGGAGCCATCAAAACAAATGCTTTTCAACAAGCAATTGTCAAAATTATCATTTGGTCATTTCCATGCCTTTTTGAGTATTCAGAACTTTTTGCCATTTATAAGTTTGTAGAAATGACACTTTTCAAGTTAGCTGAACAAATTTGATATTTTAAGTAATCATAAGTAATCAACAGTAACTGTAACCTTAAAGTTCCACCAACATACAGTAAACTCTATAGAGCACTGGTGGCTCAGTGGTACAGTAGGTGTTTCGCCTGCCATGGGAAAGGCACGTGTTCGATTCCCGGGCCAGATTGTCTGTAACAATTTATTTGATTTGCAACAAAGTATTTCTCAAATATTTTTTTTTTTCAAATATTTTCAGTTTTGCCAACTTAATCGGGTTTACAGTGTAACAGCTCTGTATTGCACCCTATATTGCTCAGCTTCCTTTATTTCAGTCAATGAAAAACTGTTCTGGGCATCTGAAGTGTCTGCAACTGTCCAATCAACAACATCAGCTGCTGAATCATTTGGAAGTGTCATCCTGTACTCTAAAAACTCTAAAAAGTACTATCTTTCATTTAAATTTACATTTAGGCATTTGGCAGACGCACTTATCCAGAGCGACATACAAGAATTGCTTAGAAGTTTCCGTCATTGAATAGATACTTACACTGGGTTACTAGGTTACTAACTAAAGTACCTGAATTAGTCTCTCTAGTTGGGGATTTTAAATGTTTTAGGATGACTGATTACTTGTCTCCACTATAGATCGAGGAGGTTTGGATACAGGATGAAACTTGATCCATCAAATGGCCAGTCTGATAAAGGTGGACCGAGGTTCCTGGATGGAAATCTAACCAACGATAAGCTTGATTTTCTTCTCATTTATTTTGGCCTTGTGAGCTTATAAAGAGATATTTTACCACATTTACTCAGGAGAAGTGAGCCAAGTCTGTGTTGCTTGGAAAAACTGATATTTTGCACTTGTTTTCCCAAAGTTTGCAAATTCTTCAGAGTTAAGGAAGTCTTCTATAGCCACTAGATAGGTGTCTTCATACTCAAGAGCTGTAAACCAGATTACCAGATTAATCTAATAAAAAAGTTACTCAAGTAACTAATAAGTTGTGTTATGTAATGGAATATGTAGTGTTATTTACAAATTATTTGCAAAGTTTAAATGTTTATATTAGAATGTATATTACTATTATTATAATTATTAATATTTAATTCATTGCTTTTGCTGTCTCGTTTTGCACCCTGAATGCTTTTGAAGTAAAAATGTACGCATGAGCATCGCTAGGCCATTTTTAGGGCGGGCTTTAGGCCCCTAACATTTGTACTCAGCAACCCTAAAAATTCTCCATAAACTTTACACAAATTGGTGATCCCGTTGACGTTACTCTGTATTTAAAACACTGCACAGTGTATATGGCATTAACTACCATAGAGTTATGCACATCAATGATTAAAAATAATGACAGACAGCATTCAATGCACTCGGTTTAACTGCACAGCAGTGTGATTTTACAGAAAGAGAAAAATCTGTTTTTGTAATAAATTTTGTATTGTATTAAATTATGTCTCAGATGGTAAAATATATTCATTATCCTTAGAGTAGGGTTTTTTTTGCCACTTTGATATAGAACAAGTTACTTTTTTAATGAAGAGAAAGCAAAAAAGAATATGATTAAAACAATGTTTGTCTATATTAATGAATTTGAATAAATAGCCTAGTAGCTATAAAATTTTAACTGTTTGAATGTAGAACCTACTGTCTTATTTATGATGTTAAAAAGCTAAATTAAACTAGATACCATTTAACTGTAGATGGAAGGTTTAAGTCACATGGCAGTACTGTAGGTCTCCAGATGAGCAGCAGGTGAGAATAGAACATGTTCAGCTTCTCATGCACATTAACACTGTATTCACAACATTGATTGAAGTCACTGCATCAAAGTATTTTTCACATTTTTATGTCTGCCAGTTTCCAGCAAAAAGCAGCAGTATTGTCAAAAAATTAACAGATAAATGTTTGATATTATTGGCACCCACACAGTTTATTCCATTGTCCAACCTCATAGGTGTGGTTACATTTTTCTGATTGTACTTAAACATAGAAAAAGTTTTATACAGAAAACAGTGTGTGTGTGTGTGTGTGTGTGTGTGTGTGCGAGATCAGGAAGACTCATTTGAGTACTTTTTCCGAACAAGCCAAATATATGTTAAACATCTGTGGGGCCCCCTTAAATGAAAATCCTAGAAACTCCCCAGAATGTCCTGTAGGTTCAAATACATTTCCAGATTTGTAATCTGATTTTCTATACACTCAATTTCAGTGCAGCATTATTTATTATGCTCATTTCATTAACCACCACACAAGCTCTAACTCACCAATTTAGCCTTGTGAGGATTATAATAGAAGTGATGATGCTCCAAATTCTACCCTAATAGGTTCGGGCCTGTTTACTTCTTATTCCTTTATTTTATTTATTATTTCAGCGGTTCGCAGCCAGTTTTTAGGTGCATTACTGCCACTCACTGGATCATTTTTTTTTTCCCCACCCATATCCCTTTAGAGGCTCAATAGATTTGTTCCATGGAAGGGGATGAAAACAAGGATAGACTCGTAGCATAGATAAAAATAATAATAATAATAATAAAAAATAAATAATGTTTTGCCTACAATTTTGTGCTTCTAACTTTGATACAAGATGTATGAGAAAGTAGCTTGAAAAAAAAGTGTAAACATTTAAATTATGGGCAGAATTTTCAACCAAGTACAATATTGTAAATAATTGTAAAGATCTGTATGCTTTAGTTTAACTAACTGAATATAATTAAGTCAATTTCAAACTTAATTTCTTTTAGTAAAATATACATAATATCAATCTGTAAAAGCTACATGATTGTCACGGGTACTGCTTGCCGGACGACAGAAAGGCATGATAGCAGAGGTGAGGTGAACAAAAGGATTTTAATGAACACAGAAACGATGGGAACAAAAGGAACAGAACATGAACTTAAACCCAGGATAAACTAAACATGGAGCTACAGAGACTAGACATTACCAACAGACAGAGACAGACAAGCTAGGAGACAGACAAACCAGGAGAACACGGAGCCAAGGAGAACACAGAACCAGGAAGAACATAGAGCTGAACAAAGGTAGTCTCTGGGCGCTTTGGCGCCCTCTGGGGGTGATCCCTGACAATGATGTTGCACAGTGTTGTAATGCAGTTTCATTTTAGACAATCCAAAACCCAAAAAAATAATAATAATGTAACTGCACATGGCAAGTGTATAGGTTGTATGTATGACCAATTAAATTTAGTGGTAAAAAAAAAAAACTTACAGTATATGCCTTTAAATTCTCATTGGAAGTACCATATTTTTTCTGTCATAATGAGATTTTTGTATATGCAATCAATAGAAGACAAAGTATAATATATAATGTTACCTGACAATTTTCAGGTAATTCTGTTGTGAATGACAAATTGTTCCTGTTGAGGAACTTTTACTAGTGCAAGAACTACTATATTCTGTGGCATTTTGGTTAAAATAATTTGAAGATAATTTGAAAAGAGGCCTTTGTGCTAAGAAACTGTCTAACTGTACAAAACTGTAATATGACACATCATGACCTTTCTTTGGTCAAGAAAATACACATCATACTGTACACATACACATCTGACCATATATTTATTATATCTTTATTAGAAGCATTGTAAATGTGTTTAAATGCTATAAGCAAAAATAAGTTGTTCCCTATTTTGTAATAATAGCAAAACGTCATTTAAACATTTGTGTACGTGGTGTACATATCTAATTCAAGGATGTCTTACAAATAATAATACATAATAATAATAATAATAATAATAATAATAATAATAATAATAAAAGTCAACTTCAAACTCATTTTGCTCTTAAAATGAAAGATGAGATAAAATGTTGTTTTTTAACCAAATGTATTCATTTAATTCATATATAATATTTATATAATATATATTTATATCTAATTCCATTACAGTATTAAATTACTGTGCACTGAATAATAAATAAATAAATAAAATAAAATAAAACCTTCAGTGCCCTGTTTATGTATACAATCCTATATTTATATTGTGTGTGTTAAACTGTTGTTTCTGCTGGTATAGAGTCTACAGGTGGATTAATGCAATTCATCTTTATAATTGCTAATAAAAATTCTAATAAAACATTACAGAATGTTCTTATAGCTTCTGATGACTTCCGGTGACTTTCAGCTTACCACCTTCACCCTAATGGAAAAGGAATATTTGTTAACTTTCTTAATTTTGACAGACAAGAGAACGCCATAGAGCCAATAAGACTGTCATGCCATGTTTTTTTGTACACAAACTCTAATTCCCATCCTTATCTCTCTGCAAATTTACTCACTTGCTTATCAGGCTGAAAATTGAAGGCAACTGAGTCACTGGCTTCACTCACGCCCACATCACTTACAGCTCTGTATTGGACCCTGTATTGTCCAGCTTCCTTTATTTCGTTCAATGTAAAAATGGTCTGGGCATCTGAAGTGTCTACAACTGTCCATTTAACACCATCAGCTGATGAATCAGTTGGCGGAGTCATCCTGTACTCAACTCTGAATCGTACTGTCTCTCCAGTTGGAGATTTTGAAAGCTTTAGGATGACTTTCTCATTACTGGTCTCCACCATGGGTACGGGAGGTTTGGATACAGGATAGAACTTACGATCCACCAGACGGCCATTACGATAAAGTCGGATGGAGATTCCTGGATTGCTGCTATCAGGAATGGAACCAATGATGAACTTCATTCTCTTCTCATTTGTGTTGGCTTTTAAAAAACTTGTAAAAAGAGAGAGATTCTGTCTCATTTGCTCAGAGATGTCAGGGGAAGTGAACCAAGGCTGTGTTTCTTGGAAAAAAAAATCTTGTTTGTAAATCAATAAATAAAATTTTGTAAACGCTTCAGAGTTAAGGAAGTCTTCCATAGCCATTAGATATGCGTCTTTATACTCAAGAGATGTAAAAGACAAACATACCACCACATCAATATTAGAATCCATGAGGATGGGTTTGAGTGACCCCGATGTCACAATTGTCAGGTCCTTCAGCCCACTGGTATATGAACTCAGTACAGTTAATTCAGTGGTAATTTCTTCTAACCAATTGTTCATGTTGTCAGCAGTGAATGCTGATCTGTAATGGATATTCAGGATGTCCCCCAGTGATTTCTCCTTTGTTACCCCACCTCGAATAGCCGGCAAAACTTTGGAGAGTGCCTTCTGAAATGCTGTCTTATAATTATTAAGTGACTGCTGAAACTTTACCAATCTGTCTTTTACAGCAGGGAAACTGTTAGTCATTTGATTTTTTTGTAAATCATTGCATAATCTCTCACTGTCTCCCAGCTCATTCAGCAGTTGTTCTGTTTTGTACACCAGGCTCGTGCTGATTTCCCTCACCAACTTTGCAGCTTTATCATTTAAAAGTTTGAGAGGATACAGCCAAACAGTCAACGGTACACCATCATAGTTTCCTTTCTCCATCAGAGTGGGCAATGTTTTGTATACTTCTAGGGCTTCTGTGTATGTGGTTGGATTTTTGGTTAGTTTATAGTCACCATAGAATGTAACACTGATGCTATTAGCCAGTTTTTTTTCCTCTTCTGTCAACTTTACAGATGCTTGCCCCTCTATGGAAATAGTAGGGATCATTTTGACCACTGCATGAAGGTTTCCCTCAATATGCTGTGTGCCCTTATTGTCTGCACTTGTATAATCAAACACCATGAAAGCAGAAGCTCCATAAAGTACAGCTGTAACAACATGAGTGGCTGTTTTCTGATCAAATATTTGTGGATAGGTGATATTACCAAGCTTCTTCATGGTGAGTTGTTCAAATTTTGTTGTTTGACTGTACTGCATAGTAACTCTGTACTGGTTTTCTGAGGATTTGCTATCATTCAGGTACTTGGCCGACCCACCAACCTCCACTAAACCAGCCAGGAAACTGACTTTAAGGGAAGCACTCATATTTAGGAGGTGGGCCTTTTCACTGAAAGTGTCAGAGGCAGCAAATTTCAGATCTGTTGTAGGCTGCTGACGCACATCAAGATCATCATGCAATGCTTTCTTATCCCATAAAGTAACACCTGAAACAAAAAAGTGATGAGAAACTATAAAGACACCACAAATACCTATGCACTCACTCATCATCTCATCGTTTATACCACTTTATCCTGTATTCAGGGTCTCGAGGGGCTGGAGCCTATCCCAGGAGACTTAGGGCACGAGGCAGGGTACACACCCAGGGTGCCAAGTCATTGCAGGGCACACATACACATACACACAGTCATATACACTCATTCACACAATACAGGCAATTTAGGAGCACCAATTAGCCTAATCTGCATGTCTTTGGACTCTGGGAGGAAACTGGAGTACCCGGAGGAAACACACCAAGCACAGGGAGAACATGCAAACTCCATGCACACAGAGATAGGAATTGAGCATGGCTGGGACCCTGGAGGTGAAAAGCCACAGTGCTAACCACTAAATACCTACAGTATGCATTAATTTGTAAATGAATGTGTACATATGCGTAATGCACAATAACAGTCAAAAGTTTGGTCATGCCTTCTAATGCCATGGCCTTTCCTGAGTCAAAATGAAAAGCCTGTTCAGACTGGCCAATCTAAGATCCTGTATGTTTATTTGAAGCATAATAAAATGTAATCTGTGGTGTTGTATTTCAGTCTAATAGGTTTTTTGCTTAAATAGACTCTATTGTGCAAAGGAGAGTGACAGCTGACAGGATCTTGACAGCCAATAATGCTACAATAATTATTACTGAATAGCAGAGATTAAGTACAGTTAAATTGTTGCATACATGTAACTATCAAATGGCCTTTAATAATCATCCATTTTACTTATTGGGGATAGGGGCGCATGTCCTCCCGTACATTAGGCTGTTGAAACAAATGGTACTTGATATTGTTTGTTTTTTTGCTTTCAAATTTTGTTCATGTCACCTGCACTCACAGAACTTGACTATGAATTGTGGCATAATGCATGTAAGAAAACGGGAAAATGGCTTTAAATTGTATACATTTTGGAAAAAATATATTTTTTATTTCATAAAACTGTCTTGGATAATATAATATAATGCATAATACTGCCAAGTTCAAATTACTTAATTACTTAATTATTTGCATTTACAGAATTAGGTAGCTGTCCTTATCCAGTGCAATTTACTCTCTTTGCGTTATGCATAGGCATAAAAAACTTAAATTAAGTGTTTGAAATAGTTTTGTTTTTATAGTTTAGAATACTTCTAATATTATTCATGATTTGCCAAATATCAAACTATGGATCAATTAATGAAATGACATACTATTTATTTTTCATAGTTCCATTTGTTACTATGGAATGTTTTGTGAAACACAAGCTTCAGAACAGGGAACTTTGCTTTTATAAGCAACATAGGAAGGTATTTTATGCCAGTATTTTTGTATTATTAACTTTATGAGTGGGCTAAATGTACAGTAATAACTATAGCTACTCAATAGTAACATCATATGAACAGTGAAATGCTTGTCTTAATGAAAGAATTGAGCACAGTTACTGTACTATAATAAACAAATAAATAAACAAAAAAAATATTGTCCAAACTTTTTTTGCAAAGAGGGTTATTTTCACGTTAAAATAACTAAGAACTAGATTTAAAGCTCCAATTTAATAATTGCTTGGTCTTAGTGGAATACCAGTAGCAAGATATCACATAACAGCTGTAATTTGTGTGTTTTTTTAAACAACTGACCACATACAGTATATTATGAACACTTTCAAGTATTCACAAAAGTTATCCAAGCTTAGTGTTTTTTTTTCCTTTTCTTGATTCATAACATTTCATAATATTAAATTACTTAATAATCACAAGTCTCTGTAAGTCTCTTTAAACTTAAGTCTCTGTAAGTCAAAACCACAAGTTTTGACATACAAAACACATGCATTTGCTATGGCTTTCAAATAAAAGTATTTTAATTTAATGATATACTGCAGAGTGGTTATATACACACATTCTCCATAAATAAAATCCAGTATATTTATTTGCATGTTACTATATACTCTATACTACCTGCTGGCAAATTATGGTAGTATAAAGTTACTTAATTTTTTTTAGATTACACCTAACAAGTCACAGTACCTGGAATAAAAGAGTCTGTGCGGCAATCATACAACATGCCGGGATACAAAGGCCTTCCCAGGGCTGCCAATACCATAAGGTTGGAATCCATGACTGTTTCAAAAACATTTTGCAACATTAATAATATAAAACCCTTTGTCCGACAATATGCTTCAGGATAAAATGTATTTAGAAATATTTTAATCAGGAAAGCCTTTCATCCTACCTTATTTGTAGGTCTTCCTGAAGTTCAACTTTTATTTAAACTAATATATTTTGTGTTTCCCTGGCCTCTATTTGGAGACTGCAGCAGAGGATACAAGTTCTGTGTGCCCCATCAGGCAGTGCTGTAACCATCTGCACAGGTTTTTATAACAGTTCTAACACTTGGAGCTAGGCAACACCCTGAAACTCAGAATCAGCAGAAGCACCCTCCTACACGAGTTTCCAAGTGCATATTGAGAAAAGGATATTTGTTTATTTATTCTTCATTTATTTATTTTTTTATTGAGAGAGAGTATTAATCGTTTAAAGCTTTGTTTGGGTAAAGAAATCACCCAAAACTTTAAAATATCAGACTGAAGGTGATCAAGCAATGCTAACCTAGTGTTTGGTTGTATACATCGATCAGTCATTATACAGTACATTATACAACCCCTTGTGCTGCCTGGTCAGCTCCGGCCCTGCAGAACATGATTCTACAAGACCTTTGGAGATATGAGGTCCTCAGGTGACCTCAGGTGTGGTGTTTGGCACCAGGCTTGGGCAGAGCCCTGTTTTTTATTTATTTTTTATTTTTTTGGGGTGTGACTCCAAAGTGTAATTTGCATGTTGCTTTACAGGACTGCCAATGCCAAGCATCTTGTCACAATTCTAGACTGGTATTTTATTTATTTCTTCATTGAGGATGAAAGCGTATTACTCAAATTACTCGAGTTTGTGCTGCAGTTATACAGCATTCCTGGATACAAAGGTTTTCCCAGGGCTGCTATTTCCATGCATCTGTAATCAAAGACAAGATTTAAAAGATGATTATTTGAACATTAATAATATAAAACCATTTTAGTTTGTGTATAATGTGCTTCAGAACAATATATATTTGCTCAAATTGGACAGCGGCCCACCAGGAAAACTCTCGGTGCTCCAGATGGCCAGTCTGCCACTGACTGGATCCTAGACAACACCCTAAAGCAGGCAATCAGCATTCATGCTTGACAAATACTATGCATCTTTATGCTGTATATATGATTTATAAAAAATGTATACTTTGGTGCCACTCTAAAGAGTACCATGCTACACTAATTTCCAAATGCATATTTAAAACGGAGAGATCAGTTTAAATAATTGGATATATCAAGTAACAGATTGTGTTATGAGCAAGTTTTTTATTGAGGGACAGTATAAATCTTGTAAAGGTTTGTTTGGGTAAAGAAATCACTCAGAACTTGAAATATCAAACTGAGAGTGATTTAAGCACAGCTTCCTCAGTGTTTGACTGATATAGTTTCCTCAGGAAAATCTGACTTAATGTGACAACTTTGATCTCGCTTTAAACCTGTAAAAACTGTAAAACTACTAAAACATTTATACCAAGAGGAATTGCTAATTTGCACAAAGTTTTGACCAAATATGGCATGTAAACAAGAAAGTTAATTTAGTTCTCATGGATTGTGAGCAAGTGCACTTTTCTTAAACAGCTAGTTGTCCTTCTGAGAGGCGATATACAGTATTCACATGTGAACAGCATGTAGCGCATGGGGCTGAGTACACATTAATACAGAGTGAAAGTGTTTGTCGCAATGCTGTTTGATGTTATATTTCTAATTTTGACAGATTGTGAACTCTAGCAATCAGCCACAAAGTATGGTTTCGAGTCCAAGGTTTAACAGTTAATTACTGAGCTAAGAAAATTGGAGCTATAGTCTTTGAAAAACATCTTGATATAGGCATATTTGTTTTCCAATTGGGAGAGGGCTAGAATCCTGTCCTGTTTCACTCTTTGAGGTTGTGTACTCCACCTCATTGCTTAATCTAAATGTAAGAGATCGGGCACGCAACATATGGTGTACCTGACTGTTCCCTCAATGCTTCTGGTCTTTGAGAACAAAAGGATGAGAAGTAAAGTACAACTCACTTCAATAGTATTAGTATATAACTTTTAACAATCATCACTGTTGCAAAGCAGCTTTATAGAATCAAAAGAAAATTAGGGAAATTAGTATGAAATGGAAAAAACACCCTATGACAATAGGAAGAAACCTTAAAAGGAACCAAACTTAGTGTACCCATCATCATTTGGGTGATAACGGATAGTAGGAAGGAGTTGTTATTTTATTAAAGAAGAAATGGTGAGTCACTTGGTAAGGAGGGTGATAAAGTGAGAATCAGGTGAACTGCTGAAAAAAGGCAGACCTTGGACCTTCTGCCATTGCAGCAGTCAATACACCCTAAAAGCACTGGGTAAATATTGGACCAACTACATGCTGGGTTAATTAAACCCAGCAACACGAGTTATTTGCTTAACCCAGCAAGATCGGTAAAATATTCAATCTAAATGCTAGATCATAATTAACTATAATGCTGGGTTAAGTCTACCACATAAATTGGTCAAATGTTCTACCCAGAACTTTTCTACTCCATCCATTGTATTAACTTGAATGTTGGGTTAATTCTACCTCACAAATAGGTTATTATTCTTTTTATGTTTTACATTTTACGTATCTATGATGTCACGACCTCTAGGGGTTAGCCATAACAGAAAAAGAGAACTGAATGAGCTGGAGAGATAGTTCAATCATTTATTTTTGTTCTACATGAGGTTTTCTTCAGCGGTAGACAAGGCCAAAACAATAAACAAAATAGACTTGGAGTTAAACCTAAGTAACCTGAAATTAAAGTTTAGAAAACAAAATACAAAATGTACTTACCTACCTTCCTAAATCAAAAACAGAGTAAAAAGATATGTGAAAAAGAAATGGCGTCTCACCCCCTACTTCCTATGTGTCAAGTTATCTACAAATTATTTACAAAAGTTGATGTTTACATGCCACCAAATCAGAATCCACACCATAGTCAAACGAGCAAAAGATTAAATAAACCGGGTAGTCAATCCAAACAAAGATTTACAAAGACAACAAAATACTACTACAAAGATTACAACATTCACACTTTCTTTCTCTCTGGCACAACACTCAAAGCAAACAAACAAATGACGGAACATACAACAGTCAACCGAAATCTCAAAAATTTTGCACACAACAAATCAAATTTACCAAGGCTCAAAATGGCAAAAGCTGAGTGTTTGGGGCGGTCCTTGTATCAGGATAGGATGCAGAGTTGAACCAATCCCGAGCTCCAGCTGATTAACAGGCCACACCCACCTAGAATAGACACAAGTCCAACAGCAGAGAGCTATCTAACAACAGAATCTCAGAAAATCATAACAATGCGTAAAACAGTTAAAACAAATGACTTTGATATACTGGTCTAGTACGAAAGAAGAACTCCAAGTTTTGCAAACCATACATATATGCAATAAACACCCAATTAGATGTACAAATCATAGAAAAAATATTTATTTTTCAAAAGCACAAGTTAAAATAATACAAAAAACAAATTAAACAGTGACATCATTACGATACTATTATTCAGAAGCACTAATGCCTGAGAGCAGTGCTGGTCATTATCTCCCAACATAAGGATGTAGGGGTACGGCCTTGACACTTCAGTCTGTTGGAGATATTCCACAGTGTCAGTTCCAACCTTAGAAAGAACGAAATTAAAGAAAGTTAAAGTTTATGGCAAAATCAAGAGGATTGGCTAGTATGCATATTTGTAAGAAGATTAGTGTTTTGTATCACCCCAGCTTTTTATTGTCTCAAGCACTGAGATTAATAAAGTTCTAATGTGAATGTGGTTGCTAACGCTAGCAATGTAGTTAAATGCTAGTGTCATGCTGGCACTACAGTTAACAGTTCATTCATCACTTCACCATCTTCATACACCCTGCAAGCATTCTACAAAGAAAGCTAAAAAGCTCAGACATTTTTGCAGTTTCTTTCATACACAGGTGGGGTTCTTTTGGTTTGGCTAGCTAGCAGCCATTATCAGATAAACTAGCATGCTATAGCACAGACCAGGCTGAAAGTTTGAGTGCAACGTTAACACGGTAACAGTAATAAATGTTACATACGGTGAACAAATTCAGTCATAGGTGGGTGAAAAACATTGTGTTTAACGTTTACATTTCCTCTTAAATGCGCCAAAAAAAATACAAAGATGATACAGCCACTGAATACACCGGTGAACTTTGGGGGAGGGGCGGTCTTGTCTGTGATGTTAGCTGTCACTAGCTAACCGAACTCCAACACAGCAAGCTGGGTTAAACAAAAAGTACCCAATTCCCTGTAAACATCCCAGAAAAATGACCCAAGAGAGACTACCTAGCGTTTGGGTAATAAAACTAACCCAACATTTTTTAGTGTGTACTGTAGAGGTTGATTGATGGGCCAGACTGGCTGAGGCTGGAAATGAGGAAGCCAAAAAGATGAGCAAGCTCCAGAGGTTAGTGGTTCTAACTCAATGATTAACTCAATGGTTAGTCATATTTCATGGAATCTCCTGAACACTCAGTCTGTAGAAAGACATGCAGGCAAGAGAACAGAACTGTGACAATAGGACTTCAGATCTTTGACACTAAATCATTTCTTAATTTAAGTGGAATAACAGTAGCAGGGTTTATCTTAATATTTTAACTTTTTTGCACTGCCTGTTATTTGTTTTATAGTTTCTCATGATACTGACTTTCTTAATTACCACAAGTCTGTTGATATACAAAACATATGCAGTTGCTATTTTTCCCATGGAAAAAAGTCTTAGTAGAGAGAGAGAGATTATTTGGGTGTGCCTTCAAAGTGCATTGAAATTTGCATACTACTTTAAATGACTGCCACTGCAAACAAACTTCACACAGTACTGGTCTATTTTCTTTTTAGTGTAAGTGCTTATTACTTGAACTAACCATGATTACAGATTGCCAGTCATGTACATTGTTTCTGTAAATGGAGTGCTGTAAAAAAGTATTTGCCTATGTGATATTATGTCCAGAATACCAGACCATTTACCATACACTCTAAAAACTGCTGGGTTAAAAAACAACCCAACCATAACTCAGCCACTGGGTCACTATTGGACTGAACACGTGCTGGGTTGTTTTGACCCAAGTGCTGGGTTGTACCATTTAACCCAGAATTCTGGGTTGTTCATCTGATCCAACCAGTGGGTTAAATTGACACTCTTGCTGGGTTAAATGTTAAAGTGCTGCGTTATTTTATTTGACCCAAACAGTGGATAAAATTAACACTCTTGCTGGGTTGACACATTCCATTTGATTTTTTTTTTAAAGACCCAAAATGTACACAACTTCACATAATGTAAATAGATTGTCACAGAATAAGAAAATGTGAATAACTTAATTTTGACAAAAATGTCAGACAAAACCATATAATCCCAAGGTGACTATTTGTTAAATATTAAATAAATGTACTGTAACATAAACACTCTGTAAAACAATAAAAACAAGATGTCCCTGTAAGTCTGATTTGAACTGCATTTTTTTTTTGCATTTAATACAATGTTATATAGAAGTTTTCAATACAAATCTTATAATGCCCACCTGACACAAACATTTCCCATCTCAATATTTATCAGTTATTTAACTATTACTATTTCATTTCCTTCAAAATGACATATTTAAAAAAATATATAAAACTTTTTAAAATGTTATTGATTAAATGTGGGATGAAAAAACTGTTGTCCTCAAATATTTAACAGATGAGTACTCGTGTCCATCAATATGATCTACAGTATGCTGGAGAAACTCTCAGGTGAGAAGACACTGCTTAACATCAGTGACAAAATCTTTTTTTAAAACAAACATCAATAGCCTACACCAAAGAGTCTGTATCAATAGCATTGCCTCCAACAATGGAAAAGGTCTGTCAGGTCCCTCTTGTCTCATCCCCAAGGAACAAAACATGGAAAAATGCTCCAGTCATCTCCATATTTTGCAGATATCATTTTCATCATGTTGGTTCACCTGTGGATTACACACCATCACTTAGTGTTGCAATATAACTAACATTTACGTTGAGCATTTTTGTTAAGGACGTACAGCTACATATGCATTTAATGCAAAACATTTTTTCTCTTGTCAATACACAAAAATACATAACATGAATTTAGTGTGTATTTCTGACTAATTTACCTCACTATTTAACGTGTGAGAGATAACAGGATACGGCGCTCAATCTGGATTTAATACAAACCATTCACCCCTTTTCAAATTCTCAACAAACACTAGATGAATGATATTTAAGTGATGCATTTACAACTTATAATAAATATTTCATAAGGATGAAGAAAAAGCTTGTTTTAAAGTACGACTTATCCATGACACGTTCTCATTTTTTGAATAACAAACAGAATAGGAAAAAAATATTAATCCCACACAATATTAATATCAAGGCATTTATTTTAAACAATAAAATATGTTTGCTCCTACCACAAGTTACAAAAAAAAAAAGTTAAACATGTACATTAACTTACCATAAAATACTGAGTGCTCTGAGCATGATCCAGTCAGAAGTGAAGAATTCAGAAAGTTCCAAAGAATAACCAACTGTTGGGTCAGAGTAACACAACCAGTTTTTTTTTTTTTTTAAACAGACCTATTAAGACTGTCATTAAACATATCCCAATAGCTTCTTCTGACACCTATTAAATATTATAAAATATGCCAAGAGACTTTCCATACACAGCTTTTTTTGAAGATTACTAGTAATTTACATTTAAGATTACATTTAGTTAATTTTGTTTTTTTTATTTGTGTGTGCTACAAACGCACTTTATTCATAAATGCAGTATAGCCGGCTGTTGGCACAGAATATTAAAACATGAACTCCTCTCACCCCCATATCAAAGTTAGACTAAATAGGTGGAAAAGCGAATAAACATGACAATGAGCTTGGTCCTACCACAACTACAACATTTAAAAGGATGCGTACAGGATGCGTCACACAGCCGCGATATATTATAAAATAACTGTATTATACCAAAGATTACCTGTTAGAAATATATTAAATGAAATAAAGGTGTTGTTTTAAACACTGCAGAGACACCACAGCCAGCGGTAGTTTTCAGGAGTTGCCGAAGTGAGGCTATGTTGGGCGGCTACATGAGCGCTGAGCACCCGTATTGCATGCAGCTTAAATCTCCGAAATCGTTCAGGCAATTTTTTAAATATACGCTATCTTTAATAACCGATTGATGTTTTGAGCCGTACACACATACATTCTCGCTTAAACAACTCTTAAAACTAAACTTTGTGACACAAAAACAGTAATATTTCGAAAATTTTGCAGGCTGCTGGAGAAATAAAGAATAAACCAGTTGTTGGGTCAAAATAACCCAACCAGGTGTTCATGTGTAAATGACCCACTACATCTCATTTGACCCAGCATGAGTCAACCCAACAATGTGTTTAAAGTACCCGAAATAACCCAGAATTTTGACCCAGCGTGAACAACCCAACAATGTGTTTACAGAAACAACCCAGCATTTTTTATAGTGTACTATTACCTGAAAAATTTACATCCAATCTTATTTACTCCAAATGCTTAGCCGTAATGCCCTAATTAAATTTGTCCGTAATTGCACCTCATAGCATTCTGATTTAATAACCATGATGATATCAAAGGTTTCATCTTTATATCAACATAATTCACATCCATGTCACATTCTTGCAGCTGTTAAGGACAATGGCATGCATGCAAGGGTTGAAGTAGACAGCGCTGCGTTCGGAGTTCTCTGGTTTCATTTCAAAGCTACATGAAATTGTTTTAACATTTAATTGACTGTACCAGATTCTACATATCTAATACAATCTAGTAATCTTTTACAATTTTAAAATAATATATTGCATACTGTTTATTTTATTTTACTGCTGTATAATAAAAGCATATTTAGCATACCAATCACAATCTGAAGGAAATACTTCTTGGAAGACCAAAGCACACCAGTTCAAAGGTGTCCATGAATTTAGGAATTAAGGAAACGGGCCTGTCCTGGCTCAGATCCTATTTGACTGATCGTTATCAGTTTATAAATTTAAATGGTGACCATTCTTCATGTTCTAGAGGGGAGTTTGGTGTTCCACAGGGTTCAGTTTTAGGCTCACTGCTTTTTCAAAGTTCAAATTCATTTCCAGATTTGTAATCTCTCTCTATATACTTCATTTCAGTGCAGCATTATTTATTGTGCTCATTTCATTAACCACCACACAAGCTCTAACTAGTGATGGGTCGCTCGTGAACGAGTAGTCTCGGAGAGTGATTCGTTTGTGTACTGCTGGGCGCGCATGCGCAAATAATCGCAAAACCTCCGTAGGTCATGTACAGGAAACATAATTAAACGGTTCTCAACGAATCTTCCAAACCCGAGTCGTTCGTTCTTTTGTCACGTGACTCCCATAGACGCTATTAAGTGCAATAGATTCAAAAGAAGATATGATGGTTCTGTTTATAATATGTCCTTAGATGCATTGTAATATTTTCATTACGAACTATATGGAACTATAGCCAAAAGTTGTGTATGTAGACGTGTTGGGGGTCTGTTTATTGAAAACGTAACATTTTATTTTATTTCTGGTCAAAAGAACGAAATGAAATAAATGACAAATATATATATATATATATTAGTTCATTTTGATGAACGAGATTCAAAGAACCGAGTCACTAAAATGATTCAAACTTCCCATCACTAGCTCTAACTCACCACCTTAGCCGTTTGAGGTTGATGATAGAAGTGATGTCCAAATTATACCCCAATCCGAGTAGTATCGGGCCCGTTTGCTTCTTATTCCTTTATTTTTATTTATTATTTCAGCGGTTCGCCGCCAGTTTTAGGTGCATTACTGCCACTCACTGGATCGGTGATACTCCCATTTTAGGCGCATTACTGCCACCTGCTGGACCACATCGGTAAGACTTTTTAGGCTTTTTTTTGTCCTTCAAATGTTTTTTCTTTAGAGGCTCAGTAGATTTGTTCCATGAAGAGGGATGAAAACAAGGATAGATTTGTGGCCTAGATAATTATTTTATTTTAAATAATGTTTTAAACAATAATTTTTTTTGTCTGCAATTTTGTTCTCACCACTTTGATACAAAATGTATGAGAAAGTAGCTTGAAAAAAAGCACAGAACAAGCACAAAATTAATGTATAAACATTTCAATCATGGGCAGAATTTTCTATCAAGTAAAATATTGTAAATAATTGTAAAGATCGGTATGATTTGGTTTTTAATTGAATAGAATAAGTCAATTTCAAACTTCATTTCTTTTAGTAAAATATGCATGATATCAATCTGTAAGAGCTACATGATATTATACAGCATTGTAATGCTGTTTCATTTCAGACAATCCAAATCCAAAAAAAATAATTAAGGTATTTAAATTCACATAGCAAGTGTATAAGTTGTATGTGTGACCAATTAAATTTAGTGGTTAACTTACAGTATATGCCTTTAAATTCCCATGGGAAGTACCATATTTTTCTGTCATAATGAAATTTTTATATATGTAATTAATAGAAGACAAAGTATAATATATAATTTTTCCTGACAATTTTTAGGTCATTCTGTTGTGAATGAAAAAGCGTTCCTGTTGAGAAAGTTCTCTTTTCAAAGTATCTTCAAATTATTTTAACCAAATTGCCACGCAATATAGTAGTACGCTAGCAAAAGAGAACTTTGTGCTGAGAAACTGTCCAACTTATTGTACAAAACTGTAATGTGACACATCATGACCTTTCTTTGGTCAAGAAAATTCACCTCATCCTGGACACACACATCTCACCATATATTTATTATATATTTATTAGAAGCATTGTAAATGATGACATTGTTTAAATGCTATAAGCAAAAATAAGCTGTTCCCTATTTTGTAATAGCAAAACGTCAATCATTTTAAACATTTGTAAGTGGTATACATATCTAATTCAAGGATGTCTTACAAATAATAATAATAATAATAAAATAAGTCAACTTCAAATTAATTTTGCTATTAAAATGTAAGAGAAGATAAAATAATGTTTTTAACCAAATGTATTCATTTCATTTATATATCTAATTCCATTACAGTAGCAGATTACTGTATTGCACTGAATCTAAAAAGAATTTTTTTTTTTCAGTGAACTGTTTATGTATTCAAACCTATATTAATATTGTGTGTGTTAAACTGGTGTTTCTGCTGCTATAGAGCCTACAGGTGGACTAATGCAATTCATCTATATAGATTTAATAAAATGTCTATTAAAACATTACAGAATGTTCTTATACTGTAGCTTCTGATAAAGACTCAAATTCTATCAGGATCGGTGACTTTCAGCTTACCATCTTCAACCTAATGGAAAAAGGAATATTTGTTAACTTTCTCAATTTTGACAGACAAGAGAAATAATGTCCAAAGAGCCAATAGGAGTGTCATGCCATGTGTTTTAGTAAACACAAACTCTAATTCCCATCATCCTCTCCAAACAGTGGACTACAATATTTATTATCTAATTACTCTCTCATTCACACACACACACACACACACACACACACACACACACACACACACACACACACACACACACACACACACACACACGTTTACTGTAAAAGATACTGTAGTGTTTGATAGTGTTTTATGATAAAACAGAATCAGAATATTTACTTTAATAATGTGAACAATGTTCATGCAGACACCTTCCCAGACCGTAACTGCAGTCACTTTGTCCACTGGCATACGGTGATTGAATGTGCAGTATTCCAGGCCATTTACTATCACCTGAAAAAATGTATATACAAATATATTTTATCCAAATTCTTGTAGCTTCAGTTAAATTTAATGAATCCTAATTTAATTTGTCCATAATGTCCCACCTCATAGCATTCTGGTTTAATAACCATGACGATATCAAAAGCTCCTCCTTTGGCAAATGGGCATCCATGAATCTCTTGATTATCCCATTTCCCTTTCTTGCGGCTGTTAAGGACCACAGAGTCCATGCGAGGGTTGAAGTGAAAAGCAATGTCTGCTGGGTCCTTCAGATCAATCTGCAAATCTATAGCAAACCTGAAAAAAAAAATCTTCTAAAGTTTAATTATCTGAGACTACACTAGGTTCTAGTGAGCAATTTAAAATAATCTGTTACATATTGGTTTTCATTCAAACTGTCATGCAGTACAAAAATATTTAACATACTTTACCTGTCACAATCCGAAGTGACAACCCCTTGGAAAAACAAAGCCATACCAGGTCTCAAGCCTCCAGGAATTGATCCCAAATATGATTTTCTCTGTTGTGGGTAAGCATAATTTATTTTTCAGAGATAAATTTCCAATCATGTTGTTAAATGATCAACAAACATCTATATCTATTGACATTATGAAAATTTTATGATAATGTTACTTACAGTGCTGGAACCTGGTTGTGGGTCATCAGAATGCATGAAAAAAATCTTGGAGCGTATGATGCCAGGATTTAGTTTCTAACAAAAGTAACAAAGAGAACTTAAGGTAAGCAAGAATCGGACTGCAAAAACTGTTAGACTAAAGCAAGAGGACATTCACAGAAAAGTAGCACAACATAAAACTGCACATGACGAAAGACAATAGTAATTGCATACTGAAAATATACAATGCATACAGTAGGGTGCCACAATTGTCACTATAACACTAAATTGCCCAGGTCAATACGTACTTGTGAATTTTTAGTTTTGCGTAACTAGTTTAATATGATGGTAGAATAATGCCAAAATCAGCTAATGCAAATGGGATGTAACCTTCAAACAAAGATGACGCCCAATTATAAAAAGAAATGTTGTGTTGCAGTTGTGACTATGTCCACACACTGACTGCTGTTGAAACTCCTAGCAAAAAAAAGGAATATTTGCATAGCTGTTTTATTTGCAGTTGATCTCGTGGGTATATATCATTCAAGCTTTTTGGCCTTACTCTGGCACAATACTTGCCATGCATTAATTTATATTGAACTGGCTTTTTGTTTGATCCCGTAAGTCAACATGCTGGAATGAGGAAACGCCTCTCCATGAGCAAATATCAAATCACTATGCAATAAAGTTGCGGGGAAGCTGACAGTACTGCTTTTAGATTTCTCACACAACTTTAATAGCAGCAATATGAAGAACTGCCGCTGTGTTTCAAGACTATGGTATGGGGCCGTTTTGTTGTTGAATAACTTTTTTTATATTGAAGGAGAGAAAATGGGTAAACAAAGACTGTCTACTATGAACCCTAATTCACTTTTTTAGTGAAATTTGCATAAAATGCCTAGGAATGGAATACTCTGACAGCCTGGGTAATCAGAAATGAACTGCACCACACCTAACTGTATTGTTGCATCCCTCACATTAACA
The DNA here is from genome assembly GCA_013621035.1 of Clarias magur. Classification (NCBI taxonomy): domain Eukaryota; kingdom Metazoa; phylum Chordata; class Actinopteri; order Siluriformes; family Clariidae; genus Clarias; species Clarias magur. The sequence continues at coordinate 4,784,604 of QNUK01000006.1, forward strand.
GTACATGTAAATGATGTAATTTGTGTATAATTAAATAATCACCGAGACAGAGTCATTAGCTTCACTCACTTCAGGCGTTTTCTGAAAAGTGAAGGCGACAGAGTCGCTGGCTTCACTCACTCCCACATCACTGACAGCTCTGTATTGGACACAGTAGTGTCCTGCTTCCTTTATTTGAGTCAGTGTAAAGCTGGTCTGGGCATCTGAAGTGTCTGTGACTGACCATTCATTGGCATCAGCTGCTGAATCAATTAATGGTGTCATCTTGTACTCAACTCTGAACTGTACCGTCTTTCCAGTTGGGGGTTTTGAAAGCTTTAGGACGACTTTATCGTCATTGGTCTCCACCATGGATGGGGGCGGTTTGGATACAGGCTGGAACTTAGGGTCCATCAGGCGGCCTTTCTGATAAAGTCGGATGGAGTTTCCTGGATTGCTGGAGTCAGAGATGGAACCAATGATGAATTTCTTTCTCTTATCATATGCATTGGCCTTTAAAAAACTTGTAAAGAGAGAGAGATTCTGTCTCATTTTCTCAGCGATGTCAGGAGAAGTGAACCAAGACTGTGCTTGAGGAAAGGGATCTTTCACACTTTCTTTCTCAAAGTTTGTACACTCTTTAGAATTAAGGAAGTCTTCAATCGTCACTAGGTAGGAGTCTTCATACTTGAGAGATGTAAAAGACAAACAGACCACCACATCAACATCAGGATCAAAGAGGATGGAATTGAGTGACCCTGGTGATTTTACAACTGTCAGGTCCTTAAGCTCGCTTGTATAGAAACTCAGTATATTTAATTCAGTTGTGATGTCATCTAACCATTTGTTTGTGTTGTTAGCAGCAAAGGGTGATCTGAGATGGAAGTTCAGGATGTCCCCAAGTGCCTTGTCCTCTTTTTCCCCACTCCGAATAGCTGGCAAAACTCTGGCCAGTGCATTCTGGAATGATATCTTATAATTACTGTGCAAGTTCTGCAACTTTTCCACTCTGACTTTAACATCAGGAAATTTGTCTATTGTTTGATTTTTGTTTAAATCATTACACTGTCTATCTACTTCTTCTAGCTCCTCCAGCAGTTTTTCTGTTTTTTCTACCAGGCTAAAACTGATTTCTTTTACCAATTTGGCAGCCTTATCATCCAAAAGTGTAAGTGGATACAGCCACACAGTCAGTGGTACACCATCATTCTTTCCTTCCTCCATTAGATTTGGCAATGTTTTGTACACCTCCAGAGCTTCCATGTATGTGGTGGGATTTTTGTTGAGTTTATAGTCACCATAATACATGACACTCATGTTCTCAGCCAGAAACGTTTCCTCTTTTGTCATCTTCAGTGATGTTTCTCCCTTTATGGAAAGGGTGGAGATCTTCTTGACCACTGCATGAAGGTTACCTTCAACAGCCGGTTTGTACTGATTTCCTTTACTTGTATAATCAAACACCATGAAAGCCTGAGCTCCATAAAGTACAGCTGTAACTACATGAGTGGCTGTTTTCTGGTCAAATACTTGTGGATAGGTGATATTTCCAAACTCCTTAGTACTGAGTTGTTCAAATTTTGTTGTCTGGCTGTACTGCATAGTAACTCTGCACTGATGTGCTGAGGATTTGGTATCATGCAGAAACTTGGCTGATCCTCCTACCTCCACCAACCCGCCTAAGAAACTGGCTTTAAGGGAAGCACTAGCATCTAGGAGTTTAGCCTTTTCACCGAGAGTGTCAGAGGCAGTAAACCTGACAAATGTTTTAGTATGGTCACGCACGTCATGTCCATCATCTAATGCTTTCTTGTCCCATAAAGTAACACCTGAAACGAAAGCATGATAAATTATAGATGCATCATAAGTAGTTACTATTTAAATAGCTACTATATGCAATATAAATAGCTACAAAACACTTGTTATTAAAACAATGAAATCATTAATAACAATAATTACTTGATAGTGTAAGATGTTTGTTGAGATATCACATTCAAATAATACATGGTCTTCACAGAATATAATGACCTTAAGTCAAAATATATGCTATTAGTACACCATTTTCCATTTATCTTCTTAAAAACCCTCATGTAAAGCCTCTTTTCTTAAAACTCAGCACTTTTTTGTGCAAATATTTGTATAATTACTTCTTCCTTTATAAAAGTAATGCTGTTCATGATATCATTAGTTTATAACAGAGACTGACCATCTACAGTATGAAATAATTATGGTTTAAGGTGTCCAACAGTTTGGACTTTATTACCTTCAGAAATTTAGCAGCATCACAGAACTCCAATCCCAACAATATGGATAGCTCACACCTGCTTCTACATACACGTATTAAATCCTAACTTGAATGACATTTTTCCCAAACCATGGACAGCTTATGGGAGATCTTCTGCGATGACTGGCTGAACTCAGTCATGAAGAGGACCATATTGTTCATCAGTGCACTCTTTTTTGTTCCTGGGCTTCACATTCTTCCAGAAAGATTGAGCAACCATCTCAAGCCTGTCTTGAACCATCTCGCTTACTATAGTGAGTTTCGTTCAGGCTCTTGCACCCTTATTTTCCAACATGCCTGTCAAGATCATGCATTTAGACTTTTGTTCTTACAGTGCTGATTGACTTGGAAGCTGTCAGCAACCCTGTAGACCAAGCAACTTAAACTTTCCTTACATTCACTGATTCAACCCCTCAGCATGCACGTGAATAATAAGGACTCATTAGAGATGGGTCCATCACAGTCTACACAGACTTCATACCCAATGATACAAAAAGGGTTTTCCTTGCTCAGTGGGTGGAAGAAAAGCCATTTATTAGCTCCAGTAGTGTTCTGTGATGCATTTGCTCATTCCCATTTGTTCATTTTATTTCTCTCTTCCCTTGCTCCCACTTTTATCCTTTGATGTCTATTTTATTTGTGAGACTCAAATAACAATTCTAAAATGTCAGTGACATTTTGTACACACATTGCAAATGTTTAACTTGCATAGCTTTGAGCTGCGTCAAGTTTCCATGCCCTCCTATCCTTTACAATATTGTTTTTACATAGAGTTGTTTTACAATATTAAAATCCTTAATTATGAGGTCTTTGAGAGACATTGCTCACATTTACTATTGCTCTTGATTTAAACAAAAGTTAGTATATAATTGTGGTATAAATCAGAAAAGTCTGAAAAAAAAAAGTTTATGTCATTGCAGAGTCCACTTGCATGCTGATTTCCAGCATGGCTAATGCAAACCGACTTTTTTTACCTTTTTTTTTTTCAATGAAAGTTTAAAAAAGGGTGAAGAGCTTCTTAATGTAAGTCTAATGTTTTCGTGTATATCATTATTGCATTTTATAATGCTATAGTATGAATTACTACTTGAATAACCTAAACCTTTACAAAAATTCTAAAATGCTAAAGTATATTAAACTAATAGAAATTACACATTGCCAGTCATGTAAATTGTACCTGGAATAAAGGTGTCTGTGCGGCAGTCATACAACATGCCTGGATACAGAGGTCTTCCTAGCGCTGCCAATTTCATGCATCTAGAATCCATGACTATTTAAAGAAAATAATTATTGCATCATCCATATCAAATTCTTTTCTTTGTATAAAATATGCTTTAGGATCAATTTTATAATTAGTCAGAATTAGACTTAGAGAAGAATTAAAGAAGTTTGACTTAGCCAACGAAGCCTATCATCTTACCTTATTTGTAGTACTTTTTGAAGTAGGACATTCTACTTAAAAATTGTACTTGTAATTGTATTGTAGTGTTTTGCTATATTCTATTCAGAGACTGTCAGAAGAAAGCAATGGTTTGCATGCCCTTACGACATTTATAGTCACAGAAACCGCCAATTTGCATAAAGTGTTGGACTAAATATAGCATGAAATAAGGAAGTTACTGCTTACAGTTTTTAAAATTTGTGGTCAGGCACAGAAGTGCAGAAGCAACATTTTAGACTTTTATCTAGTAAATTCCATATTGCTGGAAACCAAGTGTGAGACACATCACTCATTACTCCTTAATAGGTATCCTGAATGCATATTTTTATCTTTAAAAAAAAAAAAATAATAATAATAATAATAATAAGAATAATGACAAAAAAAAAGAAAAAAGTTAATTAATTATACAGGGTAATGTAATAGCACAGGCCAATTCAATGCTGATTTCCTGCATGCCCAATGCAAGTCTCCATCTTTTTTTTTTTTTTTTTTTTACTCTGAAAGCTAAGAACCAGGGCGATGATGTACTTAATGTAAGCATGCATATGATTTAACCAAAGTCATGAGGTTAGATTTACCGATGTTTGCTTTGCATATGTTTTTATTGCTGCCTACTGGTGAATAATGACAATATGAAAATAGAATTTAAATTGAAATATTTTTTAAAAATGTTTTCTGTTATTGGATTTCTTAATTAACAATGAAACAATACTATGAAAGTGGCCAAAGTGACATTAGAAAGTCTAATGTCTTCGTCCATATTATTGCATATTATCTGTAAAGATATAGCATGAACTACTACTGACTTAAATCACCATAAACCTGTAAACAAATGCACAAAATTATATTTAACTAATGGCAATTACACATTGTCAGTCATGTAAATTGTACCTGGAATAAAGGAGTTTGTGCAGCAGTCGCACATCATGCCTGGATACAGAGGTCTTCGCAAATTCTCTGCTACATTCATTTGGAATCCATGACTATTTAAAGAAAATAATTATTGCAAAAATTATAATATAAAATAATTTCTTTGTATAAAATATTCTTTAGGATCAATTAGAGAGTTAGTCAGAATTATTCAGGAAAGTTAGATTTAGTTAATGAAGCCCATCATCTTACCTTATTTGAAGTACTTTTGAAGTAGCACTTTCTACTTAAAACATCTACTCAGTGTTTTGCTGTCTTCTATTCAGAGACTGTCAGAAGATAGTAATGCTCTGGGTAGCTCTTAAGACATTTATAGTCGCAGCAACTGCTAATTTGCATAAAGTGTTTATCAAATATGTCATGCAGTAAGGAAAAAGTAAGTAAAAAAAAACTGTAACCAATAGCAAACACACACACACCCACACACACTCACACACACACACACACACACACACATTCCACACACACACACACACACACACACACATAAAAAAAGTTAAAAAAAAAAAACAACTTGTGATATATATCGGTCTGTGTGTCATGAATCTACATAATAAGATTTTCACTATTTAAACAAAATTACTGAAATGATTTTTTGATGATAGTCTAATTTATTGAGATGCACCTGTATAACTATCCCTCTTCATAAATGCTAATTTTACCTAGTCATTGGTATAAATTCCACTTTTGTCTTGCTAGAGTACAATGAAATTCTTCCTTTGCCCTCCACTATGAATTTCCCTTCATGTGCTGTAGAATTATTGCAAGAATGGTAAATATTGTGTGTGTATCACATTAATTTTATCATGTCATGGAAGTGTCTGCATGAAGTCATAAGAAACATTTACATAAAATTTGATGCAGCCTGAAATCTGACAAATCTCATATCTGAAAAAGACCTGTCATCCAGATCAAAAGCCATGTTTTGACTTGCACACAGGAAACATCAGACACATAATGTAAAAAGAAAGAAAAACTATATTAAAAAACAATTCCTGTGGCCTCTTTCCTGTGGTAAAAAAAGTATGTGTAGACTAGTATGGGCCACATTTCTGTAGTATGTGTGTATGTGGCCTGCTTCAGTTTTTGTATTGCTCTTGTGAATTACACAACATTTTTAGGTATCATGATAAAAATTAAATAAATAAATGCCATTCAAAGAGTGTGTGTGGGGGAGTGTGTAATATATATCTATAACACTATCTGTGTACTAACGGTGGGAAACCTTAAGCTGAAAAAAATACATGCTGATTGCATCAGAATTAGGCATGAGAAAGCAACGTAAAAGGCGACGATTAACATCATTAAGTACAAAATAAGACATGAGAAATGCTTTTCTGCATATAAAACTATTGGGAAGTGAAATATATTTAGCCGATAATATACCAAGCAAACGAGAAATGCAAAAAGCACATGGCGGAGTCAAATTCAGTTTATGTTTAATTTTACTGTAGATATCGGCACAACACAAAAAGAAGATGCATATGCTTTTGGTATATTTGGGCTGAATCAGCTACAATACAAAGCAAATAATATATACATGAGATCCCACATAAAGGAGCCTAAACATAAAATACCATAAATAAGCATAAAAAGTAACAAATAGAAATTAAATATCAACCCACAGCTGCATGTTATTGCTCAGAAATATTATATTAAACAATATACAGTATATAGTTACATATATAATGTTCTTCTAGTCTCATGAGACTTATTTAATCTTTTTCACTACAAATTTTAATTTGTCTTTTATTTCCAGAAGCACAGAGACACAACAGAGAGTCTTACTTGGGAATCAATTGAGAAATTTGAGGTGTACGTGAGCAACAGTGCTACATTTGAATTAGAAGCCAATAAACCATATTTAACACCTTAGGAGTCTGAGGCCTTTCTTAAGGCCTGCAGAGATTCATCGCTCTTCTTAAATTTGTGTAAATTTCAAATCCTTACCAATATAGTAGTTAATACATTCCCTTTATTTATGTAGAGCACAAACTCGGTTTTCATAATGTGGCTGATATAAATATGTTAGATTCATGTGCAGCTTGAAAGGACAATGTATGTCAAATTGCACACACAAAAAAGTACTAGCAGAAAAGCAGAGAAAAGGGAGAATAAACAAACATGGCAGATTGTTTTGAACACAGAACTGAGTTTATGAAAATGTTGGGTGTGTGTCCATCGCAAAACAACTAATTAATAACACTCAAAGACCTTTTATTTGGGATAAAGTGACTGATGTGTCTAACTTTTTTCAGCAGCGCCTCTGTTTCACTGAATAATCTACGACTTTTCATGAATATATAAAACCTAATTGTGTTCAACAAATTTTTTGCCAATGTAGTGGAAATGTGGCTTGGTGTGATGGGGTAACAAGCATTTCTTCCTGGCGTCTTTTAATTTCTGCAGATCATAGGGAGTCATCTATGTTCAAAATACACTATATGTAGTTTAATCTACATGTGGCTCTCAGTGAAATTTTACACTGATTTTTAAACAGTATAATAAAAGTATAAAGCACAGAATAGACTCTTTTTTTTTCCACAGTACCTGAGTGAACAGCTAGAGTTTTATCTGCCATGCCTAATTTGGTGAAAGTTTGCAGACTGCTTATTGGTACCTCATATCGTGAAAACTACAACTGGGGGTATAGGTTTTTATTACAAAGCGCCAATGTTATGTAGTAGCCTTCTATTGAATGTTATGAACTCAGAACCAAAATAGTGTTTAAATCTATGGTAATACTGATTTATTTAGCAAAGCCTTTGGTGAATAGATTTCCTCAGATTGATGTATTAATGTATACAATTTTCTTTGCATCTTTCAAAATAATTTCCTTTGTTTTAGTTTTGTTTTTTGTTTTGTTTTCTATATAGTCACTTTGTGACAATAACCACTTTTAAAAGTGCTATTCAAATAAAAAAAAATGTTTTAAAAATAAATATTAAAAAATATATTTTTATATGGGAACTATACCTCTCATAAAACCAGTTTGACTACATATGAGTCTAGATTTACTCTGTTCCATAGTGATGGTAAGTATAGAGGCGAATCAAGCGATACACCCATCAACCATAGTACTTACCGTACAAGCCTGTGCAGGTAGTGTTATAATCTGGGGTTGCCCTGCATTGTACAGTAGCAATGTTATGTGCCAAAATGATATCAGCTGACCTGCATCTACTGAATTAACATGTTTTCTATTAAATATATATATATATTTTTTTACCTTTTCCAAAATGGATAAAATATATGTTGTTAAATATATGTGTACACATTTAGTGTTTTGCTGTGGTGGAAAATACAGAATGCTCCTGCATTTTTTTCATGTAGGATTGTTGCCTGTTGACTGTATGTGCCTGCGCAGATCATTTCAAGAGTTCAGGCTGTTTGTGCCAAAGGGCAATCAGGCCATGCACCACGAAAGGATTAAAAAAAAATAAATCATATTAGCTGTCACTGTTCTAGGCAGTTTCTGCACCCACCCCTTTCAGCTGCTTTATCTATACATACATATCAGATTTTTTTATGTTTTGCATACTGCTATTTAGAGTCCACATAAAAATATCACATAAATGTATTAGCATGACTTTTTACGTAGTATGACCTTAACTGCCCTTAATAAAGACATTAAAAAAACTACTCTGAGCATAAAGTGCAATATTATGCACCTCAAGAAATAGAATGCATTTCCAGTTTTTCAAATGGGTAAACTAACCAAAAAATTCAAATTTAAATTTTATTTGTCACATACACAGTACGATATGCAGTGAAATGCTTATACAACCGCCCGTAAAAAAAAAAAAATCACAAGAAAAAATGAAATAAATACAGTAGTGAAATAAAATAAAAATAAGAGTAAGTTTGAGACCTTAAAAAACAATTTACAAGAAATAAGAACATAAATAGTGAAATAGAATAAAAATAAGAGTAAGTTTAGCTATAAAATAAGATACAAAATACAAAAAAAAAATATATATATAGAGAATATAAAATATAACAACTTATAAAAACGTATCTGTCTGTAATTTTAAATGAAAATGAGAATCAAAGAAAAATGTGAAAATGTCCAGGAAGTGTGCAAATGTGCATATATGTGCAAATGTGCAATTGCTATAAGTTTCCATTTCTATGAGGTGTGCAAAAATGCGGACGTCTTTTAGTCCAGTGTATTGACCTGGTTAAGAGACTGTATCGTCTGCGGGAAGAAGCTCCTCCTCAGTCTCTCTGTATTGGCCTTCAGAGAGCGGAAACGCTTTCCAGACCGCAACAGAGAGAATATTCCATTGCTGGGGTGGCTGAGGTCCTTCATGATCTTCCTAGCCCTTGTCCAGCACCATTTGCTGTAGATTGAGTACAAGTCAGGGAGCTCAGTTCGGATGATGCGCACAGCTGATCGCACCACCCTCTGTAGGGTTTGTCACCACCCTCTGTATGGAGGTCTTCCCGAACCAGATGGTGATGTTTCCCATCAGGAAGCTCTCTATGGTGCAGGAGTAGAAGTTCCTGAGCACCTTAGAAGGCAGTCTAAAGTCCCTCAAGAGTCTGAGGTGGTATCGGGATGCTGGAGATGCTGTCGGGCATTTTTCACCACGGTGTTGATGTGCCAGGACCATGACAGGTTCTGCATGATGTGAACACCGAGGTATTTGAAGCTGTTCACTCTCTCCACTGGGCTCTCATTGATCACAGGGGTCTGTTAGTTTCTTTCTTGCTTAGTGCTGAAGTCCACTATAAACTCCTTTGTCTTACTGATGTTTAGAAGGAGATTGTTTCTCCGGCACCAGTTCTCCAGATTCCCAATCTCCTTCAGGTAGGCCGACTCATTGTTGTCAGAGATCAGGCCCACAGTGACGGTGTCGACAGCAAACTTAATGATGGTGGTGGAGCTGGTAGTGGCCACACAGTAATACATGTACAAAAAAAAAAGTACAGCAGGGGGCTCAGAACACAACCCTGGGGGGCTCCAGTGCTAAGAGTTAGGGAGGCTGAAACATGTCCACCCATCCTTACGAAAAGCATTTTAACATAATTCCCTAACCCTAACCCTGGTCCTGCTGCTTTCCTGGTGTTCACTCTCCTGAAGGCTCTCCTCATGTCATGCTCGGAGATGGTGAATGCGTTTCTGGTGTTGGCAATGACTTCCTGTCCAAGCATTGTCACTGAATACTTGGATAGTTCCTGCCTCTCTGAAAGGCTTCACTGAGATAATAATGCCTTACTCTGGCCAAAGTAGGGGAATTTTCCTGCGTTCTCTCTGCCTGGCCTTGGTTCTGTTGTAACTCATGTTGTCAGGGTTACCCCTAGAGGGTGCTTTGCACCCGGAGACGCTTTTCTGTTTTTTTTTTTTTTTTGTAGTTTCGTGTGTTTGGACTTCATTTCCCACGATGCACCTCATCAGATGATGGGAGCGCTCAACTGAACTGAGGTAGCTCATTAGTTTGGTTACAAATAGCCTGTTTAAGTTTTGGTATTTGTCTTGCATCTGTTGAATTAAACTTGTTACATGCTGGTTAGATTATTTAGTTTGATGCCAGTTAAGCTTAGCTCATTGTTTTGGTTAGTTTTATAAAGACTTGTGTTTATTTTGTTTTGAAGTTAAGTATGTTTGGTTGTGTTTTCTCTATCTAAAAAACAGGTCGCATACCCACAGCAAACAAATGATATGTACATTTTCTGGGCTGAAGAAAATCGTTAACGCATACAAACCCAGACCTGCCAGTTAGCCTCAGTGGAGGCCCAGACCTGCCGGTTAGCCTCAGTGGAGACCCAGACCTGCCGGTTAGCCTCAGTGGAGACCCAGAACGTCACGAGAGCCCCGCTGTGGTCCCAGACCTCCGGAGAGCACAGAAAGGCATGAGCTTCCTTTGCACTAGTTCTGCCGCCAGTGTAAATGCTGTGTATATTTTGTGTTCATTTGTATTTAGTTTATATTATATTTCATTGTAATTTCTTTTTATACGAGAATTTTGTGCAAATATCGTAAGTAAAGCGGAACTGTTATGCGGAGTTTGGTTGCCGCACAGACTCAAAAACAAAGAGCACCTTTCTTTCTTTTTTTTTTTGTTTTCCCGAAAGATACGTTTCAGAAAGTTCCAGAAGTTTTGAAAGTTGGAAGAGCAGTAAGCAGTTAAGAGAAAGAGCTGAAGAACTTCAAAAAATCTCTTTTCATGACTGGCGGCCAACGAGGTATTTTTTCTTTGTTTGTAAATACTTGGAAAGTGTGTTGAATATTTCTTTGTAACTTTTTGTCCGTTATGTTGAATATTTGTCAATGTGTGTTTGTATGTATATTTATTTTGTAGTTTTCACGGCGTAAGGCGCAAGGCATTAAAGCACAAGATTGTTAAAGTTGAAGAATTGTTAATAAACACCCGTATTCTGAAACTCAGCGTGTGTGTCGTCGTGAAGAGAGCTACAGCCAGGCTTCGTCAACCTCGGACTCCTTCCTTCGTCGCCTGGCTTCGATGATGGCGAGCCAGCTCCTTCGCTCTGCTTCGACGATGGCGTGCCAGCTCTGTCACCAGGCTTCGGCAACGGCGAGCTCCTTCCGTCGCCTAGCTTCGACGACAATGAGCTCCCTCCGTCGCCCGGCTGACTCCAATGCCCCAGTGCTCGTTCCACTGCCCGGTGTCGAGAAAAGAGGAGGTCTCTCCTATCCTGTGTGCCCTGCCACCCAGCCCAAAGGACACAATCTACAGCCTCTGCGTAAGGTGACCAGACATGGGACCTTGGGGAGATGCCCTGGACCTCCGGTGGTGTTCCGGGTTAGCACCTTTGGGGGGGGAGATTATCCCCAATAAGGCGCCTTTTTTTGTATTTTCTTTTGTTTGGACTTCATTTCTCAAGATGCACCTCGGTTACGTGATAGGAGCGCTCACCTGAACCGAGGTAGCTCATTAGTTTGGTTATAACTAGCCTGTTTAAGTTCTGTTCTTTGTGTTGCATCTGTTGAATTAAACTTGTTACGTGCTGGTTAGATTATTTAGTTTGATGCCAGTTTAGTTTAGCTCATTGTTTTGGTTAGTTTTGTAGAGACTTCCGTTTGTTTTGTTCTTAAGTTAAGTGTTTTTGGTTATGTTTTCTTTCCTTATTAAAAATATCTAAAAAACATCTTCAATGTCTTAACCTCTGCTTTTATTCCTCGCCCGCACCACCTAAACAAACGTGATATTCTGCCACTGTGAATGACTAACATCACATGTAAAATATGTCTGCATGCCTGACTACTGCCTTTATGTAAGCGGAGCGGAGACAAGTCGAAGAAGAAGTAGTCCCAACTTTATACAGCAATAAATAAAAAAATGTATAAGGTTAATAATGTTAATACTTAAAACACCCCCCCCCACCCAATATCATTTGGCAAATGTACTGTCAACGTGAAAATGCCAAACGTCATTGAATCAGAGTGGCTCCAATGCCTTGTACGCTCAGAGCGCCGTCACTCACTCACTGGCTTAACGCGCCGTCACTCACTCATTGGCTCAGAGTGCCATCACTCACTCACTGATTTGCGAAGGGGAAAATGCAGTTCCGGGATTTTTAAAACGCAGGGACACACACGACGACTCAATCACGACACATCACTGTTTATGGTGTGTATACAATCACTTCTAGTTTTTTAAATATCGTCTTGATAACATGTTTGTCTGATTAATTTTGCGTGACTGATCAAGACTGACCCAACAGACTGCTGAAGAGAGATTATTTAGCAGCCGTGCTCACACATGCATAGTAAACAGATAAATGTTACTTTATCAGTTGTTTTTATGAATAAATGTGCAAAACTCTTTTCTGAAAAATACTAAATGATTTTCAGGCTCTTGTGGCAGTGCTACATTTAACTTAATACTACGCATATTCGCTCATAGGGCATTGCTCAAGATTTTGTAAATCATGCTTAATGTTTTCTAAGCCATGTTTTTATAATTAAATCTGATCCCATACCCACCCACCCCCGCCGACTGGTTCATGTTTCCTCTGTGCCCCCCACTTACAAAATCCTAGAATCGCCCCTGACTGGGTCCCAATGCTGTATTGTATAAGCAGTATTATTTATTTGCCTTTAGCTCAGTCAATGTGAAGGTGCTCCTTATATTTTTAGTTTAGTAATTATCCATACAACAATCTCTTCTAGAATGCTATCATATAATTATAGTGCGAGTGTTGAAACTTTACGAACCTTTTTCACATCAGGGGAATTGTCGTCCATTTGATCTTTAATCAAATTATTACATTCCTCTTTGCTTCTTCCAACCCCTCTAGTAATTTTTCTGTTTTATACACCGAGCTCATGCTGATTTCTCACACAAACGTGGAAGCCTTATCATCCAAAAGAGTAAGAGACCTTCACTAAACCACCAAATACTGTATACTGCGTTTATATTTTTAAGGTTGATTTTTATTACTCAGGGTATCAGTGCCAGAATTTTTTAAATCTATTTATATATATGCAAAGTGCATCATCATTTGCATGCATTTCAAGAATGAGTTCATCAGAGGGACAACCAATGTTAGATGTTTTGGAGATAAAGTCTGTTCAGTCATGTTCAGAGTGGAGATTGTGAGGATATTGGTAGAAGGATGCTGAGGCTAGAACTGCCAAGCAGGAGGTCTAAAAGAAGACCAAAGAGGAGATTTATGGATGCAGTGAGAGAGGACATGGATGCAGAAGATAGAGTTAGATGGAGGCAGATGATTCGCTGTGGTGACCCCTGAAAGGGAATAGTCGAAAGTCAAAGAAGAAGAATTTGCATGCTGCTTTACAGGACTGCCAATGCAAACCACCTCCCCACAATACTAGACTAGTATTTATTTATTTATTATTGTTATAAAGATTAAAGATTATTACTCAAATTCATTATGATTACACATTGCGAGTCATGTAAACAGAATAAAGGAGTTTGTGCTGGAGTCATACAACATCACTATATACAAAGGTTTTCCCAGCAACTTGATTCCATGCATCTGGAATCAAGTTGTCCTGAGGCATTACAGTACTGTATATTCACGCAGGTTCAACATAATTATATCAAGCTTTATAATAATATATACAGTGGTGAACAAAAGTGAAAGTCACTGCTTTCATAAGAACCTCAAACAAGGACTATACAGAAAACAAGACTAACTTATTTCATGCTACTAAATTACCATACAACTATCAGTATTTATTTGGAAGTCATTTTCTTCTAAACATGAAGATTTTGTACAGAGGTGCACACCGCTGCTTCAGAAAGTATAAGTCCTGCCACTTATTTTTTCCATCAATTAACCAAATTAGCTGATTTTAATTAACACAACTCTTCACCCAGACCTGAACTAACTGGTGACGTCACCTGTTCTGAGCACAGAGAGAATTAATACATGACACATGCTGTCTTAATACTTTTGGCCACCACTCTCTCTCTGTATCTCTCTCTCTCTCTCTGGTGTGTGTGTGTGTGTGTGTGTGTGTACTGTATGTTTAACAAACATCAGTCTGGGTCTCATGCTAGCTAACTCAACTTTAACTAAACTTTGACTAAATTCCTTAATCACAGTAAAATGACTAGACTATCTGACAGTATATAATTAGTCTAACACACTGCAGGTGCACTTACCGGGCTGCTGCCCTCCGCCATCATGGTGAAGCACTTTCTCCTGCAGGTTTTCTAGCTAGACTCACTAGGAGCCGGTATCGAAGACGTCTGCTTCCCTGGGTCACGTGACTGACGAAAGGATTGCGTTCTGGCTTGATTGCTTTTTCTGTATTGAATTTGTACTTGAATTTTCAAGCTTGAATTTTTCTATCTGAATTTCATAGCTTGAAATTGACTGTTGGAAATTTTGTGTGACATTCAGAGCGCTTAAGATGTTGCTTTATAAAGTCAAATATTTCAATTTAATAAATTCAGTAGTATTTAAATTTCAAAATTAACAATTAAACAGTGATTAAATTTCAAAACCTATTTTCAAACGCTGATATAATTCAAGTAATTATGATGCTAATTAGCTTCCATACTGCTGCTTTAAATCTGTTGTACTTCAGAGTTTGCTTTTAAAGTTTCACTTTGCTTTAAATTTTTATTTTTCTGTTGCTTTGCTTCAAAATTCCTCCTTGCCGTAAATCGTTGCTTGCGTATCTACGTCTCCTGCCATTGCCTTGTGAACTAACAGGTTTCGCATACAACGAAAATTATTTACTTATGGTCCCAGGGTGGCGTAATCGGACTTCATGTTCAATCCCTCAGCGCTCCACCACAATGGTCAGTTTGGGAACATTATGACAATTTTCAAGCGAAGTGGAACACTTGTTTGTCTATTCATTCACTTAATGTTTTTTTTTTTTTTTTTTTGTAAGAAAAAGCATCTTGGTTCAACTTAGGTTGCTGTAAGGTGCTATACAAATAAATATAGTTATCAACAGACATGGAATGTTGTAGAATGAAAACATAGAATCTGTATCCCCATTTGACATTGAGTTTTTTTTTTCAGACAAATAAAATGGTAATTTTATAAATGAGTGAGGAGTACAGATTATTTCATTTTTCAATTTGTGTGTATTTATTTCTTAACATGTCCCCCTAATTTTGGCAGTTTGCCCTATATTGCAACGGACAGCAGAAAATGGTAGATTTTAGGAGGTGCATCAATGGGAAAATTGAGAAAGATATTAACAAAGAGATTAAAGCTTTGTCATGAGTGTATAACTTGTTTGCACAACATCCAAATCAGTCCTACTGGTTACTACTGAAGTAATTGCAAAGGCAGTGGTGTTAGCACAAGATGTTAACATCTTTTTTCTTGTCTTAAATATTGTCCAAAAATCCACTGAACACATTTCAATGAATCACACCAGCTTATGTGTTGCTTCACTGATCGTATCAGGAGCTAGTTATGTGGTGATTATCCTTTTGCTTTGGTCAAGAAAAAACAGATCAGAAAATGTTCAGATTATATATTTATTATATTCATTATTAAAATTACCATAGTTGTTTAAATGGTCCAAGCATGAAATCAGCTTCCCAGTTTGGATTAAAAACAAAAACTCATCTATAGTAATGCAATGCAATGCAAGAGAATTGAAGGTGGAAATAGAAATTTGATTGTGAAACAAATGGTGTATGTAAAAGTACAGGAATGAAAAGAAATATAAAAAAGCAACTTCACACTGATTCATTCTGTGAAAATGAAGGATGAGCTGAATTTTAAACTTTCTTTTTAGAATTTTGCTCATTTCTGACATAATGGATTTTTGTAAATATTTATTTGTGACTTCTTGAAATCTGTTTCTGATTCATGTGATTGTCCACAACATAGAGTTTAAATCAATCACGCATCATGCATGTTTACTCCTGCGTTCGTGGTTATCAGACAGCGTTTTACAGAAAGGAATTAATCTAGTTGTATGTGTAAGTGGATGTGTTCACTGTCTTCTTGTTTCCATACAGATTCCCCCTTATATTCCCCGTCTGGATTCTTGAGACTCTTGCCTCAGTTCCATTGTCTGTTCAGGTATTTTATTATTCCAATTGCATCCGTTTAGAGACTTTGTTAAACTTTTTAAACTTTTCCCTGCCTCTGAGGCTGCTACTGAGTTCACCACGATTATTACAATTTACAATTAATGTTTTTTTTTTCCAATTTGACTAATGCAAGTCATTAGTTTATAATAAAAGTACAATTCAACTGCAAAACACTAGAAAATAAGCAACAGCAACAAAGTCCTAGAGAAAACCTATAATAGAACATTAATAAAAGAGAGAAAAATCATGTCCATCAACTGTTATTGTAAAGGAGTAATATAGCACAATGTAAAACCACAGCTTGCTTTAGAAAAAAAAAAATAATGGTAGGGGTTCTGCGGAAGCATGGAGTCATCAATTATTGGCAGTAAGGGTGACATTCAAATGGATATCATTCACCTGGTGGAAAAATTAAAGTCTGTTAACTTTCATATCTTTCTCTTTGTTAGACAAGAGAAAACTAAACATTTAAATTGGGTTATTGTAGAAACATAGCATTATAAAATTGTTCTGTATTTATCTTTGCAGTAGTCCAGCATTTTGTCATTTAGAAAAAAAAAAAGCAATGACGCATGGATGTTGGGAAAAGAAGAAGGAAACAAGAGAAAATGGTGCCCTAATCAGCTCTGTCTGTAAAGACAAACTTCAGTTCAGAAGGACTGTCTTCAATTATTGTACTACATGATTTGTCTAATTCAGCATTTATCCAGTTACATCATGCTAACTCCCTAGATGTCCCTCAAGGCATTTCCAGATGGAGATTTTGCAGGAGACAGACAGCTCTGACATTCTAAACAGTGGTCCACTTCCGTGTTCAGGTCTGATTAGATTTAACATCTGATTTGATCTGTGCCGAGTACACTGTACCATGCTTGAGACCACCGTTTTCAGTGGCCTCAGATATTGTTCCCGACCTCTGAACACCTCTGTCGAAATGAATAAGACTTTGGGGTGTTATCGGAAATGCTTTCAT
Organism: Clarias magur; assembly: GCA_013621035.1. NCBI lineage: Eukaryota > Metazoa > Chordata > Actinopteri > Siluriformes > Clariidae > Clarias > Clarias magur. The sequence continues at coordinate 4,801,715 of QNUK01000006.1, forward strand.
CCATCATGGTCCTCTAACGTGAAATAGCCTTAAAAAATTTCAAGCACTTTGAAAATAGGCTTTCAGATCTGATTCAATCTTGCCTGACTATGCTATACTGTGCTTAAGACCACGTTTTGTGGCCTACCTGAAAAAATAAGTGGATCGCTGTTTGGAACGCAATTTCATCAGTGCTTTCTGTCTCCTCCCAAATCTGTGTGCATAGCAGTGCCATTCTCGTTACAGAACAAATTAATCATGCCTTGTGTACTCCTTGTCTCTTTTGTTCTTTATCTCTGCTACCACCGGCTTACTGTAAATACTGTACATTCTATGTTACAACACCATAACACTACCCTGGTTTTACTAAAGTAGTTCATGATAAAACAATACAAATGACTTACTTTAATAATGTGGAGGACATTCATGAAGACGTCTCCCCTGATGTCAAGTGTAGTCACTTTGTCCAGTGGTATACGATGATCGAACTTGCAGAATTCCAGGCCATTCACGATCACCTGACCAATTAAAACACAAACTTATTTAGCCCCATGCTTAAAGTCTTTAAAGACATTTTAGTTTTATTTTTCCATAAGATTCCACCTCATAGCATTCTGGTTTTATAACCATGATGATATCAAAGGCTCCTCCTTTGACAAAGGGGCCTCCTGGTGTCTCAATGTAATTCCCATCCCATGTCCCATTCCTGCAGGTGTTCCGCACCACAGAGTCCATGCGGGGGTTGAAGTGGAAAGCGATGTCATGACAGTATGTCAGCCCAGTTTGAAAATTAATTTCAAAGCTGCAAGAAATGTAACATTTAATTCATATTTGATTGTAGAAAACAATTATAAGATAATCTATTTCATATTCGTTTTCATTCAAACTGTTGTACAGTGAAAACACATCTAGCATACCGTTCACAATCTGATGGAACAACTCCTTGGAAGAACAAAGCCATACCAGGTCTCAAGCCTCCAGGGATTGACTCCAAATATGGTTTGCTCTGTTGTGATTAAGTATTGTGCTTAAATATGAAGCTCATTTAATTCTATAATCACATAAAATGCAATATTTTTGCTTGTTTAATTATTATTAATTTTTTTAATATACTTTTATTGGTATTTAACAATTTTTTTACATATATTTTTATTGGTATTTGACAATTGTTTAATTATTTTAAGCAGGTCATGAAAATGTTACTCACAGGGTTGCAGACTGCCTTTGGCACATCAGACTGGATGTTAGACGTCTTTGTGCGTGAGACACCAGAGGTTAGTTCCTTACCAAAGCTAGATGTGCTCCAATTCTGTAGAGAGCAGACATGTAAAAAGTCATTATGAAAGTTATGCTCATGAAAGGTCTTGAACACACACCCACACAGACACACACAAGTGAAGAGCTTGATTATGCTTTATTACTTACTTGAACAGTACCAATGAAGTTGATGATTACATCTCCAAAAATGTTAAGTGTAGTCACTCTGTCCACTGGTATGCGATGCTTGAACAGGTAAAATTCCTGCCCATTTACATACACCTGTAAAGTACAAATGTGTCTTGTAAACGTATTTGCATTATTATTTACACTGTGTAGGGTCACCTATTATTTAACCTCCATACCTCATAGCCATCTGTTTTGATCACAAAAAAAACATCGAAGGCTGATCCTTTGGGAGTGGGACATGCTGTCAGTTCTTCTTTTTCCCAACTTCCATTCCTGCGGCTGTTAAAGACTAATGCATCATCAATGCGAAAGGATGTGAGTAACGCGACATCTATACTTTCCTTGGACCCGACTCCAAGTCTTATTTCAAAGCTGTGTGGAGAATAAAAACAAACTTCATGTCAAACTGCAATAACACCAAAGAAATAAGTTCATAATTTGAAAGTAACGAACAACATGCTGACAGTTTTCCTACAAAAGTCAATGTGATCGCATACAGTATGTTTATTAAGATCAAGGTTTCCATAAGTTTGTCTCACATGGTCTATAACATGAATGCATACCGATTTCCTGCTGCAAAAACTATCCCTTGGAAGTAGAAAGCCATTCCGGTTTTCAGTCCTGCAGGAATTGTATTACTGTATGGAATTCTCTGTGGTGTGTATAAGCATATAACATACGTTAAATAGTGAGATAATGTTTTAACTGCATCAAAATGGCACAGATTGAACTGATGGAACATGTCAGCAACTTCTGATTTCCATATTCAATAAATAAATTAATAACATTTTTAAAATAGAGACAATTTGGGCCAAATGTAGTATTTGTAGTTTACCTGAGTAACTTAGATGTAGAGTTAAAACTAGACTTTTTGCAAATAATTTATTTATTCTTTATATTTTAGTGATTTTATTTTTGGGATCATTTTTGTTTGTTGCTACTCACAGGATTGTTGACAACAGTCGTAACCTCTGAACTGATAGTATTGGGAGACCACCGTGACATACTCATACCACCCATTAGTTTAGTCCTTAGATCATTAAAAAGAGAATGCATGGAGAAGTTCTGTGGAGATAAAATATGTGAAACATAAATAAATTAATATACATGTTTACATTTTACTGACATGCATAACTATTAATGAAAAGTCTTTGAAAAGTCTATAAATTTACCACATTTTTATAAGATTCTCCATGTTGCTTTAGACTAAACCCACATGCATGCATAAACATGGATTATATATAATTATATAATCTCAACTGACCCAGTTCTTCACTGTGATGTCAGCCTTCCCAGCAAATGAGCACTGGACAGCGTCGCTGGCTTCACTCACTCCCACATCACTAACAACTCTGTATCGGACCCAGTATTTCTCCGCTTGCTTTAGTTCTGTCAATGTGAAGGAGTCTTGCATATCTAAAGTGTCTGTCACTTTCCATGCAACAACATCAGTTGTAGCATCAGTTGGTGGTGTCATCCTGTATTCAACTCTGAATCGCACTGTCTTTCCAGTTCTGGATTTTGAAAACTTTAGGAAGAGTTTTTTATCCCTGGTTTCCACCTTGGGTAAGGGGGGTTTAGATACTGGCTGGAACTTAGGATCTGTCAGAGAGCCATTCTGATAAAGTTGGATGGAGCTTCCTGGATTGCTGGGGTCTGAGATGGAGCCAATAATGAATTTGATTCTTTTCTTATTTGAATTCGCTTTTAAATTTGAATTCGCCTTTAAAAAGCTTGTAAAGAGAGAAAGATTCTCCTTCATTTGCCTAGAGATGTCAGGAGAATTGAACCAATGCTGTGTTGCTTGGAGAGAGTCATATTTCACGTTTGTTTGATCCAAACTTGTGAACTTATTAAGGAAATCTTCTATGGCCACTAGATAGGAATCTTCATACTTGAGCGACGTGAAAGACAAACAGACCACCACATCAACATCAGGATCAAAGAGGATGGAATTGAGTGACCCTGGTGATTTCACAACCGGCAGGTCTTTCAACCCACTGATATAAAAGCTCAGTATATTTAATTCAGTTGTGATGTCATCTATCCATTTATTCGTATTGTTAGCAGTAAAGGGTGATCTGAGATGGAGGTTCAGAATGTCCCCAAGTGCCTTGTCCTCTTTTGCGCCACTCCGAATAGCTGGCAAAACTCTGGCCAGTGCATTCTGGAATGATATCTTATAATTACTGTGCAAGTTCTGCAACTTTTCCAATCGGACTTTAACATCAGGAAATTTGTCTATTGTTTGATTTTTGTTTAAATCATTGCACTTTCTCTCTACTTCTTCTAGCTCCTCCAGCAGTTTTTCAGTTTTTTCTACCAGGCTAAAGTTGATTTCTCTTACCAATTTGGCAGCCTTATCATCCAAAAGTGTAAGAGGATACAGCCACACAGTCAGTGGTATACCATCATTATTTCCTTCCTCCATTAGATTGGGCAATGTTTTATACACCTCCAGAGCTTCCATGTATGTGGTGGGATTTTTTTTGAGTTTATAGTCACCATAAAATGTCACACTCATGTTTTCAGCCAGACTCTTTTCACCATTGGTCATTTTCAGTGATGCTTCACCCTCTATAGAAATGGTAGGGATCTTCTTGACCACTGCATGAAGGTTTCCTTCAATATCCTGGTTGCTTTCATGTTCTGCACTTGCATAATCAAACACCATGAAAGCCTGAGCTCCAAACAGTACAGCTGTAACTACATGAGTGGCTGTTTTCTGGTCAAATACTTGTGGATAGGTGATATTGCCAAGCTCCTTCATAGTAAGTTGTTCAAATTTTGTTGTCTGGCTGAACTGCATAGTAACTCTGCACTGACGTGCTGAGGATTTCGTATCATGTAGAAACTTGGCTGATCCTCCTACCTCCACCAAGCCACATAAGAAACTTGCTTTGAGTGAAGCACTAACATCAAGGAGGTTGGCCTTTTCACTGAGAGTGTCAGATGCAGCAAACTTGACAAATGTTTTAGTATGGTCACGCACATCAAGATCATCATGTAATGCTTTCTTGTCCCATAAAGTAACACCTGAAACAAAAGCATGATAAATTATATATAAACTCAACACTTTTTTGTGCTTATGTATATTACTGCTTTCTAATAAGTAATAAAGTAACACTGATCATTATTTCATTAGTTTACGTTAATGTGTCCAACAATACTGTCAGAGATTTAGCAGCATCACAGAACTCCAATGCCAACAATATGGATTGCTCACACCTGCCTCTACATACACATACAAGATCCTAATGTAAATGACATTTCCCCCAACCATGTACAGCTTATGGGAGATCAACAGCGATGACTGGCTGAACTCAATCATGAAGAGGACCATATTGTTCATCAGTGCACTCTTCAATTCAATTTTATTTTATTTATATAGCGCTTTTAACAATGTTTATTGTCTCAAAGCAGCTTAACAAAAAAAATTTATGGTTTGTGTGTATGTGTGAGAAAAAATGTGTCTAGATAATTAAGAGATGAATGAGTGAATGATGGGTAGAAGAATTACAGAACAGATGTAGAGAATTAGCGTATTTGTCAGTCAGAATAGATGTACTGGAATATGAGGTTATGGGATGAGTTACGTGTATGCCAGATTAAAAAGATGCGTCTTGAGTCTACTTTTAAACTGGGAAACTGTGTCTGAGCCCCGAACACTGTCTGGAAGGCTATTTCAAAACTTTGGAGCTAAATATGAGAATGCCCTACCTCCTTTTGTAGATTTTGATATTCTGGGAACTGCCTGGAGTTTTGTGATTTTAAGGAACATGGTGGCTGGTTACGTATGTGGTAACGTGACTGATGTGCCTAACTTTTTTCTGCAGAGCCTCTGTTGTACCTATAAGACCTATTGACATCTGGATCAGGTGACATCAGGTTTCACCAGGGCTCCTCTTGTGTTAGCTATTCACATCTATACACATTCAGATTCCTCACACAAACAGGGCTTCTTTTGAGATAGACAAAAATAAAACATGGGTTCTGAAACATTAATTAAAATACAATTTTTATGCACACAAATGAAAAAACAGCACAGAAAAAAGCAGCTTTATTTCAGTCACAAACACGTTCCAACCATTTGTGCTCAAATAATTATTTAATGCTTAACACAACCAGCAAAAAGGTGGTTAATTATTTGAAACTGAAACCCTTTGTGTAGATTCATGCCATGAGTCATTTTCTCTGAGAAAGATTCTTACATGCGTATAAGAATATTTATGTGAAAATATAGATTTATGGATTTTTATTTAGGCAGCTCCTGTTCTGTTGGACACGGGCTTGCATCAGCACATTACTCCCTCAAACAACATAGCAATTCGCATTTACTTACATCTGAATAGAGTCGTTTTCATAAATCTTGCATGTGAATGGGACGCTAAGTGTGGGGACGGGCCTCCTACACGTGCAGAACGAGAATTTGACGTCTGTTTTTTATTTTAACATTAATTTAATAACAAACATTTATTTGGCAATAAACGTTTTTGGAAAGAAAACTGTTTACTGTTCGTGTACATATTTTTTCTGGGTTCCTGCAATATAATTTAATTCACAAAAATACTTTTGAAAAGTGATTGGCATCGTCGACCCCTAAGGGCTAATATCTTCATGAATATCATTATATATATTATATATTATTCATGCATTCTGTAATGCTATGCTAGACCATAGTGACAACACAGCCTTCCATCAGGAAACCGCAGATTTCCGCCCCCCCCCCCTCAGATGACGGCGGCTTCACAATCTCATTACAGTCGCTTTACGCAATCACTACATTGTTGATGGAACAATGGCGGATTGTCCGCGTTGTCGTTCCGGTGCCCATGTATACATTACGGGGTCCGCGGTTTTATTACGGCGTCCACGTTGTTCTGCGGTTATTACGGTGTAAATACGGTGTATGCAAAAGTCTTCGCCTCACTCTTAATAACATTCTGGAGTATATGCAAATTGCTATTATAAAAACTTAAGCTATTATTTGTATAATAGCAATTTGCATATACTCCAGAATGTTATGAAGAGTGATGAAATGAATTGCATAGTCCTTCTTGCACATGCAAATCAACTTAATCCCGAAAAAAAAAATTCATTGCTGTCATTAAAGGACCTGCTGAGATCATTTCAGTAATCATCTTGTTGACGAGCACAAGGCTGGAGATCATTATGTCAGGCTGATTGGGTTAGAATGGCAGACTTGACATGTTAAAAGAAGGGTGATGCTTGAAATCATTGTTCTTTCATTGTTAATCATGGTGACCTGCAAAGAAACGCGTGCAGCCATCATTGTGTTGCATAAAAATGGCTACACACGCAAGGATATTGTGGCTACTAAGATTGCACCTAAATCAACAATTTATAGGATCATCAAGAACTTCCAGGAAAGAGGTTCAATTCTTGTTAAGAAGGCTTCAGGGCGTCCAAGAAAGTCAAGCAAGCGCCAGGATCGTCTCCTAAAGAGGATTCAAGTGCGGGATCGGAGTGCCACCAGTGCAGAGCTGCTCAGGAATGGCAGCAGGCAGGTGTGAGTGCATCTGCACGCACAGTGAGGCGAAGACTTTTGGAAGATGGCCTGGTGTCAAGAAGCCACTTCTCTCCAAAAAAAACATCAGGGACAGATTGATTGTCTGACTGCTGAGGACTGGGGCAAAGTCATATTCTCGGATGAAGCCTCTTTCCGATTGTTTGGGGCATCTGGAAAAAGGCTTGTCCGGAGAAGAAAAGGTGAGCGCTACCATCAGTCCTGTGTCATGCCGACTGTAAAGCATCCTGAGACCATTCATGTGTGGGATTGCTTCTCATCCAAGGGAGAGGGCTCACTCACAATTTTGCCCAAAAACACAGCCATGAATAAAGAATGGTACCAAAACACCCTCCAACAGCAACTTCTTCCAACAATCCAACAACAGTTTGGTGAAGAACAATGCATTTTCCAGCACAATGGAGCACCGTGCCGTAAGGCAAAAGTGATAACTAAGTGGCTCAGGGACCAAAACGTTGAAATTTTGGGTCCATGGCCTGAAAACTCCCCAGATCTTAATTCCATTGAGAACTTGAGGTCAATCCTCAAGAGGCGGGTGGATAAACAAAAACCCACTAACACTGCAAATACTGACTCTTTGCATAAATGTCATGTAATTGTTGATAAAAGCCTTTGAAACGCATGAATTGCTTGTAATTATATTTCAGTACATCACAGAAACAACTGAAACAAAGATCTAAAAGCAGTTCAGCAGCAAACTTTGTGTAAACTAATATTTGTGTCATTCTCAAAACTTTTGGCCACGACTGTACATGATGTGGCGAGTAGTGTTTGTTCGTCGAGGAAAAGTATCTTGTCTGTAGGAATGTACTAAATGAATGAAATGATGCAAAGGAGAGACCTTTAATATTGTACATTTTCACGTGGTGAAGTGTGGTGGACCAGTCCGCGATTTCCGTCCTCCGGAACCGTAATAAGAACATATGTACAGCATCATTTACGTACTAAACCAGAGCCGTGGTGCTTCCGAACTGAAACCGAAACTTAGCCGCAAAAACAAAGCAGTTAACCGCAACGACAAAATACACCAATTTCTCTTCTTTTGCGACCACTTCCGCATGAAACTGTACGAAACTGTGGTACCATTGTGATGGAAATGTTATCACTACGCCAAAACTGCAAGAACCTAAAAAAAATCGTGATGAACCGTATTTACAACCACCGCAGGAAACCGCGATAACTCCACATAGGTGAGTGTCATGGGTCTAGCTGGTGGTAGTTGGGCTACAGGCTAGACCAGCTGATGTAGTGGCCGTGGGCATATATGGTAGGCATGAACGCAGAGGGGTTTTCAAACAGAAAGTGTCTTTATTAACAAAACTCAAAAACAGACAAATGAACAAAGAAACAAACAACAAACTCAAACTAAAATTAGGGCTCAGGAAAAACACAGGGACAAGAACTGAACACAGGGAACCAGAAGCTGACACAGGGAACTAGGAGCTGACATGGGAACCAGGAGCTAACAGAAGGAACCAGGGATGAGGAAACATGGAGCTGGAGCTAACTAAAGACACATAGGGGAACTAGAGACTGGAGAGACAGGACTGGACTGGAAAGACAGGACTGGACATGAGACAGGACCAGGGATACAGACTAAAAACAGGGTCTCAGGGACTAGACTGGCTGGGTTAATGAGGTTAGTAGCTACATGGAATGCTGGGGACACTGGATGCTGACCTAACCGGGTTAGTGGCTAACCTGGTTAGTACTGACCTAATAGGGAAACAGAACACAAAAGGCAGGGCACACATGGGGCTATACCAAACTAGCGGCTAACCTACTAGTGACCAGAACCACTAGCAGTCAATCCCACTAGAGGCTAGCCTACTATAGGCTAACCCTACTAGGGGCTAAGCCCTCATGTGGCTACACATACAAGTGAATAAACCAGAAGACAGAACAGTACTTACACAGGAGGAGACACAGCCTAACTAAACACTGAACAAGGCAGCTCCATGAATCCACAGACACAAGGAACAAACAATAGAGCCCTCTAGAAAAACAAAGGTAAAACAATATAACTAAAATATGACTGACTGAGGTGCCTTCTGAGAAATTGAGTCAACCAACAAGAACTACACAGACATGAACAGTGACCTCTGGTGGAGGTTCCTAACAGTGAGATAGGGGTATAAACAATTTCAGTGTAGCTCTGGCTGTATGTTTAGGGTTGATGTCATGCTGGAGGGTGTACCTCCACCCCAATCTCAAATCAATTCCTATATACGAGGGTCATTCAATAAATAAGGTGAATTTTTCGGTATAAGGACTTCTAATACAGATAGAAGCTTACTTTTTTTTTACTTCCTTTTCACATGGATTTAATTTCTTTTGCAGATAAAAAAAAAAAAACTTTGAGTTTTGGTGATTAACAAAGATGGCCGACCAAGAAGCCTGCTCCAGGATTGAACAGCAGTCAGTTATCAAGTTTTTGGTTGCTGAAGGTTGCAAACCCGTTGAACTTCATAGGAGAATGTCAACTGTGTATGGTGCCACATGTTTCAGCCAAAAAATGTCTACAAGTGGGCTGAATTGTTTAAAGAAGGACAGAGCAGTGTTGAGGATGAAGGCAGGCCTGGGAGGCCTACAGAAGTGAGGTCTCCTGAGGTGATCGAATCAGTCAATGACCTCATTCAGTCTGACAGAAGGGTGACAGTGGATGACATTGCAAGGACATTGAGCTTATCTGTTGGGACAGCACACAAAATTGTCCAAGCTGACCTTGGCTACTCAAAAGTCAAAGATTTTACGCTGAGGGAATATGGAAGCTTGTGCACAGATCGGAAAAGTGTGTGACAGTGCTGGGAGACTACGTTGAAAAATAAAAAAAGAAGTAAGCTTCTATCTGTATTAAAAGTCCTTATACCGGAAAATTCACCTTATCTATTGAATGACCCTCATAAGATTTCCTTGTATTTGGATGGACATGTCTTGGTAGGTTGGCAGTTGTGCCACACTTGCCGTTTTTGAATGATGGATTGAACAGTGCTCCATGAGTACTAATGTTCTCAAACAAACCCCTGAGGCTTCACAGAACAACTGTATTAATACTGAGATTAAATTACACACAGGTGGCCACTGTTTCCTAATTAGGTGGCTTCTGAAGACAATTGGTCCACTGGATTTTAATTAGGGGTATCAGAGTACGGGGGGCTGAATACAAAAGTACATCACACAGAATTTGTTTTATTTGTAAAGAAATTGAAAAACTATTTATCATTTTCCTTCCACTTCACAATTATGTGCTACTTTGTGTTGGTTTATCATATAAAAACCCAATAAAATATATTTATGTCTGTGATTTTAAGGTGAAGAAAAGAGGAAAAGTTCAAGGAATATGAATACTTTGCAAGACACTGTATCTATTTTGCAAAACCTCAGAGCTATAATCCTAATGTACTTTAAAATAATAGGAATTACACATTGCCAGTCATGTAAATTGTACCTGGAATAAAGGTGTCCATGCGGCAGTCATACAGCGTGCCTGGATACAGAGGTCTTCCCAGCGCTGACAATTTCATGCATCTGGAATCCATGACTATTTAAAGAAAATAATTATTGCAATATTTAAAATTTTAAATCCTTTTCTTCAGATAAAATATACTTTATAATTTGAAAATTAGTCAGGAAAGTTATAATTAGTCAGTAAAGCCCATCATCTTACCTTATTTGTAGTAGGATTTTCTACTTAAAATTTGCACTCAGTGTTAAAATATATTTATGTAAGATGGTGGTAAGCTGGTTGTTAAGACAGTGGGCAAAGAGCGCACGTGCACTTAAAGGGGAATGCCTAAAGAACAAATGTGACAGTTTGGGTCTAATGAAACAGATTATAACAATGTCCACTGATGTCAAACGGGACTCATCATCTAAACTCTAATGTCTATACTGTGCGTATATAAATATGTGTGTGTGTGTGTGTGTGTGTGTGTGTGTGTGTGAGACGTTATTAGCCAATTTTCAGCATGAGGCATCGCCATGGCTAAACTGTCTGAGATATCAGAAATTATATATATATATATATATATATATATATATGGGCCCGGTTTGGTGAAGATGATAATGGTGCAGGTGCTTGGATCGGTCACTGTTTTTGCGGGACGTGTAGTGTTTGTCTTTATAGGATGTGTAATGTGTGTAGTCTGTGTAGGATGGTTAGTGTGTGCATATTGTGTATGTATGTGTATGTGTGTGTGAGTGATGTGTAGTGTCTACATCTAGTGGACAAAGTTTAGTACTGCAGGAGTCAGGCCAAAACCATGTTTAGGCACTGAGTTCATAAACATAAAATATTGCTGGGAGCCGTGTGAGCATCACAAAATCATGAAACTCAAGAAATTTACACACAAGTTGTTCTTTCCACGTATAATGTTTGGAAACATTAGGGGTTTCCACTTGTTGGATATAAGTACCTTATTTTTCGTTTAATTTATCCCTTGCCATAGCAACACTATTCAGCGCATCAAAAAGTCATTTACAGTTTTACATCAGCCATTTCTTCAGATTATATGATTTTGAAGCCAATTAGCTGAAAATTAGTCACAAAATATTTACATTTCTAAAAGTAGACACTTTCTGCTGCCAGTTGGTGGCGTAATGACTGTTACTCACGGTACCCATGTCTCTGTGATCAGGGTTCTTCTCTTAACCTACTTCCTGTTTCCTAATATTTGCCATAGGTTTAAGGGCTCGCCACGGCTGCCCCGTGTAAGATATTAAACAGGCCTTCACAATGTTAGATCCTCAATGTTTTGAGATTATATTGGAGTCTGTTTGGTCATGAATCCTGTAAGAGTAGTAGATCACATTCCAATGGGTGCGTTTTTCAAACAACACAAAATAACTGACTTCCTGTTCAGGGGATTCCATGACAGGGGTTATGCAAGTTGTTCACCTCAATGAGATCTAAATTTATTCTGGGGCTCATGTATATATGTGAAAGTGGATATGAGTTATGCAGCTAAATTTTGCCAAAGTTGTAAAGGCTCTGTGCCACGCCCGGGGTCCAGGCTCTCAGGACTTCCTTATAATCAGTTTCAGTCTACATCCATTAAATTCTGGAACCATAAGTCTTTCCACTCGTAAGATATGAGAAGATTAATTATTTTCTCTTTTTCCTTTAATTAATCGCCATAGCAACGCGATTCAAATTAGAAAAAAAAATCCTTCATGGTTTCAAATCATCCATGTCTTTTCATTATTCTGACTGATTTTGAACCAAATCAGGTGAAAGTAAAGGAAAAAATATTAGTGATTTCCAAAAGTGACACACTTCCTGCTGCTAGTTGGTGGCGCTATGACATAGACTAATGATTGTCATATGATGTGATCAGCTTCCTACTACAATCCTAAAGTTTCATGTCCTTCAATCCTTTATTTTCATAACTTAATTTACACAGAAGTTATTAACCACTTCCTGTTCATTTTTATTAGCCAAAAATTTAAAGCATCGCCACAGCTGAACCGTTTGAGATATCTAAGAAATCCCTTCTCAATTTTGCATCGCTCGATAACGATTGATCTTAGTGCTTAAGAGCATTTTCTACGAGTCATTTTGCAAACGTTCACTATTGTTTCACGTGCATTTCCCAAAAATGCACTTAACACAATTGCACGTAGCCCTGCTTTAAGTGCTACTTAGGAGTCGCTATCCGTTGGTCTATGGCGTTATATTCCTGTCACAATTCTGAGCGCGCAGTTCGACATTTTGGGAGCAGACAAAGCACTCTCTGATTGGCTGGTTTTGTGGCAGTTTTGTAACACAGAACAAAGTTGAGCAAGGCAGAGTCGAGCGTGCACAGAAAATAAATGTTGCACGCATGTGCACGCAGAGTCGAGCGCGCATAGAATCGAGAAGTCGCGCGTGAGCAGAGAACTTGATAGGTAAAACATGACAGGGAAGACATAACGCGCGCAGAATTGAGCTGTTGAGAGTCCAGTGGAGACACTGCATGCGCACAGAGTGCCTTGTCTGCTCTCAAAATGTCAAGCCACGCGCTCAGAATTATGGCAGGACTACAACGCCATACTGGTCAAGTGCTGAAATGTAACGCTGTAGAATCACTCATCATTGTTGCAATGACAATTTTTTATTTCCGTTTCTTCTTCCACTTGTGTGAATATATATTCAACTCGAATAACATAAAAAGTCCTGTAATTTCTTCTTGAGCAAGTTTAGAAACATAAATTAACTGGAAATGTTGTACTGTAAAAACACTTTTTTTCTTGCTCCAATCTTGCATAAAACAAATTCTAGCAGCCCTTGCCGGAAATTACATCAGCATCATTTTCTATATTTATATGAAACCTTAAACCTTAATTATTTAAGTAGAATTATTTATAAATAAATAAATAAATAAGCCTTTACATTTATTTTTTAAAAGTTTACCCTAATTATCTTCACCTGATGTGCATTTGCTAATAGGAAAAAAATAAATAAGCACATGCCTAGGGGTGGAGATCAGTGGCGACTGGTGCAAAAAGATTTTTGTATAAAAAATTAAATTTTTAATACTCGTCTGTAAATAGCCATTTATCAGGTGATTACGCATTATTACTACTAGTATAAAATAAAGACATGACTCACATCGCATCTAGTCAGCAGTTCTGCTTGCCATAAGAAGTGCTGTAAAAGACTCGTTGAGAATGGTCCAATCAAATGAGCCCAAATATTTTAAAACAATATTGATTCACTAAGTACAAAAGTGGGAGGGTTCAGGGCGCACAGTGCTGCGCCCAAAGGATGATTTGAAAAGATACAATTAGAGCACAGCCTCAAGTCACATGCTTTTCAAAAATGTACGTGCCTACCTAAACACTCGTTTGGCCGGCGCCCCGCGTACACGAACACAAATGAACGTAATACAATTTAATTTTTTTTATTATTGCAAATAAATTATATTAAGAAATACAGCCGAATATTGTGTATAAATGACATTATTTCATTATTAAAATAAATCATTATTATGTTAAATAATTACATGCTAAAGTAGCATCCTTCTCTGTCTAACTTTAAGGGGGGCGGCGCCTCTGAATATTGACCGGCCGCCACTGGTGGAGACACTAGCAAAATGGCTAAAACAAAAAACTAAGAAAAAGCATTTTTAAAAAAGAGGAAATTAATATTATTTAGAGGAGGTGAAGCTATGAAAAACATATAATTTTCAGCAGGTTTAAGGGCAGTCTTACAAATAAAAAAAATTAAATCTGGAACGATATTGCTATATTGAAAGTTGAGATGAGACTTCATACTGATCAACCAAGACATGTTCAATACTTGGTGGGTTTCATGCAAGGCAGCAATTCGTTGACACATTTTTTGAGTTCTTCCTTTATTTGTGTCATCTTTAAAGCACATTAAATATTTTCTGTTAAATACAACACTTGTACTACCCTCGAAATGTCCATGTACAACAGTGGACTTTTTTTTCATTCTAACATTTATTGTCATTTTTTTTCTTTATTCGTTATTATTTCTATATTAAATTGTGCAATGAGTAGAAAATAGAAATGAATAAAAATATACGTCGAAATAAAATGAAAAATGACTTTGAGGAGAAGTAAATTTTAGGTGCAATTTGTCGGTTGTCCAGTAGGTGCACTCATAACTCTCTCTCGTTACGATGCACTTAAAACTTACTGCAGAGCACTCATAGATCTACGAAGATTTTCAAGTGCTACTTAAGTTACGATGTTTTTGGGAAACAGACCGTAATATTAAGATCAGTCGTACTATAATTCTTACGAACTTCTTAGGCTTACAATGCTTTTGGGAAACGAAAATGCCGTTCATTACCTGCAGAGGCACTCGTGTTTTAATCTGAAGTATTGTGAGTCTACTGAGGCCAAAAATGTGTTCTCTCTCTTAGGCGCCCATTGACAGCAAGCGACAGAGCTCATAAACATGTCAAGCTCAAACTTTAAATACTGATATATATTTATTCTTCATTTTTTTCTCTCCTGCAATGAAGATACTTCTTTGACTGTGCTTTCTCCATTCAGTATTATTATCATTAATAGTAGTGGTGAAAACTACCGCTGATTAACTATCTCTGCAGTAGTTAAAACAGCGGATTAATTTCATTCGGGGTATTTCTAACAGACAATCTACTAAATAATAATAAATAGATAAAATAACCCACCACTTTAACATTCAACCCAGCAGTTTTTAGAGTGTAACATAAAATATATTCCATTTGTAAAATAGCATAGGTGAAATCATTGTGTATAGAGTGCTTAAAAACAATACAACAAAGCTTATGGTAAATGCATTGTCTGACTCCTCCACTGCAAGTATTAATAAACAGTAACAATTCATGAATTTACTGGATATAGTCAGATTTTGTAAACTAACGAAACCTGTTTCCTTCCTTCATAAATTCACAATCACATTCCAGCTATTATTTCCAGCCGTGGTCAAATAACAGATGAAATAATTATTCAATGCTGAACACAAAGAGCAAAAAAGCCAGATGATTATTTTAATAAAAAAGTCTGAAGCACTTCGTGTTCATGTTTGTTCATTCATGTCTTCTAATGGTGCTCAATGTCGACCCATTTTTACGTTTTAACGAAGACATGCTGACATATTCACACATCAGGACTTAGTTGACACTATCGGATACTATCAGCCTACTATCATATATATTTAAACCGAGGCATTGTCATGTCTTTCATTGTTTTGTCCGTGGTAAGACATTACAAAAACTATATAAGAAACTTCTTATTATGAATTTTAAAGCATGATTTAGTATGAGGCGATGTATAGGGCTTAAATCAAACTTCACACATGCACACACAAATGAAACATTTGCATACACATATATGAAACAGTCACACATCTATATATACTACAGACTGCTCAAACAACTATATATGAAATGCGTGTGTGCACGGAGAGTTTGTGTACAGTATGTGCGCGCATCTCATAGGTGTGTGTGCACAGAGAGTTTGTGCCTTGTAAGCTCCTTTCTGAGTAGTGTAAACAAGGTCAAGTGTATAGTTTCCTCGTGTGGGAAAGTCTGTGTCTATATTTTTGGAAACAACCTTTTAGGTCTGCACGATTAAAGTCCTCAGTCAAAATGAGAAAAGCATCTGGGTGAGCGGTCTGCTGTTCACTGATTAGCTGGTACAGTTTATTTGGTGCCTCACTCCTGTTGTTATTGAAGCTGGGGGGTACATATACAGCGCGGATTAAAAAAACTGAATATTCCCTCGGTAGATAGAACAGGCGACACTTTATGATCATAACCTCCACCAGGGAAGAGCAGTACTTACAGACCACAACTGAGTCGCGACAACACGCATCGCTGATGTAAACACAAAGGCGCAACCAAATTTTAAATTTAATTTATATAATTGCTTGTAAATAGCCATAAGAAGTGCAAGAAAAGCACTTGAGTGCTGCTTAATTAGAGGATCAGGTCGATCTGGTCCAAGCTCTTTATCTTTTTTTCTTTCTTTCTTTGTTCGATTGCCTTGCGAAGGGGTATTTTAGCAAAGAAATGTCTCATATTTAGCTGGCTTCCAAGTCTATCACTATTCAATACCACAATCTGCTGACCGTTAATAAGACTCGTTGAGAATGGTCCAAACACATGAGCCCAAAAATTTAAAAACAATATTGAATACCTAAGAACAAAAGTGGTGCGCCCCAAGGATGATTTGAAAATCGCCAATTAGAGCTTAGGCACAAATTTACTTGCCTACAGTACATACAGTAAACACTCGTTTGCCTGACGCCCCATGTACACGAACACAAATAAACATTAAACAGTTTCGATTTTTTTATTGTAAATAAAGTATATTAAGAAATAAAGAGGAATATTGTGATCAGATGAATTTATTTCATTATTAAAATAAATAAATATTATGTTAAACAATTACATGTTAAAGTAGCATTCTTCTCTGCCTAACTTTAAGGGGACGGCGCACCAGAGCCCCTTATTGAACGCCTGCCAATGCAGGGCACACACACACACACACACACACACACACACACACACACACACACACACATGCTTACTTACTCACACACTCATTCAAACACTACTTGGGAACGCCAGTTAGCCTAATCTGCATGTCTTTGAACTGTGGGAGTAAACCACAGTACCCGGAGGAAACCCACCAAGCACGGCATTGGATTAATTTCAGATTTTTGTTAGATTTACTCAATTTTATACATCATTGCACTAAATTATGTGCAATTTTGTGACTTTTATTCAATTCATTAAGTATATTTACTTGATTTTCCAACTTTTATATTTACTCAATATTTTTAAAATTGAGTACAGAAAAGTTTTATTTTTTAGAATGTAGCTATTTAGTATTAGCTGCATTATTACCGCAGTATTAAGGTGAAGATAAAAATGCAGTGTTTTCGTGTCCGAATCAATGCATTTCCATATGTAAAAAAAAAAAAAAAACTGCAGTTTTGTCACTTAAAAACTGCACTTATTTTTTTGTAAGGATCATGCCTTATACAGTATGTTATATAGATTACACCACCGTTCTGCCGTTTTCCCTTTCGTTTATTTATGTATTTTATTCGTGCCGCAGGGAAAGTGGAAATAAATATCTGATGTGTCGCATTTTTTTTATGTGATATAGAAGAAAATATATTCGCACAGTCATGCTCTCCTCTGTTACTTTCCTTAGACTGATTTGACTGCAATAAATACAGGCGCGTGCGCGCATCACATTCAATAGTTAAAACTCATACTCACTGACTCAGCGAGGTTGGCGCTGAAAACAGATTCACAGATTCGACGTTCTCAATAACGCAGAAAAAACAACAACAATAAAACACAAGCAAAGCCTCGCTATAACAACAGTAGACAGCAAACTACAACATAACTTCTGTGTTCTTGTGTCGTTTATATAGAGATGTATTTGTCCTAAGCCCTCCCCAGTGGTGGAAAAAAAAAACAGCACAGGGAGCGCTTGTTCAGCAAAAGGCTTGCTCAGGAGAGGTTGTGCGCGAACGAATAAGCGTTGGATTGAAAACGAAACTTTTATAATTTGAGTCCATTTCAAAATCGCTCTCTCTCCATTTTGGGCTGCAGTAATCACATCCAGCACACTGAATAGATGACCTTTCTGCACTGGTGGCAAGTTTCGAAAAATGTAATTAAATATGTGAATAACACATTAGGTCTTGTATTGTAGCAGATAAATAGACAGGGTGATAGACCATGTGTAGATATCTAAGTATTATCCATCAAAGTATTACAATTTCAATGCAAATGCTAATCAAAATTCAACTACATTCAAACGATACTGTCTGAGTGGCCTGTTATGCTCTCTACTTATCATACTAAAAGGGACACATGCGTCCCCCAAGAGCACTAACAGGTTCATGTTCAAGACCATTCACACCTGTTCCTGAACAATGCAACAGGCTACCACTCTGACCTAACGTTGTAGAATTACAACATAGACATAATAAGCTCTAAATCACAGTTGATGAATGTTTTTTAAAATAACTACAGTATATATGTATGTGCTCTAGACATTGTAATAAACACACACAAAATATTTAAGGAATTTTACTTACTTAAATCTTGACAAATCAAGTCCTGCAAAAAAAAGAAGATCAGCTCAATGCAAAGTTTGCAGTAGAGTAAGTTCATGGCAAGATGTACAGACCTATAAACATTTTATTCTACCCAATAGCATTGGGAGGACAAACAATAGGGCCCATTAAATATGGAAATGTGGTTTTGAGAAAGACAAAAAAACAGTTGCTGACCCTTTTTTAGACATGTTAAAAGTTATGTTGTAATTCTGCAACAGTGGGCTTTACAGGGTTAATGGCTCTTTACACAACCCACAATTTATATATGTCATTTTCACAATGGAATCATTCTATAACATTTTATTTGGTACATTTTCATAGAATATTTCCATTTTATATTTTATAAATAGTGGACCAGACACAGTGTTTGTGTTTATTCAAATATATTAAAATAAATGATTAAATAAATAAATAGACGATGATGATGACTTATTATTATTATTATTATTATTATTATTGTGAGCAGTATGGTGGCTTAGTGATTACCATTGTCATCTTGGACCTCCAGGATCTGTGTGCATGGAGTTTGCATGTTCTCCCTGTGCTTGGTGGGTTTCACAGACATTACCATTTTGAAAAAAAAAAAAAAAAACTATCAAAACTGGTCCAAGTTGAACCAGTGATTTGTAGAAGAAGAAAAAAATGTAGATTCTATTTTACTTAAAGGTAAAGTAGAATAAAATTTTCAGAGCATAAACCTTACCAAATATCTCCCCAAAAGCAGCTGCATAGTCACATTGCCATGCTGTATACTTGCCCTTTTGTTTTATGTTTATAGATTTATTTTCTTCATGCACTGTTACACTGACAGAAATAATTATCTGATGTCTCACAGAATTTATTTTATGTGATAGAGCAGAAAATATGTTTGCAGAATCATGTCCTTCTCCGTTACTCTCATTAGACTTAGCTCACTGTAATAAATAAAGGTTTCCGTCTGTGTCACATTCAGCAGTTATAAAAACACATACTCAGGAGCGTACTCTGCCCTCACACAAGATTTTGTTGCATAGCTCATACACACTACATACATGCAAAACCCGGTACACATTTAGAGCTCATTGAATTGAACAGTTTCGCTGTGCATGTCTCAAAAGGAAGCAAGTTATTTTAGGCTGTTTGTAAATTGCATCCAAAGTAATTTGATATACTGTAGGGGAAAGTGGGGCAGGTTGGCATAGGGGCAGGTTGGCACAGGGGCAGGTTGACAGACCCCTCGTGGGGATAATATTGAGAGGAGAAGTTGTGTGTGCGGTCATCACTTTTTGTGCATATGACTTGTTCATTCCAGGAAGGCAGCCGTTTTGCATGTCTGCATAATTTCTGCTGCAGTGGGCCAAGTGCATGATTTTCAAGACCCCTAACGTTGTTTGGGTGCAGCAAGGAAAAAGTTTGTGTTTACAATTTACAGCCTCATCGACAGTAGTTCATTTGTACATTACAGAAAAAGGAAATATATTGAGTTTAAACATGCTATGTGTGAAAGTACATGCCTTGTGTTGCTTTATTGCAATTTGGAAAATATGGACCAAAGACAGGCTGGGCCAACCTGCCCCATCACTGCCCCAGATCAAAAGAATGCAGTGTTTCATGACATATCACATTCAGCTCAAATGTAGAACTCTATGCTTGATAAACACACCCAGAATAATATTACACAATACACATACCAGATGATAAACACATTTTTTAAGATGGTTCACAATTAAATCCATAAAACTGACTGGGCTTCATACCCAAATACCTTCACACCCAGGCAGAAAATGGCCTTCCGTATCGCACCTTAGCATGCTACAATACATTCCAGTTTTCATAGTGTACTTATAATTTTTTGGAACAAGCCAAGTTTGACTGCCGCGTGCATGTATTGAGGATTTCATTGGATTGTAAGTGCTTTTCTGTGTCTTCCACATACTCTGTACTGTATATTCACTAGCACTCAAAAATTTGGGTTGCCTTGCAGATTTCTTCATTTTTGTTTAGTGATTTATTTTCTATATTCTACAACAATACTGGACATTTCAAAACTATGAAATAACCAGAGGTGGGTAGTATCGAGCTACATTTATTCCATTAAATTTATTTAAGCAGCTTTTTACAAATAATGTACTTCTATGAGTAGTTTTACTGCCCCATAGTTTTTACTTTTATTTGAGTAGATTTGTGAAGAAGAAACGCTACTCTTACTCCGGTACACTCTATTAATTACTGTTCTAACCATTTATTCTACACATTAGATATTCTTTATTTTTGCCAGAAAAATGCAGCTGGTGGATTGACCATGTGACTGTTTGTCTTCAATCAGACGTAGCAACAGTATCACATGACTCCTTTTGACCAATCAGCCGCAATAATAATAACAACATGATGTCAATTGACCATGCAGAAATATTGCATACAGTGGGGAAAGATTCCCTGTGGTACACAGCGAAGGAAACATGTCGTGGTTAGGTTAGCTGTTTTATTTAATGTTGCAATGTTAACATATATAATTAGCAAATAAGCTAGAGGCTAAAAGATTTAAGTTTCTTACATTTCTTCTGGGGCTATTTTCTATCTGCTGAGCCATTTGGAGGGCAACTGAATATACAGCATATCTTACACTGGAAATAGTCTACACTGTCCAAACATACATATAGGTATTTGTTTCAAAAACTGTATGTTGTGAAAACCGTGAGATTAGGAAATTTGTGTTTCTTGTTCCTTTATTTGCTATTATCACTCACTCACTCATTGTCTATACCGCTTTATCCTGTATTCAGGGTCACAAGAACCTGGAGTCTATGTCAGGGGGTTTAGGGCACGAGGTGGGGGTACACCCTGGACATTGTGCCAATCCATTGCAAGGCAATTTGCTATTAGGTAAAGATATTTAGTTTTATTCATTTATTTTATTACATTTATTTTATTTGAAAATGTCAGAATTTGCGCATTATTTCTGGCTGCTTACATGATTTAAATTAATAAATAAATTGGACAATACAATGAAACAGTTACCCAGTACTTGAGTAGTATTTTCATCAAATACTTTTTTACTCTTACTTGAGTAATAGTTTGGATGATTACTTTTTAGTTCTACTTGAGTAATATTATTTTGAAGTACAGCTACTCTTATTTGAGTAAAATTCTTGGCTACTCTACCCAGCTCTGGAAATAACACATACTGTATGGAATTACGTAATTATTTAACAACAAAAGTCAGCTGTTATTTTAAGACACAAAGGTCAGCCATTCTGTTATGGTTCTTGCAAGAACAGTATTGTCAAGTGCAATTGCAAAACCCATCAAGCACCATGATGAAACGCATTCGTGAAGACCTTCCCAGGAAAGCAAGACCAAAACTTGCAGAGGAGAAGTTCATTTAGAGATTAACAAGTGCCTGAAGTATCTTTAAGTAACTTAAGTGCTACTCATGCTCATGTTAGGTTAACTTACTTATGCATTCAGGTTGTCTGTTGTAACTCAGGAGTGTGACAGACATCTTGATTTGATTAAGGTCATGGTTAGGACTGAGGAAGACAGACTAACTATAGATTAACTAACTGTTAATAACTTGCAGTATAACCTCCTATAACCAGGACAAATAAAGATGAGACAAAATCATTGTCTCTGTTGTAGCAGACAATCTAGATGACAAGTCCCATCGCAAAGCATTTGTACCTGTGTACAAGTGCTTTGCGATGGGACTTCATCATCGACTGCTCCTTCCCCTGCAATGAGAGGTGCAAGGGAGTGACCGTCAAAGTGAGGAATATTATGTATTATTTTATTTATGTAATAATAAACTATTTAATTTGCATAACATATCATTTGACAACAACGTTTTTCTCGTACCTCTAAAAAGCATCTGGTCTGAGTTTTAAAATTGTCTAAAATATCCTAAATTTAATTTTCTATGTTCTGGTATGTTCATAAATTTTTTATTTAGTACTGAACACCAGTTTTAATGTATTAATATGTCTCCTACATGAATATTCTGTAATAAATTCAATACATATAGCCCACTTTTTTCTTTCAATGCACTGTGTAAAGAAGACTAATATACTACACTTCTCTTTATCAAACATCAATAATTTCATTTCCAAACTCTGTTAAACTTATATTAATATAACCAAATAAGTTTTCGTTAAACTGTTTGACAACTGGGGTGTTATAAATGTATGGTTATTTAAATTGTTGCAAAATATTTACTGTGTTAAAATATTAATGTTGTTTTCTTGCTTTCAAAATGTTACTAAGGTGCACATAATGAAGTGAGCAGGTTGTTTCCCCCATATGCACATTCACCAGTGGGGTTATGGAAGAGATCATGCAGTTCAGCTCTGCCAGCAAAGAAATTGAAGATAGCAGCAGGGAATTCCCAAGCAGCCACAGGAGCAGCAGTATACAGTTAATGTATCAAAGTAGAGAAGGAAGGGACAGAGAAAATGAAGGTAATTTAGGTGTTGTTTCATGCAATCTGAACAACAATAAGCTTATTTGTTCAGGATAGCTAGAAAAAAACTCCCAAAATATGACCATGTCCTGTGAATAGTGACAATTTGTATTACTTTTGTATTTTGTATTTTGAACTAAAGACAGGGACAGGAGGCACAGGGCTAGACAGGAGGCACAGGGCTAGACAGGAGGCACAGGGCTAGACAGGAGGCACAGGGCTAGACAGGAGGCACAGGGCTAGACAGGAGGCACAGGGCTAGGGGCACAGAGACTGACAGGAACTAGACTAGCTGGGTTAGTGAGGTTAGTAGCTACATGTTGTACTGGGGACACTGGAGGCTGACCTAACTGGGTTAGTGGCTAATGGGGTTAGTACTGACATAGGGGACCGGAAGACAACAGGCAGGGCACACATGAGGCTATACCAAACTAGCGGCTAACCTACTAGTGACCAGAACCACTAGCAGTCACTCCCACTAGAGATTAGCCTATTGAAGGCTAACCCTACTAGCCATCAAGGCCTACTAGCGGCTAACCCTGCTAATGGCTAAGCCCTCATGTGGCTACACATACAAGGGAAATGACCAGAAGGCAAAACAGTACTTACACAGGACACAGGAGGAGACACTGCCTAACTACACACTGAACAGAGCAGCTCCATGAATCCACAGACACAAGGAACATCAAGGAAACAAAACTAGAGCCCTCTGAAAACAAAAGGTTACAAAACATAAACCAAATATAAACTTAAAGTAACAAATGAATGCCCACATGACGGTAATACAAACAGACAGACAGACAGACAGACAATCAGACAATGCTCGACCCAGTTTCCCAGAACAAACTGCTATTTATAGAAGGTTTTAATGAGCCACCTCAGTTCAGGTGAGCCTCATCACCTGACTGAGGTGCCTTCTGGGAAACTGAGTCAACCAACAGGAACTACACACAAAGACAGACAGACATGAACAGTGACCTCTAGTGGAGGTTCCTAACACATACATTCATATGTTTGGAATAATAACTGGACAAATTAATAAGACAGTCATGATTTGAACTTCAAGATTTCCCTGACACAGATATCATTGAAATTGCCCATCTGGTATGTACAGTACAACCATAAACCTACCTCCGACTATTGTTTTGTGTAAGCAAAAATGACTCTGAAATGAGAATAACTTTTTAATATTTTTTTTTACTACAGATATAAAAACCAAATACATTTGCTGATGATGAGTGTGAGATACTAAATGACCTGGCTGTCAGTAGGGATCTGCCTCGTGTCACTGCAGAAAACAGCCCGTGGCTAGCCCAAAGCATTCTTCACCATGCTGGAGGTTTTTGTAATAAAGTCGGCCTTACACAGGAGGGTAGGTTTTCAAGATGAGCAAGTTTTATTCACAAGTGAGGGAGAGTACGGTGGAATCACGTTGTAGATGTAAATGACGGATAAATGTAAACAGTACTTGGAGATGCTTGTGTGGAGCGTCGGTGAGGAAGCATGCATACACGCCGGGCCATGGAGATGCTTCTGAGGAAAACACAGAAAATAGATCAGTAGTTTTTGGAAGGTAAGAAGTTCGAGCCTTACTTTTGGCGATTCGGTCCACTTTCGTTCATACAAGCCCGGACATTGACTGTTGTGTGTTGTGCGCTTTGAAGGAGTTTCTCCCGATTTATATCAGGTGGCGAAGATTAGTATTCAGGAGATGGGGGGCGTGGTGTTTGGCTTTCTTTGGAACCTGGCCCGACTGTGACATTACCCCCTCCTCCACGACCCGCTCCTGAGGGTCGATCCCTCTGTCGTCGTGGTGGTCTACCTCTTCCTCTTGGTGCTGGGCGGTCTGGATGGGTGCGATGGAACTCTTCTAACAGAGTGGGGTCAAGGATGTCATCTCGGGGCACCCATGATCTTTCCTCCGGGCCATATCCCTCCTAGTCTACTACATACTCCACGGCGGGAATTCAGAATCTCTCGGACTTGATAAATGGTACCTTCATCTACTATCATTGGAGGAGGAGGCGTTTCTTCTTCAGGGCCAGGATCTGTGGATGAGACGATAGGGTTATGGTATTTTTTCAGCAGAGATGCATGGAAAGTGGGGTCAATACGGTATTGTGGAGGTAGTTGTAGTTTATATGTGAACGGGTTTACCTGCTCCAGAACTGTGAAAGGACCGACATACCTGGGGTTGAGTTTCTTACATGGTTGACGTAGGCAAATGTCTCGAGTCGATAGCCAAACCTTGTCTCCCCGTTGGAATGATGGTGCTGTGGACCAACGTCTATCCGCGTTGGTTTGAAACCTGCGCACCACCCGTTGTAGGTGGTGATGGGCTTCCTCCCAGACTCTTTCACTCTCTCTAAACCAACTGTCGACCGCTGGGAGATCAGATGGTTCCCCATTCCAGGGAAATGATGGAGGTTGATAACCTAGAATGCACCCCGTTGATAAGGCTGGTAGTTGATTGTCGAAGAGAGTTTTGGGCATATTCGGCCCAACCCAGGAACTGGTTCCAGGAGTGCTGACGGCCATGGCAGAAGGTCCTTAGAAACCGTCCAATCTCCTGGATCTTCCGTTCAGTTTGTCCGTTGGTTTGGGGATGGTATCCTGATGATAAACTGGATAAAAAACTGATGATAAGTAGTCGCAAGAACCCATGTCATATATGCGAGATGAATTGTGGACCTCGGTCAGAGACAATATCCTCGGGGATGCCGAAGTATCGGAAGACTTTATTGAAAAGGAGCTCGGCTGTTTCCATTTGTAGGACTTCAGCTCTGGTTCAGAGGTGAATCGAATCTTTAAGGATTTGGGTCAATTTTATTAAAACTGAATTAAAATTTATAGCGTACACTTTATCAACTACCCGACCAGTGTTTAGTATGATTTAGTGTAACTTTACCAGTTCTGCTTATCACGTGGCCAACGATGATAACCAAAATCTAGTACTTGACAATTATGAGCAAGGTAACTTAGGATCTGGTCAAATGTTTAAACTTAAAATTACTGGACCAGGACAACAGATCTTTATTAAGAAACAAGAATTTATTTGACTATACTACGATACATGAAACTAAGCTATTAAACACACACACGCGCACACACACACACACACACACACACACACACACACACACACACACACACACACACACACATAATGCAGTTCAAAGGATGAAGTTGACGTAATTTTCTAGTAATGTTCACTAGACCTGAAAGTCACAAGAGCAGAGCCTTGGGTTTAATCTTACGGTTACGGTTTGCGGTCTTCCTATGTGATTTGTGTTCGGTGATAGGGAATCACGGCGTTGCTGATTGGTGCTCTAGCGCTGTGATGAAGTCTCTCTGGGAAGCCCTTCGCTGATGCGCTGGTTGCTTGGTTACTGACGGCGGAGCTCTGACGCTTCTTCTAGCGGAGCCTTTGTGGCGTATTTGAAGTTCTGGCACGAAGTTTCGTGCCGCCGTGGAGATCAGATCAGCTGTTAGCTTGCCGGTCAGACGCAAGGCGAGAGTCGACGGTGGACGAGCGACGAGAGAGAGAGCTTGCTTCAGATGTGCGGATGGTCAGTCATTGGATGATGTGACGTTGGAAGACGTCGTAGTGCTCACAAGGGCCGAAGCCCGAGTGGCGAGCTTGCTTCCTTCAGATGGTCAGTCGTTGATGTTGGAAGACGCTGGAAGACCCCGATGTGCTCGGACCGTGGCGTTTTAACCCTTTGTTATCGGTCCATCCCACGAGTGATTGCTCCAATCAGCGGGGGTTGCGGGATTATCACGTGTTTCCACCCCTTGTGCATACATTAGGCCAGGTTATATGGCCATCACGTGGTACTTATCCGGTTGGAGACTTTTAATACCTTTATGAATTAACTCTACACATGCTCTGTTCATGTTACTAGTAATTCATGTACATAAGCATTCCTTGAATAGGATAAGCTTTCTGTAGATACCACACATCGCATATCTCACACATTCATTCATGCCTTCACCTAGTTAAAAATACTTTATAACTGCTGGTTACATGTTCTATGACAGGTAGAGTCAACAGAGATACATATAGATATTAACATGATAATACAGATGATATGATATAATATGATACCTATTTATAGGTGTCAGTTTGTCCCATTGGTACTTTTCGAGTTGATCGGCAGCAGTGTCTCTGCCATGTGTCCCTTTGTTCACGAAAAGCCCTCTCTGGAGGTCAAAGGGGGTATCAGTAAACTTAGGTTAGGGAGGGTGTTTCCCCCACTCAGAGGTGTAAAGATGTCTCCCTTGTTTACCAGATGGCCAATTTACAGGTTGGAGGTCGAGGTCTTTGGGCTTTTACAGCTTCCAGGTGTGGCAGGCCCTCTTCTCCAGGGCCTCTTACGAGTCCTGCTTCCAGATAAGAAAGGGACTTTATTGTCGAAGAAGACAGATAAAAGGAGGAGCTGGAGTCATGTAGTTTACTAAAAGGGGAACCCTGGGGTGCAATAAAGTGATAGCCCACTCTGCGTTCTGTTCATTCCTACAATTGCGGAACGAAGGCCTCTAAGAGGAATTAATCGGCAACATTTTGAAAATCAGTCCACGATAACAAGCATACAGGTATGACCATCAGTATCGGGTAGGTCTGTGATGAAATCTACGCTGATGTGCGACCTTGGACGGTGTGGTAGGGGCAGAGGCATGAGTTTCCTAGCAGGTAAATGTCATGGATTTTTTGACATGGCGCACTCCGCACATCCCATAATATACCTCCTTATGTCTCTCTCCATATTGGGCCACCAAAAGCATTCCTGTAAGAGGAAGAGCGTGCGTTTGATTCCAGGATGCCGAGTGGACGGACTGAATGAGTTCTGTACGGTCCTGTTCGGGTATGAATCGGCAATCCAGTGGACAATTTGGGTGCGCAACTGGAGCAGGGTGTGACACTGATCGAGGACGTTCCCACTGGATGGGGTTCACAAAGAGCTTCTCTGGGAGTACAGGAACGGTTACTCCATCTTGGATGTTGTGGGAGTGTAATCGGGAAAGAGCATCTGCTTTTGTGTTTTTCGGCCCGGGACGATAGGAGATCTTAAAGTTAAATTGGGAAAAGAACATTGCCCACCGTGCCTGTCTAGGGTTGAGTCTCTTCGCCTCTTTTAGATATTGTAGGTGTTTATGATCAGTTAGGATAAGAAACTGGTGATTCGCTCCCTCCAACCAATGTCTCCATTTGGCCAGAGCCATCTTGATCGCCAGCAGTTCACGGTCTCCGATGTCATAATTCATTTCAGTTTGAGTGAATTTTCTGGAAAAGAAAGCACATGGATGAAGTGTCATGGGTTCTCCTTGTTGTTGGGAGAGGATGGCTCCCACTCCGTTTGTAGAGGCGTCTACTTCAATCACGAAGGGAAGGTCAGGGTTGGGATGAGTGAGGATTGGTGCCGAAACAAAAGTCTGTTTTAGTCTCTGGAAAGCCTCAGTGGCTTCAGGTGTCCATTTCAGGGTTCTGTGTTTTCCTTGGAGTAGGGAAGTCAATGGACTGGCGGTGATACTGTAGTTTATGATAAATCTTTGATATAAATTGGCAAAGCCGAGAAACCGTTGGAGTTCTTTGATGCTCGTGGGTTGTGGCCAGTTCGTAATGGCAGATACCTTCTCGTTATCCATCTTTCCTCCATTTTGGGAAATGACATATCCTAGAAATTTGACAGAGGACTGGTGAAAAGTACACTTTTCTGCCTTAAGATACAAGTGGAACTCTCGGAGACGTTGAAGTACCTTCGTGACGTGGAGGTGGTGTTCCGCTACTGATTTGGAGCATATAAGAATGTCATCAATGTAGACAATAACAAACTGATGGAGGAAATCTCGGAGTATCTCATGCATAAAGTTTTGGAAGACGGCTGGAGCATTGACGAGGCCATATGGCATCACTCGATATTCATAATGACCGGTAGGAGTGACCGTGATGTATTCTTCCATGGCCTTCCTTTCTGGGATGGAAAGTGGATAAATTCGACCTCATGGTAGTGTTCCACCAGGAATGAGATCTATTACACAGTCCCACGGACGATGAGGTGGTAGTTGGGTTGCTCTCCAAGGGCAGAAAATGTCCCTGAAAGCGGAGTATTGTGGGGGTACTTCCATGGACTGCTTTTCTACAGGACTTTCAATGGAGGCCGATTGCAGTTTCAAGATATGGGGTTTTAACGGTAATGTTGGGAAACAATCAGGTGAGCATGCCTTACCCCACCTGAGTACTTCTCCGGTAGTCCAGGACAGAATGGGGTTATGCTTGATTAACCAAGGGCGCCCTAAAACTACATCTGTCGTGGAGTCTTCCAGAACCAGGCAAGTGATCTCCTCCTGATGGAGTAACCCCACCTGCAGTGTAATTGGGCCAGCGGAGAAACGTACAGATTTTCTGGACAGGGGTTTTCCGGTTATGGATTGGACCTGGAAGATTCGTTCTGTCGGGGTGGTCTTGAGCCGGAGATGCCAACACAGGTTGCCTGAGATGAAATTCCCTGCTGAGCCGGAGTCGAGGAGTGCTACCACTGAAACATGAACATGGGAGGTTGTAAGGTTCACAGGTGTGGTGAGTGGTTATATTCGTTCTATACTTGATATGCGGGCTTGCTCATTCCATCCACTAGAAGCAGCTAGTGTGCGAAAACGGAGTGCATAGTCCTGAACAGTTTAGACCCTCGCTGTCCGTCTGTTCGAATACCTCCCTGAAATGTGATACAAAGAGGTCATAAGAAGTGGTGAGTGGTCCTGACTGCGACCACAGTGATTCCGCCCATTGAAGTGCTTGTCCCGACAACAAGGAAATAATATAAGCAATTTTCGCCTGATCAGTAGGGTAACAGCTAGGTTGCATTGCAAACGTGAGTGAGCATTGGAGCAGAAATCCCTTGCAATTCCCCTCCGAACCAGAGAAGGTCGCTGGTCGCGCCATTGGGCTGGATGCCGCAGGTGCCGAGGAAGAGCCGGTGGCTGGTGGAGTTGGAGGCACCACCACCCGGCGTAACTGCTCTACTAGTGCGATAATGGCATTGGGTTCGCTCATCTTGTTTTGTTGTTTTTTAAGGTCCGGTCTTCTGTAATAAAGTCAGACTGACACAGGAGGGTAGGTTTTCAAGATGAGCAAGTTTTATTCACAAGTGAGGGAGAGTACGGTGGAATCACGTTGTAGATGTAAATGATGGATAAATGTAAACAGTACTTGGAGATTCTTGTGTCGGAGTTGGAACCACTGGAGCGTCGGCGAGGAAGCATGCATACACGCCGGGCCACAGAGATGTTTCTGAGGAAAACACGGAAAATAGTAGTTTTTGGTAACTACTAACTAGGTAAGATGTTCGAGCCTTACTTTTGGCGATTCGGTCCACTTTCGTTCATACGAGCCCAAACATTGACTGTTGTGTGTTGTGCGCTTTTAAGGAGTTCCTCCTGATTGATATCAGGTGGCGAGGATTAGTATTCAGGAGATGAGGGCGTGGTGTTTGGCTTTCTTTCGGAACCTGGCCCGACTGTGACAGTTTTACAGCATGGTGAACATCTTGTTATTTTAAACCCTTTTTTGTACTTATTCATGAAAAATTGCAAAAATTTTGTTCCTCAGGTCATCGGCCAGCGGGAGAAACAGATGCAACAGTTGAAGAAAGGACTGAAGGAGACTGGAGTTTTGCAGATGGAAAGGAACGTCCTTCTCTCATCGACGTCCAATTCCCACGATCATCTTCCCTGACAATTGATGCACAGGTAATGTCCCACAATTTGCATTGACATTTTGAATTAGATTTAATTGATTTTGAAATAGATATAGATATAATTACACATCCTTCTATTTAATGACTATGTATATTCTGAAGTTACGTCTATTAATAACACATGGGTTATAAACTGGATATCAAACAAATGCATCCTTGGTAAGAAAAACGGTTACACATATCCATTCCAGATGTACATGCCTTTTTTTCTCAAAGAAGATGAATATTTTTTAAAGAATAGCTCATTTCTGTACGTCCTCACAATGCAAGTGAATTGAACCAACATGAAAAAAAAAATTCATCATACATTTACTAGGGGGTTAAAGATGTGAATAGGGACTTAAATGGTGATCTGTTTCTTAACCACATTTTTCATATCGCTTTTCAAGACATTAATTTAGGGCTGTCAATGATTAATCCCGATGAATAACATACAAAATAAAAGTTTGTGTTTGCGTTATATATGTCTGTGTTCTGTGCATACTTATGTAAAAGTAAATACACACACATACATGTATAGAAATATAAATAACATATCTTAAATATATAAATGAATGTTTGTGTATTTATATATTCTAAATTTATATACAGATTACACATATATAATGTGAACACAAACCCTTATTTTGAATGCGATTAATCATTTAACATCTCTACATTAATTTAACAACTTTAGTATTGTAGATTAATTTTATTCTTTATTCATGTGGATTTTGTAATGTAACCTCTAAGTTTTTCACTTGCATTGCATGAGCCTAAAAATGGAAAAATCCTTAAACTTTAATCTTGAACTGCTGAAAGTAAAACAAAAATATCTGAGACAGCATGAAGGTTGTAACAGCATGAGACTAAATTGTAGTTTAGTGTTTAGAAAAGGTTTAGTGTTTTTGGTGAATCATTCCTTGAGTTTTACTTCCTGAATTTAAGAGTGTTCATAGTGTTATGCTAAAGAATTTTAAAACATTAATGCTAGGGTGTGGGTCTTACAAAAAACCCAAAATGTATTTAAAGAAAATTGACATTATGTGACATTATACTAGATGATCCAGGAAAGAGTAATATGGTAATACCCTGACAGTGATGATGGACAACTTCAGTCTGGAAACATGCTGCAAAATAATATCCTTTTTTCTTTTTCTACATTGAAGAAGTTAACAAAAAAAAAAAAAAAAAGATTTTCTATTTCTACATGTAATGTAGCATTTTGTTGGTTCTCTCATTGCAAGATATGGATATGTGCTGTATCATGTGAAAATGTACATTAAAAGGTTCATTCATTTAAGTAGTATAAACTCTAACACACTTTCTACATTTAAAAAAACAGGTACACCACAGGACCTGAAAAACCTCGTCATATGTTCCTTAATCCATGCTGTTCCAGTCTTCTACAGATGGTTCGCTCAGATTCTTCAAGCAGTAGTGCAAGCTGGACACATGAGTAACCACACGCAACGTAGTACTCAATAACTCAATAACTCAATGACTTCTGAGCAACAGAAAATCTACAGAGTATATTTGACAGATTTTTGACAGATTTGTGAACAATATTTGAAAGATATGGTTATTTCGTGTATGTAGAAAATGTTTCAGATCTTTTAGTTCATCTCATAAAAAATGGGAGCAAAAACAAAAGTGTTGCATTTATATTTTTGTTCAGTATAATTAAAAGTACAGCTTTGAAAATTGAAGAACTGGAAAACTAGCTATAAAAACTTAATTATACATTTTGATTTTTGTTTAGTCAAGAAAATGCAGATCAGACAAATGTATCTGAATATATATTTATTGTTTTCGTTATTATAACAATTGCAATGGGTTAGAATGGTCTAAGCATAAAATACAGTGTTTCCAAGTTTTCAATATGACAAAACTAGAATCATCTCAAAGATTTGTGGAAGTGATATACATGGCTAACTCAATGATGTTTTACAAAAATGCATGCAGATAGACTGAGCAATGAT
Organism: Clarias magur; assembly: GCA_013621035.1. Classification (NCBI taxonomy): domain Eukaryota; kingdom Metazoa; phylum Chordata; class Actinopteri; order Siluriformes; family Clariidae; genus Clarias; species Clarias magur. The sequence continues at coordinate 4,834,416 of QNUK01000006.1, forward strand.
ATCATCATATCATATCTGCATATTTGAATATGAAACAAATAAAATAATTTAACTTCAAACAATTTTTTTGCTATAGAAATTAAGGATGAGCTAAAATGTGGGAGTTTCTTTTACTGTAGATCTCACCAATACAAACATATTCTGTGTGTGTGTGTGTGTGTGTGTGTGTGTTTGTGTGTGTGTGATTTTTTTTTACTGCAATAGTGTGTATATATATATATATATATATATATATATATATATATATATATATATATATATATATATATATACACCATACAGTACAGTATATAGTCCTGAAAAGACATACAGTACATCAATTCCAATGCGTTACTGTAATATAGTAAAGTGCCCAGTAAGAATTTTTTTTTTTCAAAAAAGTGCAAAGAAAAACACAAAAATCACATTGATCATGAATGACTGTAGAGTTCGAAAGTTTTCATCACACTCACAGGAAATGTTTTGTATAGCCAGACAGCATTAAAAAAAACTGATTTGATTAAACCCCATGGAAACCCCACCCTGCAATCCACAGCACATGAAAGATCCACTGCTATTCAAAATCATAGCAGTCCAACATCAGTAACCAGATCAATAATTGTTTTTGGGAGAAATTATATTTCTTCATGGTAAATATAACCCTAACCCTAATACAATTGTCTTGGGCTGGAATACCTGTTCAAAGGTGCCAGAAGTTGGCTGACTCCATGCAGCACAGATGTGAAGCAGGTGTAAATTCATCACTCTGTAAAGACGAACGATGACACTGCTATTTTTTTTAACAGACTAATATTTGTTTTTTTTCACTGTAAACTAATAATACATGTAGCACATTTTGCTTCATGTTCTGAGTCAGAATAGAACATGAAGGTTGTTCAGTGCATTTGTCTGATTTAAATAAAAGTTATTATATGGATATGGAGCTTTATTCACTTTTTTCAACACACTGCTATTATTTTAAACACATCAGTACATTGTGTGACTGTGAACATACCTGGTATCTCTCCTACTCTTCTGCTCTCTGCTCCTCCTCCTCCTTCTCTCTCTCTCTCTCCCTTTCTCCCTATAACTCTCCCTGTCTCCCCTGTCGAGCTATACATGTCGCTTCTGAGCTGCCAGTGATCCAGACCCCCTCTGCCCTCAGTACCCGTTTGACTCCTGGTGTTTTGGTAAAAATCACATGGGAAATTTATTTTAGGCCTAGTGGTCCACTTAGTGATTAATTTGTATGTGAAAATGTCAAGAACCCCATACACCATATTTGCATAATTTGCAAGAATCTAGATTATCCACAACCCATTCTCACTTTTCACATCACCATGGCATATATAGCCTGAATAAGTACAGTACAGTAGAGACATTTCAAGATCAGTAGGCCTCATTTTCAAGATATCAGGACAATGAGGTCTGCTGAAATTTAACTAAAAACTGCATTTATAACCCCCCCAAAATAAAAGCTTTAAGATTATATATTTGTTGTATGTTGCGTTTATTTGATTAAACTGTTTTTTAATAATCAGCATGGACACACTGAAAGAGCTAAAAACTACAGTCAAATGCCACAAAAGAAAAAAAATTGTATGATCAATAAAAAATAAAAGCTTTGAGATGACGATTTTGTTGTTCTTTTGTGTTCATTGGATTAAACTAATATATTTGTATTTTCTTTTATTTAATGTAGTCAGATCTGTGCCACCCCAGCCTCGGGGGTTCAGTTCTGGCTCACCGGATTACTGAGCCGCCTCCTTGTCTACCCCTAGTGTGTCTACGTGTGTATGTCTTTCACCATTAGCACGAAATGAAGTTCACCTGTGTCTGCATTGTGTGTCTCCCTATTTAAGCCAGCTGCTCCCATAGTGTGTTGTCTGTTCACAGTTTGTCTGTTTTGAATACTGCCAATGAGTGTGTCGACTTCATGAACATTTCAAACATTACCATCTATTCTCTCAGGACTGAGCTACGGCTGGAGAGCGGCACGCGTCCAGCAAAGTGACTTGCGAGTGCCGCTGAAGTCAAGGTCAAGTTCAAGTCTCTCTTCCTCTCACGCCTAAAGGGTTCCTGTTTTTTCGTTGCAGTGACCCAGGTTCAGTTCCTAGACTGGGATAAAGTATGCGCCCGCTCTCGGCTCAAAGTGAAGGCACTCAGTTCCTGTGTTAATATTTTGCCAAGTTTTGTTTGGGGTTTTGGACTGATTTATTTTGTGTGAGGAGAGAAGCAAATAAAATAAGTCAAGTGTTTCCCTGCATCTGCCTCCACTATCTTTTGTGAAACAATGACAAATGTTTTACTGGGGGAATAAATTTTTGGCAGAGAAGTCAGCTCAGTCTTGATAATTCATTTTAAAAACCCCTATTCACCACCAGAAAAAAAAACACAAAATAAAAGATGAGAAAAGCAAGAAAAAAAATACAAAAAATGGCCCTTGTAATCCACTAAATAAATGCACTATTTGTTATATGTAAAAATATTATCAAAATCAGGTATGATTCTTCATTGACTACACTTTCTCCATTCATTAGATCATTCAGATCTTTTTGTTGCATGCCCATGTGCCCAATAAAACAAAAACTGCTTTAATGGAGAAACAAAATGTAAACAAAATGTAAGGTCATGTCGATAACACATTCATGAGTGCTGCTGTCCAAAATAATAATAATAATTACATACATAAATAAATACAGACATCATCAGTACATGAAAATAAGTATTATATGTACATGCCTTATTTAAAAGGTTAAGGGTATGATAAAGTTTTCTCCCAATGGCACCTCCCTTCTTCCTGTACAGGTTTAATAATTTGTGTATTGTTCCAACCTTCCCAGGAAGGTGGACTGAAATTTCTTTAGCATGATCTGCTGAATTTCCTCCTCGAACTGAAAAACAGATAGCAAGAGAAAAAGAGATATTAATTAAAAAATAACATTTAAAACACCTTTTTGTTGTTTGTTGTTGTGTTTCTTTTTGTACTCATACGGAAGCTCAACTCTCTCCACAGCAAGGGTTGCATTAGTTTCACCTTAAAGATGAGGTGGGAGGTAGTTTACCTCAGATTTCTTTTTCAGGTTTTTTTTGCAGGTCGATCTGCAGCAGATTTTCTCTACAAACTCTTTACATTTAACTCTGGTAATCCAAGGTTTCTCATCTTTGCTCTGATCTATTGCCAAGCTTGTACTTCAGGTTGTTATGCCAACTATATAACCCATTAAATGAAAAAGGTTTAATGGAACCATAATGTGGCGACGCGGGTCGCGCGAGGGACAGAGCCGTGCTTAAGCTGTTCAGAACGGGCAGATCTGCAAGCTGTTACCACACGGAGTTCTGAACAGGCAAAAACACGGCCATTTATACACACGGTTGCTAGGCAACGCCGCCGTCAGGCAATCAGCCTGAACGAGCCGCACCTGGCGACGTGTTTATTTAAGGGTCCTGATACCGGCGCACTTCATGCGATCATTTAGGTAGCACCGGTGAAGGTATCAGGGCCAAAGAAAAGAAAAGAAAAGAAAAGAAAGAAAGATAGATAGAAATTAAATTAAAATAAAATAAAAGAAAGACAGACAGCTGTTTAGGGACAGAGGCAAAGCCCCAGCCTCTGTCTATTTAAGACGCCGGTGAGAGCGAGTGAGAGAGAGAGAGATAGAGAGAGCGGCACGCAAAAGTACAGCGTGCACGCTCACTACAGTTTGTTCGTGCACGAAGCACAAACTCTCTCACTCTCCCAAAATCCTCGGTAGGGCGAACACCCCGAGAGGACAAGTTTTGTTTTATTTCCAGAGCCCCGTCCGTTCTCGCGTTGACGGCGGAGCTCTGTTTATTTTGTGTTTTCACTTTCATTTATTTTCCTTTAAGTTCCTTAATTAATAATCCCACGCTATCTCCAAACGGGAAGGTCTTCTCGTGTGTATCACAAGCACTCTCACTATCTCCTATTTCACTGACCCACTCTAACGCCCAGCATAAGGGCTCTTATAATTAAAAAACATCGCGTGGTGCGGCTCTCCATACCGCACCACGTAACAGAATGATCGCACCACCACCAGAAGAGCCCGCGGGCTTAGAGCGGGTGCAAGAACTAGTTGAGGGTCAAGCGAGAGTGATTGATAAACATGAGGAAACCTTAACCGCATTAATTTCGGAGATGCGTGGGATTAATAAGCGCCTCGAGCAAGTTTTTGGGCAGCTCGAGCCGCGCGCCACTTCCGGGTTTCCATCTGGCCGCGAGTCGATTCCGGAGTCGACTCGCGCCCCGGTTCAGTGGCTCAACTACCCCATCTGGTGGCCGAAACTCGACTACCACCTCCACCGCCGTATGCGGGAGAGCAAGAGAGGTGCAATGCCTTCATACTGCAGTGCTCACTGATATTCGAGCTGCAACCTTCGCAATTTCCAACTGAAAGGGCGAAGGTTGCATTTATGGTGTCTCTGCTCACAGGCAGAGCGCTAGAGTGGGCAACTGCAGTGTGGCAGCACCTCCTCTCTGAGCATGCCACCCTAAGTGCGTTTGTTGATGCACTTAGGGCTACTTTCTATCATCCGCATGCGGCGAGCAGTGTAGTGTCGCCCCTCCTTTCTATTCATCAAGAGGGGCGATCAGTAGCTGACTACACGGTCGAGTTTCGTACCCGGGCTGCCAGTTCGGGGTGGAATGACGCAGCCCTTATGGCTGCGTATACACACGGGCTCTCAGAGCGGCTAAAGGATGAGCTAGTCTTACGTGATCCTCCACAGATTTTGGAGGAGTTTTATAGGCTAGCCATCCGGGTGGATAACCGCCTCCGTGAGCGTCAGGTCGGAGGTTCCGGCAGCTCCAGGCGGGGAACATCTCCACCCCAAAAAAGCCGCTACACGCGCCTAGACAGTCGCTCCCCCGGCTATAGGCGCGAAGTCTCACCTCTGCCCATGGAGACAGAGTCTGAGGCTTCAGATCCCGTCCCTGATTTTGAGCCTGAAGATCTAGAGCTGGAAAACATGGGAGAGCCCATGCAGATAGGCGTCGCCATGCTTGCCCCTCAGCCTGGCAGCCCACGGGGCTCCCAGAGGGCAAGCGATGCCTGTGGTGAAAGTGACCACAGACGGGGTCACCCCAGGAGGGGTGGGTCAGGTGTGACCCAAAAGTCAGGACCCCATCATGCAGGGCTCTTCCTTCCAGCCACGCTCTCAGGGCGCGGGATCCGGAGAGCACGAACGGAGGCGTTTATAGATACGGGGGCCATGGGAAATTTTATTGACGGGAGGTTAGCTGCAGCACTGGGTATTCCAGTTAGCCCGCTCCCTTCCGCCATCCCGTTGGTCTCCCTGGCCGGCCAGCCAATTAAGTCAGGGTGTGTGACACACAGGACGGTCCCAGTGCTACTACGGCTCGGACGTCATTCAGAGCAGATCTCATTTCTGGTAACCCGGGTGCCAGAAAAGAGAGTAGTCCTGGGGTTTCCCTGGTTACATCGTCACAACCCTCGCATAGACTGGCCGACCCGTTCCATCTCGAACTGGGGATGTCAGTGCGCCCTAAGCTGCCTTAAGGGTGGCCAACCCCCAGTTCCAGCGCCTCATGACCCAGTACCCCGTTCTACTGCCCCTCAGGGCTACTGGGATGTTAAACCCCGCCGTAGGCCCATACCAACCCGTGCTACACCACGCACCTTATTCCCCCCCATACACCCACCCGGCGTGACCGCTCAGTGTTAAGAGCCTGGGTGATCGAGTGCCCCGCGCTCGGCGAACACAGGACCCTGAACCTACTAAAAAGGTTCGTAGGGTCCAGGTTGACTCTCGGACGTCGGGAGCCGTCCGTAGAGGGGGGGGGGGTACTGTAGCGACGTGGGTCGCGCGAGGGACAGAGCCGTGCTTAAGCTGTTCAGAACGGGCAGATCTGCAAGCTGTTACCACACGGAGTTCTGAACAGGCAAAAGCACGGCCATTTATACACACGGTTGCTAGGCAACGCCGCCGTCAGGCAATCAGCCTGAACGAGCTGCACCTGGCGACGTGTTTATTTAAGGGTCCTGATACCGGCGCACTTCGTGCGATCATTTAGGTAGCACCGGTGAAGGTATCAGGGCCAAAGAAAAGAAAGAAAGAAAGAAAGATAGATAGAAATTAAATTAAAATAAAATAAAAGAAAGACAGACAGCTGTTTAGGGACAGAGGCAAAGCCCCAGCCTCTGTCTATTTAAGACGCCGGTGAGAGCGAGTGAGAGAGAGAGATAGAGAGAGCGGCACGCAAAAGTACAGCGTGCACGCTCACTACAGTTTGTTCGTGCACGAAGCACAAACTCTCTCACTCTCCCAAAATCCTCGGTAGGGCGAACACCCCGAGAGGACAAGTTTTGTTTTATTTCCAGAGCCCCGTCCGTTCTCGCGTAGACGGCGGAGCTCTGTTTATTTTGTGTTTTCACTTTCATTTATTTTCCTTTAAGTTCCTTAATTAATAATCCCACGCTATCTCCAAACGGGAAGGTCTTCTCGTGTGTATCACAAGCACTCTCACTATCTCCTATTTCACTGACCCACTCTAACGCCCAGCATAAGGGCTCTTATAATTAAAAAACATCGCGTGGTGCGGCTCTCCATACCGCACCACGTAACACATAAAATATCTTTTTTAAATTAAAAATGAAATTGCACAAATTGGGTAAAGAACTCGTCTTTTATAAAAATTTAAGCTGTCAGTCATTTTTTAAACTCTTGTTTTGAACTGAATCTTTCGATTTCATGCATCATACCTTCATTTCCTTCTTTTTGATATACAGGGTGGGCCATTTATACGGATACACCTTAATAAAATGGGAATGGTTGGTGAAATTAACGTCCTGTTTGTGGCACATTAGTATATGTGAGAGGGCAAACTTTTCAAGATGGGTGGTGACCATGGTGGCCATTTAGAAGTCGGCCATCTTGGATCCAACTTTTGTTTTTTCCAATAGGAAGAGGGTCATGTGACACATCAAATGTATTGGGAATTTCACAAGAGAAACAATGGTGTGCTTGGTTTTAACGTAACTTTATTCTTTCATGAGTTATTTACAAACAAAAGTTGGATCTAAAGGTGCGGCCATTTACAGACATGCGGTTGCCAGGCAACACCGCAATCAGCCTGAATGCGCCACACCTAGCGGTGTGTTTATTTAAGGATCCTGATACTTCAGCACTTCGTGCGATCATTTAGGTAGCATCTGTAAGGTATCAGGGCCAAAGATAAAGCAAGACAAAGAAAGAAAGATAGACAGATAAGTGCGCTTAAGAGAGGGAGACCCAGCCTCTTCACCGCCTCTGAAGCCCTGCGTTAGGGCTCTTAAAAACACTAAAACATCTCGTGTTGTGGCTCTCCAATCCATAACACGTAACAGGATGGGTTTGTGAGCAGCATGTTACAATATTGAATTCTGATTGCCTAATTGCTGTTGTATGATCATACATCACAGTTTTAATATCATGATAAATTTTACATAATACACAGCATTATTAATCTAAAGGGGATGGTAAGGGGGATGGTATTTGTAATTTTTTTTTCCTCAACAGAGGGGATCCCTTCCCCCCACAACCCCCTTTAAATGGCATAAATCTTATTAACCTGTAGTACCTCAAAAGTTAATTAGTTTCAGGGGCAACTAAATCACAGATCTTGCAAATACATTCCATAACAAATAAAAGATTTGGGATTTATTGATATCAATCCTGAAGTGAAATGCGATGTCATCCTCACTGGTTGGAACATCAAATAGAATCCTGTGTGTAAAAAGTAAAAACATCACATCAGACTAAATACATAACAGGTCTATAGTCAATGTGATGGCACACATTATATTAAATACAGTACATGTTTCCATTTCTGGAAAAAAAAATTGTGAATTATTTCTCTGTAATGTGATTTATAACATGAATACATGTTTGTCCTTTAGCAGAAACAACTGCTTCCTACTCTCATACCCCTAGGGATGATGTAACCATAAGAAACAGCTTTTGGTCAGAGTACATGTACAGTAAGTCCATAACATACATCGATTTGTTGTTTGTCAAGTTTTTGTAGAAATCATGTCCATCAAGTTTACTGAACTGGACCTTTATGCACATAATATTATTTCTCCCTTTTAATCTAACTAGAGAGGTAAGTACAGTACCAAGTGAGTCATATAGCTGCCTAGTTTGTGTATCTGTGTGAAGAGTAAGCACATGACATACAGTATATCCATTGGTGACAAAGTTTTTCAAGAAACCAAACCACACGCAAGTTTACTGAACAGGACCTTTTCATACACAAAACCTCTTCATTTTTATCTATCTAGCAAGACTAATTAGCAAGACTGCCTAATTGACTTGTCTATTTCATTTTTTCCTTTAATTTAAAATTTACCTGTATATGGTACTATCCATAAATAAAGAATTAATTGTTTTCGCCATGCGTTTGCTGAGATTTAGGAATTAACTTGAACTGATGGTACTCACAGGACTGTTGATAATATTTGTAACCTCTGACTTGATGGTATACAACAACCATCATGACATGGCCATGCTGGTCGTTCTTTAAGCCCTTAGTTCATTAAGGAGGGATGGAATAGAGAACTTTATGTGCTACATAAATAAATGAAAATGAATGTTTACATCATGACAAACAAAATTCAAATTAAACATTTAATAATCGCCTGTAAATAGGCATTTATCAGGTGATTAAGCATCATTACTACTAGTATAAAATAAAGTCATGACTCACATCGCATCCAGTCAGCAGCTCCGTTTGCCATAAGAAGTGCTGGAAAAGCACAGAGTGTAAGCTCGGTCATGATCACTTGACTGCTGCTTAATTAGAAGATCAGGTCGATCTGGTCCAAGCTCTTTATCATTATTTTTCTTTTTGTCCGATCGCCTTGTGAAGGGGTATTTTAGCAAAGGAATGACAGAATTTCCTTTCATATTTAGCTGGCATCCACGTCAATCACTAATCAATACATTAACTAACAATCTGCTGACCGTTAATAAGACTCGTTGAGAATGGTCAAATCACATGAGCCCAAATATTTAAAAACAATGTTGATTCGCTAAGAACAAAAGTGGGAGGGTTCGGGACTCAGAGTGCTCCAATTAAATTAAGTCCAATTAAAGCTCAGCCTCAAATCACATGCTTTTCAAAAATTTAAGTGCCTACATAGACACTCGTTTGTCCGGCACCCCGTGTACACGACCACAAATAAACGTAATACAGTTTTTTATTATTTTTAATTTTTTTACATTGTAAATAAATCATATTAAGAGATATAGCAGAATATTGTGACTAAATTACTTTATTTCGATATTAAAATAAATAATTATTATGTTACATAATTACATGTACATAAGTAGCATTCTTCTCCGCATAACTTTAAGGGGACCGGCCTCCACTGATGCATACCTATATAATCAGTGTATTATTATGTAATCAGTGTATAATTATATAATCTTATCTGACCCACTTGCCTACTGAGAAAGTGTCACTGGTGCCACTCACTAACTCCCACATCAGGGTTTCCATTAAAAGTGTCACTGGCTTCACTTATTCACACATAACTAACAGCTCTGTATTGCCCACCTTCCTTTATTTCAGTCAATGAAAAACTGGTCTGGGCATCTGAAGTGTCTGCGACTGTCCAATCAACAACATCAGCTGCTGAATCATTTGGAAGTGTCATCATGTACTCTAAAAACTCTAACAAGTACTATTTAAATTTAAATTTAGATTTAGGCATTTGGCAGACGCTCTTATCCAGAACAACTTACAAGAAGTGCTTAGAAGTTTCCGTCATTGAATAGATACTTACACTGGGTTACTAACTAAAGTAACTGAAGTAGTCTCTCCAGTTGGAGATTTTAAATGTTTTAGGATGCCTTTCTGATTACTGGTCTCCACCATAGGTAGAGGAGGTTTGGATACAGGCTGGAACTTATGATCCAACAGATGGGCAGTTTGATGAAGTTGGACGGAAGTAAAATGTTGTGTTAAGTAAAATTAGTACCATATTTTTTCTGTCATAATGAATTTTTTGTATATGTAATCAATTGAAGACAAAGTATAATATATCATGTCCCCTGACAATTTTCAAGTCATTCTGTTGTGAAAGACAAATTGTTCCTATTGAGAAAGAACCTTTGCTAGTGTGCTACTATATTCCATGGCATTTTGGTTAAAATAATTAATAATATAATAATTTGAAGATAATTTGAAAAATAAACTTTGAAGAAAGTTCATGATGAGAAACATCATGACCTTTCTTTGTTCAAGAAAATACACATTATATACATACACATCTGACCATATATTTATTATTTTCTTTATTAGAAGCATTGTAAATGTGTTAAAATGCATAAAATAAGTTCTTCCCTAGTTTGTAATAATAGCAAAACTGAAATCATTTTAAACATTTGCATAAGTGGTATACATAGGTAATTAAATGATGTCTTACAGAAAAAAAACACATAATAATAACAATAATAATAATAATAGAAGTCAAATTCAAACTCATTTTGCTATTAAAATGAAAGATTAGATAAAATAGTTGTGTTTTTAACCAAATATTAATTGCATTTATATATCTCCTTTCATTACAATAGCTGATTCCTGTATTGCACTGAATCAAATAAAAACATTCAGTGCACTGTTTATGTATACAAACCTATATTAATATTGTGTATGTGTTAAACTGTTGTTTCTGCTGCTATAGAATCTACAGGTGAACTAATGCAATTTATCTATATAATTTCAAATAAAACAATTCCAATAAAACATTACAAAATGTTCTTATACTGTAGCTTCTGCTAAAGTCTGAAATACTCAAATTTTATCAGGATCGGTGACTTTCAGCTTACCATCTTCAACCTAATGGAAAAGGAATAGTTGTTAACTTTCTTAATTTTGAAAGACAAGAAAAAGTCAAAGAGCCAATAAGACTGTCATGCCAAGTTTTTTTTAAACACTAACGCTAATTCCCATCATCCTCTCCAAACAGTCTCACAATCAGTCTCACAATGTGGTTTACTGTAAAAATACTCTATTTCTTGATAGTCATGACACAAAATAGTTTACCTACAGTACTTTATGATAAAAAAGTAAATGATGATATTTACTTTAATAATGTGAACAATGTTCATGCAGACACCTTCTTTGACTGCAACTGCAGTCACTTTGTCCACTGGCATACGGTGATTGAATGTGCAGTATTCCAGGCCATTTACTATCACCTGAAAAATTTATATACAAATGTATTTCATCCAAATGCTTATAGCTTTAATTTTATTTAATTAATTCAAATTTAATTTGTCCATAATATCCCACCTCATAGCATTCTGTTTTAATAACCATGATGATATCAAAAGCTCCTCCTTTGGCAAATGGGCATTTATGAATCTCTTGATTATCCCATTTTCCTTTCCTGTGGCTGTTAAGGACCACAGAGTTCATGCGAGGGTTGAAGTGAAAAGCAATGTCCGCTGGGTCCTTCAGATCAATCTGCAAATCTATAGCAAACCTGAAAAAAAAAATCTTCTAAAGTTTAATTATCTGAGGCTACACCAGATTCTAGATAGCAATTCTAAATAATCTGTTTCCTATTGGTTTGGGGACCAAACTGTCATGCAGTACAAAAATATTTAACATACTTTACCTGTCACAATCCGAAGTAACAACTCCTTGGAAAAACAAAGCCATACCAGGTCTCAAGCCTCCAGGAATTGATCCAAAATATGATTTTCTCTGTTGTGGTTAAGCATAATTTATTTTTCAGAGATAAATTTTCAATCATGTTGTTAAATTATCAAAAAAATAAATTTCTATATCTATTGACATTATGAAAATTTTATGATAATGTTACTTACAGTGCTGGGAACTGGTTGTGGGTCATCAGAATGCATGAAAAAAATCTTGGAGCGTATGATGCCAGGATTTAGTTTCTAACAAAAGAAACAAAGAGAACTTAAGGTAAGCAAGATGCGGACTGCAAAAACTGTTAGAGTAGGGCAAGAGGACATTCACAGAAAAGTAGCACAACATAAAACTGCACATGACGAAGAGAATAGTAATTGAAAAAGCATACTGAGAATAGACAATGCATACAGTAGGGATGCAACAATTGTCACTATAACACTAAATTGTCCAGTTCAATACGCACTTGTGAATTTTCAGTTTTGAGAAACTAGTTAAATATGATGGTCTAATAATGCCAAAATTGGTGAATGCAAATGGGATATAATCGTCCAAACAAAGATGACGCCAAATTATAAAAGGAAATGGTGTGTCACAAGTGTGACTGTGTCCACACTGACTGCTATTGAAAGTTGGGGGGAAGCTGACAGTACTGCTTTTAGATTTTTCACACAACTTTAACCGCAGCAATATGAGGAACTTCCACTGTGGTGTTGAATAACTTTCTTATACTGAAGAAGAGAAAATGGGTAAACAAAAAAGACTGTCTACAATAAATCATCATTGACCATTTCATTGAAATTTGCATAAAATGCCTAGGAATGGAATACTCTGACAGCCTGGGTAATCAGAAATGAACTGCACCACACCTAACTGCATTGTTGCATCCCTCACATTAACAATACAATCAATGTAAAATGATTTGTAATTTCAATGAGACAGAGTCATTAGCTTCACTCACTTCAGGCGTTTTCTGAAAAGTGAAGGCGACAGAGTCGCTGGCTTCACTCACTCCCACAACACTGACAGCTCTGTATTGGACACAGTAGTGTCCTGCTTCCTTTATTTGAGTCAGTGTAAAGCTGGTCTGGGCATCTGAAGTGTCTGTGACTGACCATTCATTGGCATCAGCTGCTGAATCAATTAATGGTGTCATCTTGTACTCAACTCTGAACTGTACCGTCTTTCCAGTTGGGGGTTTTGAAAGCTTTAGGGCGACTTTATCGTCACTGGTCTCCACCACGGATGGGGGCGGTTTGGATACAGGCTGGAACTTAGGGTCCATCAGGCGGCCTTTCTGATAAAGTCGGATGGAGTTTCCTGGATTGCTGGAGTCAGAGATGGAACCAATGATGAATTTCTTTCTCTTATCATTTGCATTGGCCTTTAAAAAACTTGTAAAGAGAGAGAGATTCTGTCTCATTTTCTCAGCGATGTCAGGAGAAGTGAACCAAGACTGTGCTTGAGGAAAGGGATCTTTCACACTTTCTTTCTCAAAGTTTGTACACTCTTCAGAATTAAGAAAGTCTTCAATCGTCACTAGATAGGAGTCCTCATACTTGAGAGATGTAAAAGACAAGCATACCACCACATCAACATCAGGATCAAAGAGGATGGAATTGAGTGACCCTGGTGATTTCACAACCGGCAGGTCCTTCAGCTCGCTTGTATAGAAACTCAGTATATTTAATTCAGTTCTGATGTCATCTAACCATTTGTTTGTGTTGTTAGCAGCAAAGGGTGATCTGAGATGGAAGTTCAGGATGTCACCAAGTGCCTTGTCCTCTTTTTCCCCACTGCGAATAGCTGGCAAAACTCTGGCCAGTGCATTCTGGAATGATATCTTATAATTTCTGTGCAAGTTCTGCAACTTTTCCACTCGGACTTTAACATCAGGAAATTTGTCTATTGTTTGATTTTTGTTTAAATCATTACACTGTCTATCTACGTCTTCTAGCTCCTCCAGCAGTTTTTCTGTTTTTTCTACCAGGCTAAAACTGATTTCTTTTACCAATTTGGCAGCCTTATCATCCAAAAGTGTAAGTGGATACAGCCACACAGTCAGTGGTACACCATCATTCTTTCCTTCCTCCATTAGATTTGGCAATGTTTTGTACACCTCCAGAGCTTCCATGTATGTGGTGGGATTTTTGTTGAGTTTATAGTCACCATAATACATGACACTCATGTTCTCAGCCAGAAACATTTCCTCTTCTGTCATCTTCAGTGATGTTTCTCCCTTTATGGAAAGGGTGGAGATCTTCTTGACCACTGCATGAAGGTTACCTTCAACAGCCGGTTTGTACTGATTTTCTTTACTTGTATAATCAAACACCATGAAAGCCTGAGCTCCATAAAGTACAGCTGTAACTACATGAGTGGCTGTTTTCTGGTCAAATACTTGTTGATAGGTGATATTTCCAAAATCCTTAGTCCTGAGTTGTTCAAATTTTGTTGTCTGGCTGTACTGCATAGTAACTCTGCACTGATGTGCTGAGGATTTGGTATCATGCAGAAACTTGGCTGATCCTCCTACCTCCACCAACCCGCCTAAGAAACTGGCTTTAAGGGAAGCACTAGCATCTAGGAGTTTAGCCTTTTCACTGAGAGTGTCAGAGGCAGTAAACTTGACAAATGTTTTAGTATGGTCACGCAAGTCATTTCCATCATATAATGCTTTCTTGTCCCATAAAGTGACACCTAAAACAAAAGCATGATAAATTATAGATGCATCACAGCTTGCATAGCTACTATATGCAATATAAATTGTGGAAAAACTTTTGGAAAGCTGTCAGCAACCTCGTAGACCAATATACCACCAAGTAACTTAAACTTTCCTTACATTCTCCGATTCAATCCCTCGCCATGCAAGTTAATAATAAATACTAATTAGAGATGGGTCCATCACAGAATTCATTCCCCTACAAGTGATAGCTCTGCACCAGGAACAGCTATATCTATGGGTCCCTAAGTAACAAAATAACCTCAGATTTTCAAGGATGCACCTGCATAATACCTTAATTCAGTGTTTCTTATCCTGGGTGATTAATTAAAAGCCTAAATACTGTATGTAATGGTCCTGCAGGAATAAGATTGAAAACCACTGTACTAATTTTCTGGACTGAGAGAAATCACATTATGACACATCCACATTCCAGTCATATAAAAGTTATTTGTAATTATAAGTGGGAACTGTCATGACATGAAAATCTGATTTGATCAAAACATTAACTTGAGCAATGTGACTAGTAAGGGGAACATAGCCCATGTCTTCAGGATAGAGAATTTTCCAATGGTTTTTGGTAACCGACCAGTAAGGTTTTTCCTATTTTTCAGAGATCTGACTTTATACCCTAAACAGTTATATAGAAACATTTATACCCTTTTCTTAACTAAACAACTATTTTTTTTTCTTTTGAAATTATTATTAACTAACCACCTCCCAAACTCTATGTCTCTGTACTTAAGCTGCTATGGTGAATGTCACATTACCTGAAAGCTTTAGTTGTCAGACAAAAGATTATAATTATCAAATTGTTGTTATAATGCTGTTTCAATGATACAAAAAGGGTTTTCCTTGCTCAGTGGGTGGAAGAAAAGCCATTGATTAGCTCCAGTAGTGTTTTGTGATGCATTCGCTCTAATATATATACTGATTCCCCATTTGTTCGTTTTATTTCTCTCTTCCCTTGCTCCAACCTTTATCCTTTGATATCCATTTGATTTGTTAGGCTCAAACAACCATTTTAAAATATCAATGACATTTTGTACAGACATGGCAAATTTTAAACTTGCATAGCTTTGAGCTGCTTCAAGTTTCCATGCCCTCCTATCCTTTACAATATTTTACATAGTTGTTTTACAATATTAAAATCCTTAATTATGAAGTCTTTGAGAGACATTGCTCATATTTACTATTGCTCTTGATTAAAAAAAAGTTAGTATTTAATTGTGGAATAATTGTGGTATAAAAAGTCTGAAAAAAAAAAAAAAACGTCTGGGTTTATGTCATTGCAGAGGCCACTTGCATGCTGATTTCCAGCAATTTTCTCTCTTTTTTTTTTCAATGAAAGTTTAAAAAAGGGTGATGAGGTGGTTAATGTAAGTCTAATGTATTTGTGTGTATGAATTACTACTTATTTGAATCACCATAAACCTTTACAAAAATTCTAAAATGCTAAATTGTACCTGGAATAAAGGTGTCTGTGCGGCAGTCATACAACATGCCTGGATACAGAGGTCTTCCCAGCGCTGCCAATTTCATGCATCTGGAATCCATAACTATTTAAAGAAAATAATTATTGCATTTGTATAAAATATGGATCAATTTTATAATTAGTCAGAATTAGACTTAGAGAAGAATTAGTGAAGTTTGACTTAGCCAACGAAGCCTATCATCTTACCTTATTTGTAGTACTTTTTGAAGTAGGACATTCTACTTAAAAATTGTACTTGTAATTGTATTGTAGTGTTTTGCTATATTCTATTCAGAGACTGTCCTGTCAGAAGAAAGTAATGGTTTGCATGCCCTTACGACATTTATAGTCACAGAAACCGCCAATGTGCATAAAGTGTTGGACTAAATATAGCATGAAATAAGGAAGTTATTGCTTACAGTTTTTAAAATTTGTGGTCAGGCACGGAAGTGCAGAAGCAACATTTTAGACTTTTATCTAGTAAATTCCATATTGCTGGAAACCAAGTGTGAGACACATCACTCATTACTCCTTAATAGGTATCCTGAATGCATATTTTTATCTATACAAAAAAAATAAAAAAATAAATAATAATAATAATAATAATAATGACTAAAAAAAAAGAAAAAAGTTAATTAATTATACAGGGTAATGTAATAGCACAGGCCAATTGAATGCTGATTTCCTGCATGCCCAATGCAAGTCTCCATCTTTTTTTTTTTTTTTTTTTTTACTCTGAAAGCTAAAAACCAGGGCGATGATGTACTTAATGTAAGCATGCATATGATTTAGCCAAAGTCATGAGGTTAGATTTACCGATGTTTGCTTTGCATATATGATTTGAATCACCATAAACCTGTAAACAAATGCACAAAATAATCTTAAATTATATTTAACTAATGGAAATTACACATTGTCAGTCATGTAAATTGTACCTGGAATAAAGGAGTTTGTGCAGCAGTCGCACATCATGCCTGGATACAGAGGTCTTCGCAGCTCTGCTACATTCATGCATTTGGAATCCATGACTATTTAAAGAAAATAATTATTTCAACAATTATAATATCAAATCATTTCTATGTATAAAATATTCCTTATGATAAATTAGAGAATTATTCAGAATTAGTGAAGCCTATCATCTTACCTTATTTGAAGTACTTTTGAAGTAGCACTTTCTACTTAAACCTTCTTCTCAGTGTTTTGCTGTCTTCTATTCAGAGACTGTCAGAAGATAATAATGCTCTGGGTTGCTCTTAAGACATTTATAGTCACAGCAACTCTTAATTTGCATAAAGTGTTTATCAAATATGTCATGCAGTAAGGAAGTTATTGCTTACAGTTTTTAAAAAAAGTGTGGTCAGGCATGGAAGTGCAATTCCTTGAGCCATAACTGAATATTTATAGCTAAAGAAAAATAATAAATGTGGCTTTTATTTTATATATTCTTACAATTTAAATATAATTTTTTCCTATTTAGTTTTTTCCTCAATAATAATAATAATAATAATAATAATAATAATAATATAATAATAATAATAATATTATAAGCAATTGGAGTTGTTTTCCCGTTTTTCCTGTTTTTTATTATTGGTATTAATAATAGGGAGGCACGGTGGTGTAGTGGTTAGCACTGTCGTCTTGCACCGTCCGGGTTCTATTCCCGGCCAGGCTCGATTCCCGTCTCTGTGTGCATGGAGTTTGCATGTTCTCCCCGTGCTTGGTGGGTTTCCTCTGGGTACTTCGGTTTCCTCCCACAGTTCAAAGACCTGTAGGTTAGGCTAATTGGCATTTCCAAATTGCCTGTAGTGTGTGAATGTGTGTGTGTGTGTGTGAATGTGTGTGTGTGTGTGTGTGTGTGTGTGTGTGTGTGTGTGTGTGTGTGTGTGTGTGTGTGCCTATGCCCTGCGATGGATTGGCACCCTGTCCAGGGTGTACCCTGCCCTAAGTCTCCTGGGATAGGCTCCAGGCCCCCCATGACCCTGAATACAGGATTAAGCGGTATAGATGATGATGAGTGAGTATTAATAATATTATTTTTTTGAGATACTGAATTTTGGGTTTTTATTAGCTGTAAGCCATAATCAAAATTAAAAGAAATAAATACTTAAAATATGTCAGTCTGTGTGGAATGAATCTACATAATATGATTTTCACTATTTAAATGAAATTACTGAAATGAATCAACTTTTTGATGATAGTCTTTTTTTTATTGAGATGCACCTGTATAACTATCCCTCATAAATGCTCATTTAATCCAGTCACTGGTAAAAATTCAACTTTGTCTTGCTAGAGTACCATGACATTCTTCCTTTGCCATCCACTATGAATGTCTGTTCATGTACTGTAGAATTATTGCAAGAATGGTAACTATTGTGTGTGTATCACATTAATTTTATCATGTCATGGAAGTGTCTGAATGAAGTCATAAGAAACATTTACATAAAATTTGATGCAGCCTGAAATCTGACAAATCTCATATCTGAAAAAGACCTGTCATCCAGATCAACAGGTATGTTTTGACTTGCACCCAGTAAACATCAGGCACATGTGAAAAGAAAGAAAGAATTATATTAAATTATATTAAATTATATTAAAAAACAATTCCTGTGGCCTCTTTCCTGTGGTAAAAAAAAGTATGTGTAGACTAGTATGGGCCACATTTCTGTAGTATGTGTGTATGTGGCCTGCTTCAGTTTTTGTATTGCTCTTGTGAATTACACAACATTTTTAGGTATCATAATAAAAATTAAATAAATAAATGCCATTCAAAGTGTGTGTGTGGGAGTGTGTAATATATATCTATAACACTATCTGTATACTAACGGTGGGAAACTTTAAGCTGAAAAAAAACATTGTGATTGCATCAGAATTAGGCATGAGAAAGCAACGTAAAGGGCGACGATTAACATCATTAAGTACAAAATAAGGCATGAGAAATGCTTTTCTGCATATAAAACTACTGAGAAGTAAATATATATTTAGCTGATAACATACCAAGCAAAGGAGAAATGCAAAAAGCACATGGTGGAGTCAAACTCATGTTTAATGTTAGTTATCAGGACAACACAAAAGATATCTATTAATATACAGTATATAGTTTCATATATAATGTTGTTCTAGTCTCTTGAGACTTAATGGATCTTTTTCACTACAAATTTTAATTTGTCTTTTATTTCCAGAAACAAAGAGACACAACAGAGATGCAAGAGGAGTCTTACCTGGGAATCAATTGAGAAATGTGAGGTGTACGTGAGCAAAAGTGAATGAGAAGCAAGTAAGCCATATTTAACACCTTAAAACCCTTAGGAGTCTGGGGCCTTTCTGAAGACCTGTAGGAAGTTATGTAAATTTCAAATCCTTACCAATATAGTAGCTAATACATTCATGTATTTATGTAGAGCACAAACTGGGTTCTCATAATTTGGCTGATGTAAATATGTTAGATTAATGTGCAGCTTGAAAAGACAATGAATGTCAAATTGCACACACAAAAAAGTACAATTTCAAACTCTAGCAGAAAAGCAGAGAAAAGGCAGAATAAACAAACATAGCAGATTGTTTTGAACACAGAACTGAGTTTATGAAAATGTTGGGTGTGTGACCATTGCAAAACAACTAATTAATAACACTCAAATATGTGTTGTGCCTAACTTTTTTCAGCAGAGCCTCTGTTTCACTGAATAATTTACGACTTTTCATGAATATATAAAACTTATTGACACCTGGATCAGGTGACATCATGTCTCATCAGGACTCCTATTGTGCTGTTCACAACTATAAAGCTCACAGCCCCGCCCATTTTTTTATTTAGAACATTAATTTAATAACAAACATATATTTGGCAATAATCTTTTTGGAAAGAAAAGCATCTACTGTCTGTGTATATATTTTATTCTGTGTTACCACAGTATAATTTAATTCACAAAAAACATTTAAAAAGAGAAAAAAAACTGATTGGCATCATCAATAATGCCATCGACTAATAAGGGTTGATTAAGTTAGACAAATATAATTAGAAGCATGTAACACAGGTGAGAAATAGTAATAGATTTATTGAACATATCAAAAATCCTCAATTAACAGCATGCAATGATGAGCCACAACTTGCACCACCTGAGACCAGTCAGTGTCCATACTGCTCAACTCAAGTGTGAGTTATACATTCGTATACAAAGGCCACATCATTGTGAA
Organism: Clarias magur; assembly: GCA_013621035.1. NCBI lineage: Eukaryota > Metazoa > Chordata > Actinopteri > Siluriformes > Clariidae > Clarias > Clarias magur. The sequence continues at coordinate 4,854,468 of QNUK01000006.1, forward strand.
AATCTTCCAGTGAAAAAATTGTTCGAAAGGATATTTGAATGGCTGCTTTGAATGGGACAGGAACAGGCTACTGCCAGGGAAAAGTTCTTTCTCACCAATTTTCTCTTGTGGTGGATGGCCAACAAGGTTGTCCTAACTCCTGGAGTTGCTTACTATCTCACTCACTCATCATCTATACCGTTTAATCCTGTAACGATTTTCAGGGTCACAGGGGGCCTGGAGCCTATCCCAGGAGACTTGGGCCACAAGGTGGGGTACACGGTTCCAATCCATGGCAGGGCACACACATACACATCACACATTCACACACTACAGCCAATTTGGGAACACCAATTAACCTAACCTACATGTCTTTGGACAGTGGGAGGAAACCCACCAAGCACGGGGAGAACATGCAAACTCCATGCAAACAGAGACAGGAATCAAACCTGGACCCTGGAGGTGCAAGGTGAGAGTGCTAACCACTACACCACCGTGCCTCCTGCTTACTAGTTAAAGGAACAAAAATGCATTTAAAAATATTTACACCATTCAGCTACCCCATTCTTAACTGACTGAGGGTTATATATAAATATTATAAATAATTATCTAGATAATCTTTCCACATAAAAACATATTGGTTTTCATTTATAGATTTTTAACTGATGACTCTAAAGTTACATGTTCTGATAACTATGTACTGTTAAACACTGCACACTCCATAGTTTCATGTACTAATGGACTAATTGGGTTGGCCATGAGAAAATCTTGAAGATGCAGTCATAAATGCATGATTAAAAATAGGTTTAGAGTTGAGTAATAAATATAGACAGAAACCACTGAACAAAGATATTATCTCATTACTTCTCATTACTGCATTTGCTGTTATTTACTGGTAAGGGTATTTGTACAGAATGTAAAGTAATTTTGCCATTTCTCAGTTTAATTTTAATACATTCATAATGATGTATACAATTTTAAAATGTTAGATATGTTACTCAACTATGGTGCACTGTAAGATAATATAATTGTATATTTACATTTTTATATTTAAAAATAAAAATGTATTTATTACAAAAAAAAATTGTCATGCAGATTAGTCATTACCAACCTACATATCTACACTATATTTGTATGTAAAACATAGAGGACAGGGTTTCCTCTATGACCAGAATTGTAAAAGTATTAAAATTATTTTGAGTTGTTACAGTATCTGACATATTCATGTTGGGTTTAGTTTATTTTCCATTAACAACAACAGTCAGTTGTTACTTTAAGGTTAGTTGTTCTTTAACAGATATTGCAAGAATATTATTATGTGCATTTGAAAAACCCATCAAGCACCATAATGAAACTAATGAAGAACACCCCAGGAAAGCAAGACCAAAACAGAGAAGAAGTTCATGTAGTTACCAGCCTCAAAACCCAGCAGCCATTAAGAAGGCTTTACAGAACATAAGTAGCAGACACAGAAAGTTAATTTGCTTTGGTTGTGTAGGACCTCATGAATGGTCAACACACATCAAATGTCAAGTGATTTTCTTGTGTGCCATGGCCCAGCAGGCAAAGAGCTCAAGGCTGGCGTAATAAACTCCCCAATTCCAAATTGAATTGAGAAATTTAATTTAACAAAATGTCAGATCCATAGAGGCCCCACCCTGCAACCCACACCACCCAAAGGATACAATGTCAACGCCCTGGTAATAGGGACCTGAGCTGCTCCTGAAAACTACACAAGAAAATAATTATGTTTGTAATTTAATTAAAAAAGTGAAATGATAGATCAATTAACTGTGAAGTAAATATACTGTATATCAAGCCTTGACTTTGTTTAAATTTTGATGCTTACAGCTTACAGCTCATGAAAATCAAATACCCAGCATCTCAATCCATTAGAATATTTCATAAGATCAATCAACAAAGTATTAAAAAATACAGAAATGTCCGACTTTTAAAATGTATGTTAATTTATGCATATAATGCTTGATCAGGGCTCCTTTAGCACTAATTACTGAAATCCATGGAATCTAGAGAAACGATGATGTCCTAACTAACTATGCCCGGCAAGTCAAGTATTGCAATATCAAGGTCAGCAAACCAGTTAGTGATAGATTTGGCATTGTGGGTAGGTGCTCATAAATCTACTAATGAATGGCTACACTGACTTTGCACTTGATTAAACACAGTTAACCAACACCAGCAGATGACATGAACCCAAAACCAGGGTGGGTTAAATGTTAAGAACATAGAAGTTATGACTGATCGATGTATGTGAAAGCTACACAAGGTTAGCCTCATTTTTAAGTGATGAGACTCCTTATTTGCTAAAGCAGTGAAAAGGTCCTGTTGCCTGCCACATTGACAGTTAGCTTTTAATATTTTATTAAAAACAAAAAAACAGATGACAGTCGGTTCCCATCTAGTTCTTAACAAGGCATGCATGAAAACTGAAGGTGGTGTCAAAGGTAAATAAAAGTAAAAGTCCTGTTTGTAAATATTATATATTAAACATGTAAACAGAAGAAAACTTGTGATATAAAAAATACATGTCTATTAAGAGCAACTGAAAGACAAAGATATTTTTTTTATTTCATATTAGTGACACAATACAAGTTTAAATTCAAGCAGACACATTTGAACATGTGTGTGAAAAAAAAAAAAAAAATATATATATATATATATATATATATATATATATATATATATATTTTTTTTTTTTTTTACACTGTTATCTTCTCTGAGCTAATTTTCTAAAACTGTAGCCTGTTTGCAAAGTAAGTGTCTTTGATTAACTTTTTTTGCAACATCTAAGATGCAGCTTTAAAACAGTGACACAGCCAAAAATGTTGGAAATATAAGTAAAACTCTGCTTTAACAACATTACAAATCATGCACAGATTCATACATTTCCCCCTATGCAGCATGGAATCACAAAAAACAAGAACTCAAGGAGCTCTGGGCATCATCCATTGACATATTAAAATAATTGTATTTATATATACATTTAAAGTATTTATATTAATACAATCATATTATCTACACAACATTTTTTACAGTATAACTCTGTTATAAGCTTTACCTATTGATTTCTAGAGGTGATTCTGAGATGGTTACTTAATACAGGCCCAGATCAAAAAGACTAGACACAATTATTTATTGTTAATTAGTAAATAAACTACCAATTTATGTGAAAAGATGCATGCATTCATGACTCATTTAAAATGAATGCCTAATTTTCCAGCATGCTGTACCTCCAAAGGATACCTGTAGTGCTTATGTTTCCGTTAATATCCCCTTACAACTTTGCAAATGTATATGTAATTTATTCCTCAAATAGTCTATACCTTTTCTAGTTTACTTCTTTGTATGTCACTTTAATTACAGTTTTATACAGTTTTTCTTTCCTACTTCAGTGCGAATAATCTCTTTTTTATATAACTTCTGTCTTGTAGGTCAGTGAACAGTTTATGTATGAGACTAATACAATTCGAATGCGAATTTGAGAAGCATACAGTAGATGTAAATTTGTGTACATACATTATATTATTAGAAGTCTCATATATATATATTATTTGTAAGGGAAGGGTCAGTTATGTAAATGCTGTCACCTGATGTTTTTTTTTAGCTAATTGTGTGGTGAATGATGAGTTGTTCTTGTTGAAAGAGAACTTTTTGCTAGTGGGGTTAATTGCTTTACTAAATGGTTATTTCTACTGCATGTAGGTTGAAAAAGAAAAACGCTTTGAAAAGTGAACTCAGTACTGAGAAATATACTATAATAGTGCAACTATTAATATAAAACATTGTCTTTTCTTTGCTCAAGAAAATAATGTTCAGACTGTATATCCAACCTTATATAGTGTCATGGTTATTTGTATAACCACTATCTTGTTAATTAAATTTTTTGCCACTTCCTGATTCACCTTTTTACATATTTGTCACAAATAAATGATCCTGATCATCAAACAAATGTTAATATTACAAAGATAACCAAAGTAAAGACAGAATAGAGTTTATAAATGATTTTTGTATGAAAGAAAAAAGGCTGTCCAAATCTGCCTGGCCCTATGTGAAAAAGTAATCATTCCTAAACCTAATAAATGGTTGTGCCACCCTTGACATCAACAACTGCAAAAAGCATTTGTGATAACTAGCAATTAGGAATTAATGTCAATTTAATCTTCATGCAAATCCTAGTTCCTCATCTCACAACTGGCCTAAATGGAACTTGTTGCTGATCTAGCATGTGGACTTGCAACAGAGCTTGCCTAATACCCGAATCCTGATCTGTTCTAGTTTATTCTTTGATTTGTTTTCATAGTTTGGCGTCTTTAATTATAAACCCTAAACTCCTGCAACTACGCTATGCATGCGACCTTGCACTAGAAACCATGACACTCTTTCACATTGCTGTATAGAAATTTTAGCTCACACTTTTATGCAGAATTGTTTTTTTTAGAGGGTTTTTGATAGCAATGGTGAGATGAAACCTCATTTATGTGTTGAGGGTTTGCAATAGTTTCACCAAAAAGTTAATTTCATGAAGCTTTATTTGAGGAATCATTGTACTGGTATCTAGTGGACAGATTTTGTATAGAAAATTGATTGTAAAACCACAAGCAGATCAATGAATATAGACATGCAGCTGCAAGTTGACAGTCCTATGTCAGTTTTGTGTGTTGTTTGAAAATCCACTGTGTAAAGGAAATGTTTATGCACAAAAGCATCATCCCTGAATCTTTTCAAATTTACTGAAGACCTAGAACAGAAAGGAAAAATAAACAAATAGTGAAGTTATTTCTTTCATACTTTCTTTTAATTATAAACCTGAATACTGTAAACAAGTGTAAAATGTAATACTTACATTTTACTTTTTTTTTTAAAAAAGTGAGAAAACTGATTGCTTAAAAAAAAAAAAAAAAAAAAAAAAACACACATGGACAAAATTGTTGGTACCCTTCGGTCAATGAAAGAAAAACTCACAATGGTCACAGAAATAACTTTAATCTGACAAAAGTAATAATAAATAAGAATTCTATGAATGTTAAAAAATGAAAGTCAGACATTGCTTTTCAACCATGCTTCAACGGAATTATGAAAAAAAAATTTAAATCATGGAACAGGCCTGGACAAAAATGATGGTACCCCTAACTTAATTTTAGCGTAGCTTAACTTAAGGTTTGTTGCACAACCTTTTGAGGCAATCACTGCAATCAAACGATTCCTGTAACTGTCAATGAGACTTCTGCGCCTCTCTGCAGGTATTTTGGCCCACTCCTCATGAGCAATCTGCTCCAGTTGTTTCCGGTTTGAAGGGTGCCTTTTCCAGACAGCATGTTTCAGCTCATTCCAAAGATGCTCAATAGGATTGAGGTCAGGGCTCATAGAAGGCCACTTTAGAATAGTCCAATGTTTTCCTCTTAGCCATTCTTGGGTGTTTTTAGCTGTGTGTTTTGGGTCATTGTCCTGTTGCAAGACCCATGACCTGCGACTGAGACCCAGCTTTCTGACACTGGCCAGCACATTTCTCTCTAGAATCCCTTGATAGTCTTGAGATTTTCAGATGCAGCAAAGCAGCCCCAGAACATAACAGAGCCTCCTCCATGTTTCACAGTAGGGACCGTGTTCTTTTCTTGATATGCTTCATTTTTCCGTCTGTGAACATAGAGCTGATGTGCCTTGGTTCGATTTTTGTCTCATCTGTCCATAGGACATTCTCCCAGAAGCTTTGTGGCTTGTCAGCATGTAGTTTGGCATATTCCAGTCTGGCTTTTTTCTGATTTGTTTTCAACAATGGTGTCCTCCTTGGTCGTCTCCCATGTAGTCCACTTTGGATGAAACAACGACGGATGGTGCGATCTGACACTGATGTTCCTTGAGCATGAAGTTCACCTTGGATCTCTTTAGAAGTCTTTCTGGGCTCTTTTGTTACCATTCGGATTATCTGTCTCTTGGATTTGTCATGAATTTTCCTCGTGCGGCCACGTCCAGGGAGGTTGGCTACAGTCCCATGGATCTTAAATTTCTGAATAATATGTGCAACTGTAGTCACAGGAACATCTAGATGCTTGGAAATGGTCTTATAGCCTTTACCTTTAACATGCTTGTCTATAATTTTCTTTGGAAGCTCCTGAGACAACTCTTTCCTTCGCTTCCTCTGGTCCATGTTGAGTGTGGTACATACCATGTCACCAAACAACACAGTGACTACCTGGAGCCCTATATATAGGCCCACTGACTGATTACAAGATTGTAGACACCTGTGATGCTAATTAGTGGACACACCTTGAATTAACATGTCCCTTTGGTCACATTATTTTCAGTATTTTCTAGGGGTACCATCATTTTTGTCCAGGCCTGTTCCATGAGTTTATGTTTTTAAATAATTCTGTTGAATCATGGTTGAAAAGCAATGTCTGACTTTCATTGGTTAATATTCATAGAATTTTTTTTAATTATTACTTTTGTCAGATTAAAGTTATTTATGTGACCATTATGAGTTTTTCTTTCATTGACCGAAGGGTACCAACAATTTTGTCCACGTGTGTAATTTTAGGTTGGCTCAACTTAAAACAGGTTATACACAAAACTTGTATATTTGCTTACTTGTATAAAGTATACAAAAGTACTTTTAACTTAAACTTATAAGTTGTGTTAACTTCTTATTAGTGTTCATATTATTAGGAAAATATTAGGAAACCGATTTCCTTAAAATTATCAAGTAAGCTGAACCAAACACATTAAGTAAGGATGACAAGCAACAACTGAACTGTTACAAAACATTCTTTTAAATCTCTACAGTTAGTACACTGTACCAAACAATGTAACCCTGCACAGGTAAATTCTTAACACTGTTTTTTTTTTTTTTTTTTTTAACATAGGATTAATACTTTTTGGAGCAAAAAAACAAAAATGTGCAATGCCAGTGCAACTGTATAAAAGAAACTCTGTCAAAGACAGTTTGACAATCTTTGAGGTGAAACTACTTTAACTGAACAATTGACTTACTAAAATAATTAACATCAGCTTAATGAAAAACATAATTTTGACAATAAAAAGTTATATAGAAAGTTCTAAAAGTAGAAAAACAGTTTTAACCAAGGTTCAACAATATATTATTTCAATTAAAAGAATTTTAAGATGTTTGTGCAACCGCAAACTTAAAGAGAACTAAAAATTATGTTATCATTTACCCTGCCTCATGTCATTCCAAACCCACAATATTAGACTTTGTAAGACAAATGAAATCTGTTTAATGAAACCTGAGAGACTTCTGTTTCCTCACTAAAAAGCCAGGTTATCCAAAAGATCCACAAATGTCATAAATGAATCATAAAATAAATACATTTTAATTGAGCAGATGAAAATCATTTGTTTAATTAAAAACAAGATATTTAAAGTTTTGGTTACCTGGACTTTCAACAGAGGGACAGAAACCTCTTAGATTTCATTAAAATTTACTTGATTTCGTTGCAAAGACTAACCAAAGTCTTATGGGTTTGGAATGATGGGTGAGCAAAATGATGACAGAATTATTATTATTATTATTATTATTATTATTATTATTATTATTATTATTATTATTATTATTATTATTTTGTGAATGAGCCCTTTCTAAATCTCAAATATCCATGAATTACATCATCAACTGTTTTTTTTTTAGTGACTGTAGTTATGTTTTTAAAGATTTGTGTCAATGGGAAAGAAAGATTCTGAATAAAATCAAAGTGTACTTGAGCTGTGCAGGATACTTCAAATTCAATGCATATGTCAGGCCAATAAGTAGCCACATGGTGTCGGGACGGTCTTAAGCGTGTCCATCACAACAGCACCTTTAAGGATAATTATTCTGTGCAAACCACCCAACACAGTCAGAACCCGATGGATATATGAGGTATGTAAAATGTAAAACAAAATTAAGATAGTAACAGTTTAGTTTAAGAAAGAAGCCCTGACAAGCTTACCAGATATTTAACTTGCACAAGAATTTCCGAAAGTATTTTACCAACTGCCCCCCTTCTTGGTTTTAAAAATTTCCAAAAACCAAGAGGAATGTTCAAGTCAGTGGCGGCTAGGCAATAAGGGACGCCCGTAAAGTTAGGCAGAGAAGAATGCTACTTTAACATATAATTATTTAACATAATAATTATTTATTTTAATAATGGAATGAAGTAATTTAGTCACAATATTTTGTTGTATTATTTTTCTGTATTTCTTAATATAATTTATTTATAATAAAAAAAAAAAAATCTAAACTGTATTATGTTCATTTATGTTCGCGTACACAGGGCGCCGGACAAACGAGTGTCTATGTAGACACGTAAATTTTTGAAAAGCATGTGACTTGAGGCTGAGCTCTAATTCCCACTTTTGTTCTTAGCAAATCAATATTGTTTTTAAATATTTGGGCTCATGTGATTGGACTATTCATAACGAGTCTTATTAACGGTCAGCAGATTGTTAGTTAATGTATTTAATAGTGATTGACGTGGAAGCCAGCTGAATATGAGAGAAAATTATGTAATTTCATTGCTAAAATAAAAGAAAAAAGAAACAAAAAGTTAAAGAGCTAGGACCAGATCTACCTGATATTCTAATTAAGCAGCAGTCGTTGCTTTTCCAGCACTTCTTATGACTATTTACAGATGATTAGTAAAAAGTTTTTTAAAAATAAAAATTTTAATTTTGTAAAAAAGTGTTGAGAAGAATTTTTGCTTGAGGTTTTTGCTTGTGATGCGATTGAACTATGCATTGATTTTTGCAAAGGCAAAATAATAAAAAAAAAAATTTGGCTTTTCATTACTGTGTTACTGTGAAACTTGCTTCAATCACTCACACCTGTGAGTTCCAGGTTCATATTGGGTCCTAATCACACTTATTTTTTAAATGCTGACACACATATCTGAAAAACTGGGATTCTGTGGACAGTCAAATATCAAAAAAGATTCTTTTGACATACTTGTTTGTTCTGCATCAATAAATGGGGAATGATTTGTTGTTAAATGCACCATCAATGACTTGAATGAACACAAGCAGTCTGTATGAACGCATGAAATTGGACTAGTGCTTGTGTAGCTTTCATGTTTTATGTGATAATGTTTCGATACGAAAACTCTCTTTTCACAAGAACAAAAAAAAGTACTTACATTTCCATTGCACAACTCAATTCACAATAAGCTCTGCAAATAAAGTACTGTATACAATATTAACACAAAAAGTTCCTACTATTTTTATTTTCAAATGTTTAGCATTCAAACATTTTCATTTTAATGAATCTAAAAGTTAAATCACATAAATTGTCACAGTTCATTACAGCTCCAAAATAACAACAGTAAAACAGTAAATTGTTCCTCATTCATGAAAAAAGGGTAGGGAGCAGGTTCAAAGTTTTTTTTTGTAGCAGGTAACTAACATTTTAAATATACAAAAACCTTCATGAATCTAAGAATTTAGGTCAGAGCAGCTTTAAAAAACAATTAAATCAAATTTGGTTTGCTTGTGTTAGTCAGGCCCAATAATTAATTGAAAATATGCCATGCCATTCCAGGATGCTAGACTGTTTCGAATAGCACAATCCAACACAATCCTACAATTTGATGAATTGAATAACATTATATCAAATCCTGCTGTGCATCGCTTCCATGTTTAATCTGAATATTACTTGATCGATTGATGTATAATAAGCAATTAATCAATGAAAAATATGGCAAACATGAGCTCCATGTTCTTCTCTTGTCAGAATAGTATTATGTTCCACCTACTGGTGGAACTATGCATGACCACCCGAAAACTTAAACAAGTAGAGATTACTCGAATCTATTTAGTTTAATAATTTTCTGTGCAAAAAAGTTGAGATTACTTGGTTAAACTTGGTAAAATCAAAAAGCGTTAATCAAAATAAGTTCATTTCACTTGAGATCAAGAGTTACATTTTTTAAAAATATACTTGTACAAATAAATTATACAGTGTACAATTAGAGTTAGGGTGTTGGGGAGAAGGGCTGGGAGGAGAAGGAGAGAGTTATTTTATAGGATGACTTTTTTTTTTTTTTACACACACACTAACAGAAACTTTTTATTTTTGTGTGACTTTAACAAGGAACCTACCCAACGACACTTTCCTTTGGATCCTTTATGTTTGTGGAACTGTGTCATATACAGGATAAATACATATACAGGACTACCTGTATATAGAAACTGCCATCATAAAAACTGACGGGGCAGATTGTAAAAATTTATATTTGTGTCATTCTCAAAACTTTTGGCCACGGCTGTATATATGATGAACCCATTAAACAGTGATCAATCAACAGCCAACACCTTTTTATTGTTGTCTTTTAGTCTTTAGCAGTCACTGATGACATTCTGCTGAGGAGTAAACCTGCGTTATGTTTCTTAAGTGAAGTTTAAAGAGGTTAGATTTGATTGTTGGTTGGTTTAGATTTTGAGGTTAGTTATTTTTTTGCAATTTCATTCTAATAAAAAAGATTACAACAGTAACTAAAAAGTTATGTAATTAAATATATAATCTGTTAAATGTAAAATGTTTGTTTAAAAATATTCATATTATTATGTATATTTATAATTAATATTCATTTATAATTAATTTATTTCTTCTGCCATATCTTTTGCACCCCGAATCTAAAAAATTCCAATTAATTTCCAGTAATCCGATCTTCTACATTACTCCATTTCAGTGCATGCAATAGAAGTGATGATGCTCCAAATGCTACCGTAACCAAGTAGTATCGGGTCCGTTTGCTTCTTAATCCTTTATTTTATCTATTATTGGGCAGCTTTTAGGTACATTACTGCCACCTGCTGGACCAGGTTCAACGATATTATAAAATAAAAAGGCTATTTTTTTTGCTCGCAATCACAAAGCTTATCACTGAGAAAGTAGCTGGAAAAAAGCACAGAACAAGCACAAAATTTATGCAAGGAATTTATGCAAGGTGGAACCTTGGATTACAAGCATAATTCATTCTGGAAGCAGGCTTGTATTTTAAACACTTGTAAACCAAATTGAATGTTCCCATAAGAAATAATGGAAATACAAATTATTCATTCTATAATTATGATAATTATATAAAGTAAAAACAAAACAAATGAACATGCACTGTACTTAAAAATAAATAAATACATAAATCCCGACAGATAAGTGTTTCTGTTTATGCATGCAGGCTTTGTGTGTGTGTTTGTGTGTGTGTGAAGCTAAAGTAAGAGGAGAGGATGGTTTCGACCTTTTTGTCTTACACAGTAACCCTTCTTCCTCTCTTATTTGAGTATTTCATGCACACACACACACACACACACACACACACACACACCCACACACACACACACACACACACACACACATATTAACGGAAAGACTGCTGTAAAGTAAAAATAAAACAAATTAACCTGCACTTTACCTTTAAAATGAATCGCGACAAAGCAGTGTTTCCATGAGAGAGAGAGAGAGAGAGGAAGAATATACATACTCACACACACACACAAAATATATTATTACTGGAGATTTTTTTTTCTCCAGTAATAATAATAATTAAAAACAAGGTAAATAATTAAATAAAAGAAGTCATCATCACACGCTGCTATAAAAATAAAATGAGATAAAATGTACCTGAAAATTATTATGTTTTTAACCAAGTCTATTAAAAATCTAAAGAATCTAAGATGATTACCCTATTGCACTGGAAAAAAGCATAGTACAGAGCTCACATATACAGTACAAACCTAGATTCACTGTGTGTGTGTGTGTTAGACTGTTATTTCTACTGCAATAGGATCTACAAGTGGACTAATTAAATTCCTCTATATAATTTCTAATAGAAAATTCAAATAGAACATTACAAAATGTTCTTAGAGCTTCTGATGATAACTGGGATATTCAATTCCAGGATATTCTGTCAGGATCTGTGACTTTCAGCTTAGCATTTTCCACCTGGTGGAAAAGAAAAAAAAAGGCAACTTTCCTTAACTTTGACAGACAATGTAAATACAATTTGCATCATTCTATTCAAACAGTGTACAACAGAATTTATTATCTAATCCATCATATTACCCATACTCACTCCCCTGAATTGTTTCTCTCTCTCTCTCTCTCTCACTCACTCACTCAATCACACACACACACACACACACACACACACACACACACACACACACACACAAAATGGTTTACTGTAAAAACATTACTTCTTGATAGTCATGACACTGAATGGCTAAAAGACTTACTTTGATAATATGAACGATGTTCATGAAAACTCCTCCATAGATGTTAAGTACAGTCACTTGTTCCACTGGCATACGGTGATTGAATGTGCAGTATTCCAGTCCATTTACTATCACCTCAAAAATGTATATAAAAATGTATTTAATCCAAGCGCTTATCCAAGTGTTTTAACACACTAATTTAATTTGTCCATACATACCTCATAGCATTCTGGTTTAATAACCATGATGACATCAAAGGCTCCTCCTTTGGTAAATGGGCATGCGAGACACTCTTCGTTGTCCCATGTCTCATTCCTTAAGCTGGTAAGGCACATAGACTCCATGCGGCATCTAAAGTGGAAAGCAAGTTCAACAAGGGAATCCAGCCTCGTCTGCATATCTATGGCAAACCTGCAAGAAAACGTTGTAACATTTAAAAGATTCTAAAGGGCAATTTTAAATAATCTGTTCCATATTGGTTTTCATTCAGACCGTCAGGCAGTGCAAAAATATTGAACATACCAGTCACAATCGGAAGTGACCACCCCTTGGAAGAACAAAGCCATACCAGGTCTCAAGCCTCCAGGAACTGATCCCAAATATGATTTTCTCTGTTGTAGTTAAGAATCATTCATTTTAAGATGAGTTCAAAGATAACTCTATTTATATTATCTATAAATCTATTGATATTATGAACATGTAATGGAAATGTTACTCACAGTGCTGGAAACTGGTTGTGGGTCATCAGAATGCATAAAAAAAATCTTGGAGCGTATGATGCCAGGATTTAGTTTCTTATCCAAAAAAGAAACAAAGAGAATTTGAGGTAAGCAAGAGGTAGGAGAACTGCAAAATCAGTTAGACTAGAGCAATAGGACATCCACATAAAAGTAGCACAACTTAAAACTGCACATGGAGAAAGACAACAATGATTTTAAAAGCATATTAAGAATATACAAAGCACATACTTGGGATGCCACTATTGTCACTATAACATTAAACCGTTCAGTACAGCAGCCATAGTTCAATACCGACCTGTGAATTTTCGGTTTTGCGTATAACTAGTTCCCTATGATTGTAGAATACTACCAAAATAAGCAAATGGGATATAATGGTCCAAACAAAGACATTCTTTTTATAATTACATTCTATCATAAAAAGAAATGCTGTGCGAGAGAAAATCGGAGGAAAATCCAAAAAAAAAAAAAAAAGAGCAGAGGAATGAGACCCTCCTCTCTCACTCTTCTCATCTTACACAGTGATCCTTCCTCCTCTCTTATTTGAGTTTCACACATACACTCACATTAACGGAAAAAATTAACAAGGAACATCGCTAATGATGTCTCGTGAGCACACACTAACAAAATCACTGCTGTAAAGTAAAAACAGAGCAGTGTTTACATTAGGGAGGGAATGTGTGTGTGTGTGTGTGTGTGTGTGTGTGTGTGTGTGAAGGCAAGAAGAAAAGGGGTGTGTTTGTGAAGACAAGAGGAGGAGTTGTGTGTGTGAAGGGGCACAGTTTTTGAACTGAACCAAAAACTGTGACCAAATTAACAAGGTACGTATTGAACCATGGGCTAATTGCATTGTTGCATCCCCCACATTACATATACAATTAGTGTAAAATGATTGCATTTATGTATAATTATATAATTACTGTGACAGAGTCACTAGCTTCACTTACTTCCTCATCAGCCTTGTTCTGAAAAGTGAAGGTGATAGAGTCGCTGATTTCGCTCAATCCCACATTATTAATAGCTCTGTATAGGACACGGTAGTGTCCTGCTTCCTTTATTTGAGTCAGTGTAAAGCTGGTCTGGTCATCTGAAGTGTCTGTGAATTTCCATTCAACATTAGCTGATGAATCAGTTGGAGTCATACTGTACTCAACTCTGAATCGTATTGTCTCTCCAGTTGGGGATTTTGAAAGCTTTAGGATGATTTTTTCATCACTGCTTTCCAGCACGGGTTGGGGGGGTTTGGATACAGGCTGGAACTTAGGGTCTATCAGACGGCCTTTCTGATAAAGTCGGATGGAGGTTCCTGGATTGCTTGAGTCAGAGATGGAACCAATGATGAACTTCATTCTCTTATCACCTGTATTGGCATTTAAAAAACTTGCAAAAAGAGAAAGATTCTGCTTCATTTGCTCAGAGATGTCAGGAGAACTAAACCAAGGCTGTGTTTCTTGGGGAAAAAAATCTTTCCCACTTGTTTTCTCAAAGTTTGTAAACTCTTCAGAGTTAAGGAAGTCTTCTATAGCCATTAGATAGGTGTCTTCATAATCAAGAGATGTAAACGTCAAACATACTACCACATCAAAATTGGGATCCACAAGGATGGGTGTCAGTGAACCTGATGTCACAACTGTCAGGTTCTGCAGCCCACTGTATATGAGCTCAGTATATTTAATTCAGTTGTAATTTCTTCTAACCATTTGTACATGTTTTTATCAGTGAATGGTGATCTGTAATGGGTGTTCAGGATGTCCCCCAGTGACTTTTCCTCTTTTTTCCCACCTCGAACAGCCGGCAAAACTTTGGAGAGTGCCTTCTGGAATGCTATCTTATAATTATTGTGTGACTGCTGAAACTTTACCAACCTGTCTTTTACACCAGGGAAACTGTTAGTCATTTGATTTTTCTTTAAATCATTGCATCTTCTCTCTACTTCTCCCAGCTCAGCTAGCAGTTTTTCTGTTTTACACAGCAGACGCATGTTGATCTCTCTCACCAACTTTGCAGCACTCTCATCCAAAAGATTGAGAGGATACAGCCAAACAGTCAAAGGTACACCATCATAATTTCCTTTCTCCATCACACTGGGCAATGTTATGTATACGTCTAGGGCTTCCTTGTACGTGGTGGGATTTTTATTGAGTTTATAGTCACCATAAAATGTGACACTGATGTTCTCTGCCAAGTTTTTTTCTGCTTCAGTCATCTTCAGAGATCCTTGACCCTCTACAGAAATCAGAGGCAGCATCTTGACCACTGCATTAAGGTTTCCTTCAATATCCTGTATGCTCTGATTATCTGCCCTTGTATAATCAAACACCATGAAAGCAGAAGCTCCATACAGTACAGCTGTAACTACATGGGTGGCTGTTTTCTGTTCAAATACTTGTTGATAGGTAATATTGCCAAGCTCCTTCATAGTGAGTTGTTCAAATTTTGTTGTCTGGCTGTACTGCATAGTAACTCTGCATTGATGTGCTGAGGATTTGGTATCATTCAGGTACTTGGCAGACCCCCCAACTTCCACTAAACCACATAAGAAACTTGCTTTAAGGGAAGCACTTATATCAAGGAGGTTGGCCTTATCACTTAGACTGTCAGAGGCAGCAAATTTCAGATCTGTTTTAGGCTGCTGACGCACATCAAGATCATCATGCAATGCTTTCTTATCCCATAAAGTAACACCTGAAATGGCAGTGTGATTAGAAATTATAGATGCATGACAAATAACTACTTATTACATTTTATGAATTAATGCTTACATATGCATGAAGCATAAAAATAGTTAAAATTAGTCAATGCTTTGATAGTAGTATCCTATATGTCACTATTGTCAAACTATTCCTCAAAGTATATATTTATATATGTACAGTATATATTTATACCTATATTCTTTCACCTGTTCTTTAAGGAACCCCAGAGTCCAAGTTGAGACAACTTTTATGTAAGCTATATGAAATTGACACTCTACAAGCAGTGGTGTAATTTACAAATATTTTTCATGTCATGTTGTTGCATACACATGTGACAACATGAAATATAATGTAATACACACATCATTTTAGTGCGTCATTTATGTGTTTATATACACCAATATTATACTTACTGAATAATTACTGAATATGTCCTTTCATTATTTAACAAAAATTGTTCAAGTTGGCATATCCTATAATAATACATAATAAATAATACATAATCCTCAGACTATATAATGCATTTAAGATTTAGTTTAAAACACTTGCTATTAGTAATTAGTAAAATGTTCAGCACATCATGCCCTCATGTAAACCAGTAGCTTTGTTTTATTGTGTGAATATGTAAAAACGTAGATAGTTACAAAACCCACATTGACCATCATTTCATTAAACCAGGGTGATCATCAGTGACAGATTTTTCTTTTATGTTTTATCCAATGGTCCCAAGTAATTACATGGTGTGTCAGCTGCTGATGAGATACTACTACATTTTATGAAATATTCCTACTTTTTTTTTTAAGCAAAAACCTAGGCTTGTGTTTCCTATTTTCTTTCTATGATGCTCTTTTATATATACACTCTAAAACATGCTCAGTTGTTTCTGTAAACACATTGCTGGGTTGTTTATGCTGGGTCAGAATTCTAGGTTATTTCAGGTACTTTAAACACTGTTGGGTTGCAAGAACGCCTGCTGGCTTTGATGTCTCTGCAGTGGTTAAAACAGTGGATTTATTTCATTTTGGGTATTTCTAACAGGCAATATTTGGTATAATAAGGTTACAGTATCATTTATTGCAGCTGTGTGATGCCTCCTGTACTCTGTGTTCCATTTGTAATATAACCCTCGATTGTCAAGTCCGTTCTTTGTATTTTTGAAATTGAGAAACAGCATGACGAACTTTATGGATTCCTTACTTCTGAAGCGAGGGGCACGCCACTTAAAGCTGGCAGTATTTTATGGTAAGTTAATATGAATTTTGACCTAAATTTTAAATGTTGTAGTTGTGGTAGGAGCAAGCTCCATGTTTAATCGCTTTTCGACTGTTGCACTTTCATATGGGATGTGGGGAGTTCATGTTTTTAAATTCTGTGCCAAAAGTCAACTATTCTGTATTTTATGAGAGAAATGTATTTTGTTAGCACACATAAATAAAATCCAAAATTTACTAAATTTATTCTTACATGTAATTTTAGGTAAATTCCTAAGTAATCTTCACTAAAGTTGTGTGTTTAGTGTTCTACAATTCAATGCTTCTGAAAAAGAGTATCAGCTTTGCAGTGTTCACAGAATTTGTCTTCTGACAAAGTTGTTTAAGAAATGTCTCTCCATGCATTAGTTGTTTTTAAATAACTTGTTGCCAGCTGAACCATATTAATCACTGCAGCAAGTCCACCTTTAATTAAAACAGCTCCAGCAAAATGTTGTCTCCTAATATTGTGTGTGCTAGAATGTGTTCAGTAAACACTGTAAGATTTGCTCTAAAGAATAAATAACATTTAGATTAATATTGTTTAATTTTGGGTTATACTGTAAAAAAAAAATGTGCAAAGAGTAAAATGCTAAACAATAATATATAATAACAATAGTGAAATATATACAAAAAAAAACAAACAAACATTTTCTCCCATTACATGCTTACGTCAAAGTACTTTCCAACTTTTCTATAGACACATTTGTTTGACACAAATGTCAAACTATCAATTGGCTATTTCAACTCTCTAATCATATGGAAGTGACAAAAGCTTCTAAAATGAAAGTGATATAAATTGGATTTTGGTATGTCTTTTTTAAACATTTAATTCAATTATCTTTTAATATTTATTTCCTGCATTATGTATGGATGTAGTACGGCCTCCTAAAGTGACTTTATTAAGATTACACATTGCTAATCTATGTAAATTGTACCTGGAATAAAGGTGTCTGTGCGGCAGTCATACAGCATGCCGGGATACAGAGGTCTTCCCAGGGCTGCCAATACTCTACAGCTGGAATCCATGGCTAAAATGTGATGATTGCAGCATTAATAGTATAAAACTCTTTCTTTATAAAATACTTTAAGATAAAAATAAGTTTAAGAATAAGTGTTAAATTAGAATTTGTAAAGCATGTCACCCTACCTTATATGTTTGTCTCTTTGAAGGTAAGTCTTTTTTACAGAAGTCAATGATTCGTCTCCTGTTACAGTTCTGTGTGTAATGCATGTACACCCTCAGGCAGTGCTGCAACAATCGGCACAGGTTTTGACAACACCTCCAGCACTGAGTGCTCGGTGAAGCAGCCAATCAGCAGATGTATCTTCATAAGCTCTACTAACCCTTTTAATGTGTTAGAAAGCTGCCCACATACTGTATTTTGTGTTAGTGTTACATTCTAATGTTAACTCAGCCCAAAATGCTGAAGGAACAATGATTATCATTCAATATAGATTTTCTAGCTAACTTCTTATGCATTGATAACCAAGTAAACATTTTTTTAATGTTATCTTTTTTTGGCCACTTAGATTATTTATCTAAGTTTTTATTATTATTATGCGTGTGTGTGTGTGTGTGTGTGTGTGTGTGTGTGTGTGTGTGTGTGTGTGTGTTCATATACATGAATCTCAGTATGTGATTGTTTTAGTGTGTTCCTTTTTTTTTTTTTTTCCACGTGTGAACTGGTACTGGTTTTTCTGTCCTTGCTGGCGGGGTAGGTCTGGGACCCCTTTCTCTTAATCTCTCTGGCATCCCCTGGTTGCTTCCGTGTGCTGTTTTCTGGTTTGCATGTAGCTTACTGTCTGAAAGCACAGAGTCCTCAGAAAGGGACTAGCTGTTCATCTACGGTTACCTTTGGTCCTGGATTGAACATATATGGCAAGTGCTCCACTCATTTGTCTCAAACATACCTAATGGGAATATGCTTGTTATTTACATGGTGAGCAGCTCTTGTCTCTTGATCAAGTTTGATTCATGAAGGCCACACGGCCTTCGTCCTTTAGAATGTATGGGGGAAACACTCTATAAAAATGTCTATTGTACCTATTGTAATGTCTATTGGGCCAAGATTGGATGTGAATTGCCTTCACCTTCTTCTCATAAAGCCTGCAGCCTCAGCCTATGCAGTACCCAATGCAGTATCACAGTCAGCTGCATGTGGCAGATTTTGGGGTTTGCTTTGAGCCCAACTTGATGGTGAAGGAGCAGGAGTGGATGACTAGATCCATTTATGTACAGGGGTGGTGTTGGTGCAGGATGATGTCCATCAGCCATTGGAATGTGGCTCAGGTCCTGTGGAAACAAAAGGGAGTCAGTGGCCCCTCATGGCCTCTGAAGGCACTGAAAGCAGCACTGCTACAAAACAAAAACTCCAGCAGGGTATTCCGTTGGAGCCGAGGCGCAGCGGTTAAAGTCAGAGACCTGGTTTAAGCACCAGTAGTTATTGCACAATTGTAATGTACTCTCTGTAAATGCTTCACCCTAAAAAATGCTAAAGTGATATAGAACATGAGTGAGTGAGTCTGAATGTGGGTGATTACTATCTGTGTGCACTCTGGTTGCTACTCTTCCATGTCCAGCTCGTTTACCATACAATCTGTTTTAAAGCCATTTTAAAGCTAATTGTGCGAATAAGTTCCCAGCATCTTTAAAGCCTAACCTACATTTGATTCACAAAAACTCAGTCATTAATAAACTGTGATTAGCTATAACATTGACAGTTTAATCAAATAAGATTAATTATCTGGTTACAGTGGCACCTGTCAAAGAGTAGAAAGTATTAGCAGCAAGTGAATTGTCAGTTCTTGAAATTTATATTTTGCAAGCAGTATAAATGGGTAAATATAAGTATCTGAGTGACTTTGGCAGAGCCAAATTAATTGTGATGGCTATGTGGTCATTTCAACATCTCAACATCAACAGCTCCTATGGAGATCATCAAGAAAACTACATGAGAACCTCAACTGGTCACCAAGCACCAGCTCCATAGTCAAGAAAGCACTGGAAGTGTCTCGACGTTCTGAGAAAGCAGAGAAAACCTCCCATACTCACCACATTCTACAGAGGGACTATAGAGAGCATCCTGTGCAGCTGTATCGCCATTATATCAGACTGCATGTAGGCATGATTTTGTGCTATAGTTATAGTGGACTAGGCATCCTGAACTAGGATAGCCTTAAGCAGTACCTCTGCACATCTCAGCATGCAAGGTAGTTTTGGTTCTCTAGAAACTTATCTCCATTTCACACTCTTTTGATGAGTTTGTGATTGACTAAATTTTTTTAAATATATTAATTTGCACATGCATTCATCTGTGCCTCAGTTACCTGACACATGTTTTTTTTTAAAAATTTTATTATTATTTTTATTTTATCTCTGTGGCACAATGATGAGAGGAAATGTTACATTCAAGACATGTCTTGCAAAAAACAATTGAATCAAAGTTGAATCTATGTAAAACTGCAGGAAAGGGTAGCAGTCAAGCAGCTTGGATGTGACAGGCCAAAAATCAACATGATAAAACTAACTGCAATTTCTCTGACACTTTTTTTTCGTGACTTCTCCTCCACACTTGTGTCCAGCTTGCTTTTTAATAGCTCACTTCTTAACAGCTTTTACTTTCTAACCCTTACCACTCCTTACTCAGCTTCACTGTCAAGTTTTAGTGGTAATGCTGGTCCTTGTTGGCTAAAAAGTTTGGTAGGACAAAATGAGTTTAGTTGCACTCAGGAGGTGACTGTATATTAAGCAGTTTATAGTTGAATTTAAAACTAAACTGCAGATGGTTCATAATTGCTTACACAATTATTATGTACACAATTTTAAGTTGTAAGTATTTTATTTAGGTTTTTTTGCTTGTTCCATTCATTATTTTGCTAGTTCTTATCATTTATTGTTATAATTAGCCATGCTTTCAAGCAGTTTATTAGCACATTATTAATCCAGCTAATAGGTCTATAATAATAAGAAGAAAAAGAAGACGAAGAAGAAGAAGAAGAATGGGAATAAAACATTTTCCATTAATCATGGCTGCCTTCAAAAGTATTTAACACGAGACAGTGCCAATTCTTTTAAAGAGTGCCTTGATTCATGGGAAATATTTGCATGTTTTATTCACATTAAAACAAACGAATGAATGAATGAATGAATGAATGAATGAAGAAATAATAATAATAATAATAGTAATAATAATAATAATAATAATTGTTGCTGTTGTTGTTGCTGTTATTATTATTATCAATCCAACTATTATGTCAATAATAATCATAGAAGGTAAATTTTTATTATTTTATTAGGTCAATAATAATGGTAATAAATCATGCAGACATTTCCCATTAATCAAGGCTCCCTTCAAAAACATTGGCACTGTTTCGTTCGACCAATTATTTTATGCTAGTTATATTAGACTAGGCAGTCTGATACCCTAAAACAGTGCTTCTGCACAACATCTCCGCTTACAAGGTTGCAGAGAGTTTTCATTTTATTCTAGTAATCTAGTTCGGGTTCATGGTCTTTTCATTGGTTTGTGTTTGTTTACCTGAGTTTTTTGTAAATTAATCAATCAATTTGTACATGCTTCCATCTATTCCTCAATTTCTGTCA
This sequence comes from Clarias magur, assembly GCA_013621035.1. Lineage (NCBI taxonomy): Eukaryota > Metazoa > Chordata > Actinopteri > Siluriformes > Clariidae > Clarias > Clarias magur. The sequence goes on from QNUK01000006.1 coordinate 4,875,952, forward strand.
CTGGTGCTTGTTTGAATCACTGTGGCATAATAGTGAGAGTAAATAAAAAAACTAATAAAAACAAATAAATAAATAAAAATTAAATAAATAATAAATAATAATAATAATAATAATAATAATAATAATAACAATAAAATTTTTACTTGGAACTGAAGGACAGGGTAGCAGTCAAACAGCTTGGACGTGACAAGTCAAAAATCAATATAATACAACAAATTGCTTATGACACCATTTTTATGACTTCTCTTTTACACAGCTTACTTCCTAACAGCATTTACTTTCTAACCCTTAACACTCCTTACTCAGCTGCACTCGCAAATTTGACTGGTAGAGAGTGGCTAAACTGTTCGGTATGTTAAAATTAGTTAAAATTCTGTTGAAGATTATATAAAACAGTTTATAGTTTAGTTCAAACTAAATTGCATATGCATAAAATATGATTATGTACACACTTTTTTTATTTTAAATATTGAATTAATTTATTTTAATATATTTATGCAGTCTAATAACACTCTATCTATCTATCCATCCATCCATCCATCCATCTTAGTGATTGATTCTTCTTGGAGTGGATTCTTTATTCTTTGCTTGAAGGGCCATTGAATCTAAATGCCACCTTAAAAGCGCCATTGTGTAGTCTCCACTTAATCAAGATCCCCCTTTAAAATAACTATCATAGTCTCATAGGGCCATTGGATTAGTTGCACTTAGTTAGATTAGTTGTAGTTATAGTGGACTAAGCAGTCTGAAACCCTGAAGCAGTGCCTCTGCAAAACATCTCAGCATGCAGTGTTGTGGAGAACCTCTTGCTGGTTGGAATCCTGAAAGAGACCCTGATGGACCAAGGCGTGCTTGGGATCATTGTTCTTTAACATGACCCACATTAAACTGCTAGACAGATGGCCTCCAATTAGTTTCAAAAACATCCTGGTAGAAAGTGGAGTTCGTCTTTATGTGAACAACTGCACGTTTCATTTGTCATGTGGCACCAAAGCATGTTCACACCATTGCATGTCTACCACCACGCTTCACAATTGGTTTGAGGTGTTACCTTATTTGCAATTTAGGTCCTGCCACTCAGCAATTATATTGTTAACATTTGTTATCACCAACAAGAACTATTTGCTGAGACACTGAAATTGGTTTGGATCCAATTCATGCAGTACACCATTAAACTGAAAAATCTTTTGTTTTACTTCCTGACCCTAATTCTACCAACTTAGTGCCTATTTAGATCCATATACATACAACTGCATTTATAAATCCATTATAGCAACATTTTATTAAGAATTGTTTTGCAAACAATACAATTGATGCTTCTGACTCTTTTACAATTGATGCTTCTGAAATTTATAAAGATTTTAATATATTAAAATATTAAACATACAAATCAAAAGTATTTTGAACAGACCTTTAGGATTTCTAAATCTAAAGAAGTAAATCGTTTGCTAATTATTTATTTACAGGTGCAATATTTGTATTTGTGAACCTGACAAATTAATCTGTCACCATTATATTTTGTGTATGAACATATGAAATCTATTTTCTTTTCGCCATTGCATTCAGCCAGATTTGCACAATCCTCATTTTTGACTGATAAAGTGTTTAGTCAAATGAAAATAATTGTAAAAAAAAAAAAGCTAATTACGATTATTTTTGTTTTGTTTTAAACATCTGTTAAACAATAAGTTTGTCTAAAAATTATACCTCTTTGACAGAATACAGAGCTCAATCACGGAAACAGGGCGATTGTAAGATTTGTGGGGGGGCACAGGGGGGACCATGAACCAGTTAGGGGGGATAAATCAGATTTAATGATAAATACATGGCTTAGAAACATTAAGCATGATTTACAAAATCTTGAGCAATGCCCTGTGCACTATCTAGGGAGCTAAACTTTCATATGAGTATCTGTCTTTTTCCCCCATTTTTGCCTTGATTTTTGTCCAGCATATAAAAATGCTCCATCCCAGCACACACAGCTGTGCAGGCACTTAGCTAATGAAAATTCAAGAAAAATCCACAAGTGTTTAACAAAAGTGTTTCAGTATTCTGTAAGTTAAGGAATATAAAAACAACCAGAGTCGCTAATGCTCATTTACAAGTGTTATATCTGTTTGGTTATTTCTATTCAAAAAAAAAAAGAATTGAGTAAATAATTTAATGTAAGTGATTTAAAACATCACTCCAAACATGTAGCTACTCCTGAGAATGAAAAAGCAAACCCTTGAAAATATCAAACCCTTTTAAATATGAAACGTCTCGAGTTACTTTGCTTTAACCCTGTTCCCTGAAAAAGCGGGAACGAGATGCTGCGCTTGAAAGCGCTATGGGAAGAGGTCTCCGCTAACCAGTTGCTGAAGCATGTGTGTCAAACACGCCAAAAACTTGGCCCGTACAACATCAGTCAGGTGACGTCTTCTGACCAAGTACACCTAGAGGTTATGAATAGGTCTGAGCCAGAAACATCCTCAGGGCAATTTGTCTGAAAGGACATCCGGTCATGCCTACAGTGCGGCATTAGAGCGCAGCATCTCGTTCCCGCTTTTTCAGGGAACAGGGTTACAGCAAAGTAACCTGAGACATTCCCTTTCAAAAGCAACACTCAATGCAGCGCTTGAAAGCACTATGGGAACGAAATTCCAACAGAGGCCAGGGCAGAGAGTAGGCAGGATGACGAGATTGACAGAGCCTGCAAATCCCTAATTCTCTACAGAGAAATAAAGGCTATTAGAAAAAAAAAATTAAGGGTTAAAAGCCTAACAGGCACAAATTCTAAAGGTTCGAAAGGGGCCTCAGCCAACCTTTGAACACAATAGCTTTGTCCCTTGTAGGGACTGTTGTCCCTGAAACAGTCTGACAGTCTGACAGTGGACTGGGTCTACATGGTTTGCCATACGTCCAAAATCATCCCATCTGAGGGCATACGTTCTTCTGTTAGAGAGAGCCCTAGTGCTTAGAATAGTTTCTATTAGCTTAGCTGGAAGACCAGGATCTCTTAATTGGCCTCTTTCAGGGACTAAGTCTGACGGTCCCAACACTCGGGCCTGGGATGGAAAAGTATTCCCCGCGCGTGAGAGAGAGCTGGAATGTGCATCGCCTTGAGGGACAAGAACTTGTCCTATGCCTGAAGCAAAATCTGCTGCGCTAGCTCGTTCAAGCGGCGCGGAAGCAATTCGCCATGGTGATTTATATAGGAGACTTCCATTGTGTTGCCCACACTAGGACATGGTAGCCTCTTAGCTGGAGGAAGTATTTCAGGGCCAGAAATAAGCCATCGTTTCGAGGCAACTGGTGTGCCATGCGAGAAGATGACCTCTCCAGATCCTCTGAGCTGGACGGCCATCCAAGACCGCACCCCAACCCAGAGGAAAGCATCTGTCATTAGCATCTCGTCATGACAGAAACCTAGAGTGGGACCCAAAGTTAAAAACCCGGGGTCTGAACCACATAGAAAGGGTACAAAGCCCCTGGCGCATATCCTGTTTGCTCAGGGGATTGGCTCTTAAATGAAATCCCCTGCATACCCATCATATGCAGAGGGCCCAAGGGTATCACCATGGTTGCACCTGCAATGAAACCTAGATACTCTGAAAGCAACGAACAGTCACCTTCTGGTCTAGTTTGATGTTCCTTAGGATGCTAAAGATAGATTCATTACATACAGGAGACAATTGTGCCTGTATTCAGACTGAATACGGCCCCCAAATACATTGTCCTGAGAGCGGGAGAGACAACGCTTTTCTTGGCATTGAGTCTCAACCCAAAAGATTTAAGATGAGCTAGGACGACATGTCGATGTCGAGGCGCTAGCTCCCGAGACTGAGCTAGGCCAAATGTAAGGACCCGATAGAGGTAAGCTTCATCCCCTAGATGTTCAGTGTCCTGAAAACATGGCAGGAGGCAACCCGAACACCTAACACTTTGTTGGTGACCACTCTTCTGAGCACCAGTGGTGGCTGAGATTTGGGCGGCCTCCTGAGGGTGCCCGGAAGGAGTGCTTATTCCCTTTGGAATACCATGCTCCCCCTTCCCTTGGAGACACACCCTCACGGTCCTGGCATTTCACCAGCTTCAGGACCTCTTCTTTGAGGAGGTCATGCTCCTCAGGAAGCGCGGCAAGTCATACCCCAGTCTTTACGAGGGGGTGCTCACCTCGCCTCACTAGAATCGAACCTAGTCGGGACTGGGTGGCCAACGGTCCCGACTCCTGAGCATGGTGGGGAAGAAACCTCACAAACGCCTCCTTGTAGCGTTTCACCTCCTGAAACCTATTGGTGATGGTATTCACAGCGTCACCAAATAGGCCGGAAGGCCAGATAGGGGGGAAGCAGATCACAGTGCTCGCATTGTCCATCGAGTCCGCGGAAAGCGTGATCTTCACCCAAACACTCAAAACAAAGAGCATGACAATTGTCATCAAAGAGAAGCCTCTCATACGGAGGTAAGCATCTCTTCCTAAACTCAGCCATTAGTTTCGCTTTCTTTTCTATATATATTTTCTTATTTTCTTACTTTTTTTTTTAACTGCCGCGCAGTATCGTTAGACACACAAACGCAAACACAATACAGCCTTTAAGACAAAAAGACCTGAGGATGTTTCCGGTTCAGACCTATTTATAACATCCAGGTGTACCTGGTCAGATGACGTCACCTGACTGAGGTTGTACAGGCCAAGTTTTTGGTGTGTTTGACACACATGCTTCAATAACCAATCAACCGTGACCTCTTCCCATAGAGCTTTCAAGTGCAGCATCGAGTGTACCTTTTGAAAGAGAACAATATGTAGCTTTAACACATCATTACAATTCCAGAAACAGTCTATTATATACAGTACTGTAGCTTATTCATATCTTTAATTTTGATCATAACTAGATATTCTACGAAATTCTTTCATCTTTGTCTTTACAAGACTTTTCTTCTCTTTAGCCAGCTTGGGTCAGACGCTGGCCTTTTGGAGCTACTGGAAGAGCAGGAAATAGCTGTCGAGGTTGTAGTAGTGTTGGAGGTTGCTGTAGTCCTTGAGGGTCTGGATTATAATGCAGCAGCTTTAGGAGTGATGTTTGTTCAGGTCTCTTCTCTTAACATTGAATTCCAAAATGACTGGATTTACACCTATGAAACCATCCAAATAATTTCTATTGGAATTGGAGAGACAAGCTCCCCTTAGATTCATATGTTGAGAAACAAACTCTTGCTGCCATAGACTGTTTTTTTGTGTCTGACACAAGTCATCAAAATTCAAAACTTTGCTCATTTTTAAAAATGGTTATGAAATTGTAATATAAAAAGAATCAATAAGAGACTGATAAACATATGTTATCCACGTATTTTATTGACCTTTGAGCAAAATAGAACATTAAAACATTTATTCTGCTGTTTTATACAGATCACTGTTTTAACTTTGACTAGTTTTGGAAGAATAAACTTTTATTTTAAGTAATGTTTTGTGTGTATTAATTGTTGTCATATTGTTAGGGCAACTTGTTTGTTTTCTATAAAAAAAAATCAACCAACTACCTCAGTGGGCTACAATGGGAGACAACTTACATTTTGAGTAGACGAAAGTCAACCCTAGAGAAATATAATTAATTGAGTCCACAACCAACACTACTTGAGCTGACTTAAATATTTGAATTATATATTAAGTCAACTTTTTTGAACGGGGTACATTTTGTCAACTAAACTGCAATTTGAAATATTTTTTTTTGGTCAGCAAATTTATCTAAAGGTTGGATAAACTTGTTACTAAACTTTGTTATTTTCAGGTATTTCACGCTTCTTTTTTTTTTCTTTTTTTTTTTACAGTGTAGGTGATTCTGAAGATTATGATATTTCTTATTACTAATTCTTAATTATGGATCAGTTGCTGATCAGAATTGCATGTGACTTGGATTTACGTAAATAAGGAAGTCTTACTATCTGTACACAGTGTCCAGGAAGGCATTTCTCTTAGTCCATGCTCGCCAGACTTGTTCGTAGCTCAAGGTACTTTTTTCCCCATGCTGTCTACATTACAGTACAGTTTCTCCTTTCTGTGTACCCTGGGTCATTCTTCAGTTATACTCCAAAATTTACTACATGTTCTTATAGTCACAACAGGGAGTATACAGGCAGATGATTTGATCATATTTTGTTCAATTTGTATCCTGAGCTTACACATTGTCTGGATTAAATTCCTCTTTTTGTAAGCCCTATGTTTCAATTTACAGTACTTCCCTAAGAACACTGTATCATAAAATAGTCATAATTTTATAGTAATAGTCGTAGTCGTTAAATAACATCAAGTAGGGTTAGTGCCATGCTACTTTAGATATTACATTTGAATATACCTGTATATTCCTCTTATTTCATAATAAGGCTGTTTGAATAGTTGATCACGTCTCTGCCTCTGTCACATGCATTAATGTTATTAACCTTTATTAACATAGAGCACTGCCATTTCATTTAATTACTACTTCTGGTTCTATTGTTTTAATTAATAGAAATATAGTTGCATACTTAACTGTGTCCTGCTTATTTCTACTGATTTAATAATCATTTATTAGCTGATAACACAGCACCATGCACACTCTCTAAAAGGCGAAGTTAGACAGTCCATTTCTTTACCCTTTCCTGCTTTGAGCAGATGGTTTGATCTCATTTTGTACAATTTCTACCTTTCTTACACATAGTCTGGAATAAATTCCTCTTTTTGTCAACCCTATGTTTCAACCTACGTCCCTAGGAACATTCTGGCCTAAGGCCTAACTGCTTGCATGTTGTTTTGATTTAGCTATTTTTGATATATGAAATACAATTGGTTTGATTAACATACTTGTGCTAAATTATATATAATTAAAATAGCAAAAAACGTTTCTACAATATCAATGATCTGCTGTAATTCTGGTGTACTTTAGCACAATATAAAAAAAGGTTTCTCTTCTGATGAAGACTGGAATCTTAAACACTGACAGAAGTGGCGATTTCAATTACCATCATCCACCTGGAGGAAAATGAAAATTTGAGAAAGACAAAAAGGCAAATTGGTTATTATAAAATATTTGTATTTAAAAATTGGGAAATTGTGAATTATTTACAGGAATTGTTTTCAAAATATACTGTTATATATTGTTTTGAACAAACAACTCGGACTAGAAGGCTCATTGAGAAGAACCGCTCAATTCTGTTTCCGTTGTACTGCACTGCATAGCATCTATAGGAGTCATGTGACTAAAGAACGAACAATTCAAACTTGAAAACTCAAAGGTAACTACTCATTTCTGTTTCCTGTACATAACCTATGGAGGTTTTGCAATGCTTTGCCCATGTGCCACCCAGTAGAAAATGAACGCATCACTCTCTGAGACTCCTTGTTTTTCTGAGTCACATTAAAGGCTTGTTCAAAAAGAACGAATCATTCATAAATGACCCATCACTAGTTTGAAATCTGAAGCCACCCTGTTACCACACACTGGCAAGGCTTCTATATACAGGTAAGAACATTTCTGTGGCCCTTGAATTTTGAGGTACATGGAGAACAACAACAATAATTTAAAAGACATATTAACAATATACAAAGTGCATACATTAGGGATGCCACAAATCTTAAGGTAATATTGGTTTAATATGTGCATATTATTAGTTTTGCATATAGCTATAGTAGGTTCCTAGGATGCCAGAATAATGCCAAACTCATCAAGCACAAATGAGATGCAATTGCAAGGATATATGTAGAAGATTTAAGTGTGCAAGAGGGAAGTCTCATCCAAATGGTTGTCTCATCCAAACAAAGATGGTGTTGAGTCACACAACTGTGACTGTGCACACACACTTACACACTACTGAATATGTAAATGAAAGATAAATATGTGCATGTGTTACACCCTCAAATAAGGAGAAATAGTAAGGGGAGAAGGATGGAAAAACAACATGCTTCTCTCGTTCAGATTTAATCTGAATATTCAAAACAGTCACAAAACCAAATGAAATATGTTCCTATTTTCAACAAAGCAATTCCTACTGACATCACAACGAACAGTTTAAATATTTTAAAATAAAAACATGAACATAACATGAATGGAGTTAAATACTACAAACAAATGTCAGCCTCCATGTTGTACTCTACAGCTGGACCATGTGCTGCCATGCAGTTAGCTCACACACCGCTAACCAAACACTTCAACACCAATAAAATCATACAAAACATACATAACTCCTTAGTATTTTACTACAACAACAAAGAAAGAAATATTAATAACATGTTTAATGCTTGTGGAGCAGAATGACCTTAAATGAGGAGAAACAGTAAGGTGAGAAAGGTGAAAAAGGACATGCGCTGCTCTCACCGGCACTTTGTTTAGATGCAATGAAGGAAAATGTCTCCCCCTATTGGTGCTCCGAGGTAAAAGACGTTACCAAAGGATCAATGCATGATAATCAGCAACACCTATTTGCATTACAACTTTTGTCTCACCAATTGTGTAATTTTAACAATGACATTTAAAAACAACGACCAGTCACTGTACACATTAGTAAATAATAAAAAAATTACACACAATGAAAACAACATCAGAATGAATAAAGGTATAACTGCCACATTATATCTGTCACTCGTGGCTGTTTTGTGATTTGTGTACATAGCCCTTCTAAATCCTTAAAAAGTGCGGGCGTTTTTCATTTGCTGATTTTGGCATTATTCTAGCACCATAGTTTCCATACATTATATTTCTTTCTGTGCTGGCTGTTTCCATATGCTGGGATGATTAAATGCATCCCCGCAAGTAAATATCCAATCACTATCTGCTAAAGTTTGAGGAAGCTGACAATAAAGGTGTCAGATATTACACAATAATATATCATGGCAGGAGGAGAAGAGAGGCAGCAAAAATAATATTCAGCGGTGGGTATAATGCTGAGGGAGAGAAACAGTCAGAAAGATGACTGTTTGAAAGCATTGTTTTACATGTCACCTACTCAAATGGAAACACTTAAAACATGAATGCATCAGCCCAGGCTGTCAGAACCGAACTGAACTGAAGAATGTGATCAGAAAGCAGAGCTATATACTGAACAGTGGGCTAGCATGAAGTTTAGTGAAGGAGTTGTGTCACAGCAAATGCTGTTTCACCTCAAACTGCATATCATGTTTTTAGTTTACTTCCCAGGTAAACTCATTCGAATGGCCTTAGATGGCTGTGTCCAGTTATTAAACTGTCTCTGTTGCTTCATCAACAAATATCCTTGTGCTGATATAAAAACTTACTTTATAAAATAGCAAAACTAATCTAGATAATCGAGTAGTGTATTTCTTTTTAACTCAAATCTAAAATTTACCTGTAAATGTCATTATAAAAATCCATGTGTTTGGTGAGATGTAGCTATTCATTTTGAACTGCTGGTACTCACAGGACTGTTGACACAAGTTGTAACCTCTCACTTGGTAAAGATCAATGTGGTAATTATCTTCTTATTGCTTGTATTATAGAAAGCAAAGGAAAAAACGGAAATATAGGCAATAATCTGCAATATGAATAAAAGAAAATACAGGTTAACATTTTGCTGACAGCTTTTAACTGTTTCATTAATTCATTTATTTCATTTTTTTTTTGATCACTCTATAATCTATAATATAGAAGACATAATAATAATAATAAAGAATATAGAATAATCTATAATATTTATGCCTTTATTTCTATTAAAAACTCATGATAAATGAACAAAGGCACAATTCTTAAATAAAATTGTATAGGTAGCTATTAAAATATTTAATTAAACCAACATGCATGCATGAACACATATTATATACACTGCCTGGCCTGCAGGTTTCAGCTGACAACAACTACTTTCAAAATCATTAATGATGAATGATCATGTAAACACTTGCTGAGGTTGCAGTGAAAAAAAGATAGTGGAAATTGCTACAGTGCCTTGCAAAAGTATTCATACCCCTTGAACTTTTCAACATTTTGTCATATTACAACCATAAACATAAATGAATTTGATCTGTATTTTATGTGATACACCAACACAAAGTGGCACATAATTGTGAAGTGGAAAAAAATGACAAGCGGTTTTCAAAATCTTTTACAAATATATATTTTTTAAAGGTGTGCATTAGTATTCACCCCCTTTACTTTGATACACCTAACTAAAACCCAGTGGAACCAACTGCCTTCAGAAATCACCTAATTAGAAAATGGAGTCCAGTATGTAATCAAGCAACACACCAGACAAGTCAGAGATAAACTTGTGGAGAAGTTTAAAGAAGGATTAGATTATTTTAAAAATCTAGAAAATAAAATAGAGGAGAGCATTAATCAGAGAAGCAGCCAAGAGGCGGATTGTAACTCTGGAGGAGCTGCAGAAATCCACAGCTTAGGTGTGAGAATCTTCACAAGACTCCACAAATCTGGCCTATACGAAAGAGTGCCGAGAAGGAAGCTATTGTTAAAATAAAGCCATAAGAAGTTCTGTTTGCAGTTTTCAGACAAGCCACGTAGGAGGACAAAGCAAACATTTGGAAAAAGTTTGCTCTGATCAAATAAGACCAAAATGTGACTTTTTGGCCTGAATGCAAAACGCTGTGTGTGGTGGTGGCAGCATCATGTTGTGGGGATGCTTTTCTTCAGCAGGGTCAGGGAAGCTGGTCAGAGTTAATGGGAAGATGGAGGGAGCCAAATACAGGGCAACCTCGGGCAATCGTGAACTTGTTAGAGTTTGAAAAAGACTTGAGATTGGAGAGAAGGTTCACCTTCCAGCAGGACGGTGAATATAAACATACAGCCAGAGCTACAATATAATGGTTTAGATCAAAGTATGTGCATGTGTTAGAATGGCCCAGAAGTCCAGAACTAAATCCAGCTGAGAATCTGCGGCAAGACTTAAAAATTGCTGTTTGCTTGAGAAGAATGAATGGGCAAAAATTTTAATTCCTAGATGTGCAAATACGGTAGACATACAGTACCCCAAAAGACTGGCAGTTGTAATTGCAGTCTAAGGTTGGTCTACAAAGTATTGAAAAAGGGGGCTGAATTTTCAGATATTTATTTGTAAAAAAAACAATTGAAAACCATTTATCATTTTCCTTCCTCTTCACAATCATGTGCCACTTTGTATATCACATGAAACACCAATAAAATACATTTACGTTTGTGGTTGTAATGTGAAAAAATGTGGAAAAGGTTAAGGGCTATGAATACTTTTGAAAGGCACTGTATGTTTAAAAGTGAAAGTAAGAGCATTTACATGTACACATTCACAATGCAATAGGAAATTGCATGATTGGGAATAAATAACTGTGTGGCCACAAGAAAACCACTTGATGGTTAAGCTAATCAAAAAAGGGTTATAAAGATTTGTCATTGAAGCAATGAAAAAAGGTCATGTGGTGAAATGATTCCAGATTCAGCCTATTCCAAAGCAATGGACATGTCAGAATAAAAACTATGAAGTCCTGCCCTTATCTTCATCCAAAGTCTTCCAGATTTGCTTGAGAATAGTTTATGGTAGGTTTAACTCTCCCATCATCATCAATACAAGACCTCAGATAAATATTTATGCAACTTTCTATGGAAAATATTATTTCAAAGTTGCATATGATTCTTGAAACAATGCCATGCCAAATGCACACCATAATCAAAGCTAAAGGCTGCACTGTGTGCCAGGCAGTGTATAACAATACAATCAGTGTATAACTATACAGTATAATAATTTATTATGTCTATTAGCCTATAACTATATAGTGTATTATTATGTAATCAGTGTATAATTATAGAATTTTAACTGACATATCGGCCAACTGAAGCTGATGAAAATTGAAGATGACAGCTTCACTGGCTTCACTCACTCCCACATCACTCACAGCTCTGTATTGGACAGAGTATTCTCCTGCTCTCTTTATTTCAGTCAGTGTGAAGCTGGTCTGTACATCTGAAGTGTCTGCGTCTGTCCATTCAACATGAGCTGCTGAATCAGTGGGTGATGTCCTGCTGTATTCAATTCTGAATCGTTCTGTCTTTCCAGTTGGAGATTTAGAAAGTGTTAGGATGACTTTCTCATTCCTTGTCTCCACCACAGGTAGCGGGGGTTTGGATACAGGCTGAAACTTAGGATCTCTCAGAGAGCCATTCTGATAAAGTCGGATGGAGGTTCCTGGACTACTGTAGTCAGAGATGGCACCAATGATGAACTTCATTTTCATATCATTTATATTCGCCTTAAAAAAACTTGTAAAGAGAGAAAGATTCTTTCTCATTTGCTCAGAGATGTCAGGAGAACTGAACCAAGGCTGTGTTGAATGGAGACACAAATCTTTAATGCATATTTTCTCAAAGTTTGTAAACTCTTCTGAGTTAAGGAAGTCTTCTACAGCCACTAGATAGGTGTCTTTATACTCAAGAGATGTAAAAAACAAACCTACCACCACATCAACATTAACATCCAGAAGGATGGGTTTGAGTGACTCTGATGTCACAACTGTCAGCTCTTTCAGTCCACTGGTATATGAACTCAGTATGTTTAATTCAGTTGTCATATCATCCAACCATTTGTTTGTGTTGTCAGCATTGAAGGGTGAGCTATAATGGGTGTTCAGGATGTCCCCCAGGGTCGTGTCCTCTTTTGCCCCACTTCGAATAGCTGGCAAAACTCTGGACAGTGCCTTCTGGAATGTCATTTTGTAATTACTGTGTAAACACTGAAATGTTACCAACCTGCCTTTTACATCAGGGAAATTTTGTGTCATTTGTTTTTTAATCAAATCATTGCATCTTCTCTCTGCTTCTCCCAGCTCCTCCAGTAGTTGTTCTGTTTTACACACCAGATTAATGCTGATTTCTCTCACCAACTTTGCAGCCTTATCATTTAAAAGATTAAGAGGATACAACCACACAGTCAGTGGCACACCATGATAGTTTCCATCCTCCATTAGAGTGGGCAATGTTTTGTACACTGCCAGGGCATCCTTGTATGTGGTGGGATTTGTGTTGAGTTTATAGTCACCATAAAATGTGACACTGACATTCTCTGCCATTTTTGTTTCATCTTCAGTCATCTTTACAGATCCTTCCCCATCTATAGAAATGGTAGGGATCTTCTTGACCACTGCATGAAGATTTCCCTCAATATCCTGTATGCTCTCAGTATCTGTAGTTGTATAATCAAACACCATGAAAGCATGAGCTCCATACAGTACAGCTGTAACTACATGAGTGGCTGTGTCCTGGTCAAATACTTGTGGATAGATGATATTGCCAAGCTCACTCATAGTGAGTTGCTCAAATTTTGTTGTCTGGCTACACTGCATAGTAATTCTGCACTGCTGTGCTGAGGATTTCGTATCATTCAGGTACTTGGCCGACCCCCCGACCTCCACTAAACCACCATAAAAACTGGCTTTGAGGGAAGCGTTTATATCTAGTAGGTTGGTCTTATCACTGAGTGCGTCAGAGGCAGAAAACTTTACATCTGTTGTAGGCTGCTGACGCACATCAAGATCATCATGCAATGCTTTTTTATCCCATAAAGTAACACCTGAAATATGAGAATGATAAGAGATTACAGATGCATCACAAATAGCTACTTTTTAATGAACAGTGTATACACGCATAAATGTCCTTGCTTTAACAGTATAAAACCCATTATACTAGTCATTTCTTTGATTCTAGTAGCCATTGGACACACTGGGTTATGAACTTTTACATGTACGTTCTAGATTAATAATCTAACATCATATGACCAATTATACACCTTTCTTTATTAAAGACATATATTTAATCTGTTTATTTTTTGACTGGAATATATGTCCCTGTGATTAAGCTGTTATGAACAGCGAAAAATATTACTGAGTCATTTTGCACAGGGGGGCATACTAGACCATGTAAAAATACCCGAGGGCCAGTCACCAAAATATTATTTTAAAGCTCCAAAACCATAATCATTTCTTAATTGTAGTTAAATAGCCATAGCAGTGTATTACCTGCCATCTGTATTTTTAGTCACAAGATGAAATTTATACCATCGTGTGTTTATTCTTGAACAAATGACACAGACCACTTAAATTAAGGACTTTTGCAAGGAGTCACTAAGGCCAGTCACTAAGATAAGCTGCCTCATGTTCTTTGTCTCTTTTGGCTCTTGGTGAAAAAAAAACAGTTTTGTTTTGTATACTTTATATGTCAGAATAAATCATAGAATATTATCTGTTAAAAGAAAAACGATTAATATATAATTTGGGTGTAGATTCATGGAATGGAGTGTGAATGGAGTTTGCATATTCTCCCTTGTAAAGGACTACCCTTAGAGGTCATTGTTTTGTTTTGTAGTTTTTGTTAGTCGACTCAATTTCAAAGAATGCACCTCAGTCAGGTGATGCGGGTGCTCACCTGAAACAAGGTAGCTCATTAGTATTGTTATAAATAGCTGGTTGTTCTGGGAAACTGGGTTGAGCATTAATACTGTCAGTGGGCATGTGTTTTGGTTTGGGTTTGGTTTGTTTTATTTTACTTATGTTTGTTTATTTGGGCTCTGATGTGTTCTATGATTTGTGTGATGTGTAAGTGTCCCTTTTAGTTCATTCTGTTCATGTATGAGTGTTGTGCTAAGTGTTTAGTGTGTTCTGTTAGCCTCCAGTGTGTTCCCTTAGCCTCCAGTGTGCTCCCCTAGCCTCTCGTGTTCCCCTTCTCGCCTCTTGAGGTCCCGTCCAGTCTCTATCTCTATCTCTAGAACCCGTGTCCCTGGTCCTGTTTTGTCCCTAGTCTCCGTGTCAGTCCTAAAGCCTCTGAAATGCTTAATGGCTCTGAAATGCTTAACGGGTCTGTATATGTTAAAAGAAGCCTGTATATCTGTAAGGAAGCCTGAATGGGTCAAAGGAGACTGGGTATGTGTCTGTTTGTCCAGAGCCCTATGTTTTGTTTGTGTTTGTTTGTTTGTGCACTATTAAAAGACTTTATGTTGATACAACCCCTCTGCGCCTATGCCTGCCCTGTATGCCCACGGCAATAAAATCTGCCCGAACCGCCTGTCATACCAGTTCGTGACATCCCTGTGACCCACTAGGGTTTCTTTCGGGCACTCCAGTGACCCACTAATTAGTTATAGCCTATCTACTGAGGAGTTGTACTAATTAGAATCAGTGGGTTTAGATATTGGATTTAACAAATCTGTTGCAGGTCTTTTACTTTCTGAAGCTAAGGTGTGAACGTCTGCACAAAAAAATAACAAAAAAAATTCCTCAGTTGAATTGTGAACTTTTATGGCAAATTTGTGTACATGATCTTCATGAAGCACTCAAGCTAGTATGGACTGAGCAAGTGACATCAGGGTACTGTAGGAGTTTTTTTTTTTATCAATACCTGCCAGATCCAGCAGGTTCTGAAGAATCAAAGACTTCGTACCAAATATTGAATCTTGCATACCAATTTTATTATCCTAATTATTATTATTAAAAAAGAGAATATAATTAAAACAGTGAATTCCTCAATACTCTTGGCCAGCACTAACTACACTAGCTAACCAGATCAACTGCATTTTTTATGAAATGCTATTTCCCGTTGCATACAATCTCAGAACTGTAATCCTAAAATTACATAAACTAATCTTTATACATTACTAGCCATGTAAATTGTACCTGGAATAAAGCAGTCCGTGCGGCGGTCATACAGCATGCCTGGATACAGAGGTCTTCCCAGGGCTGCTAATATCTGGCATCTGGATTCCATGACTATTTAAAGAAAATAATGAATGCAAAATTAATTATTATAAAAACATTGAATTTGTATATAATATGTTATTGTTATGTACGGATTTGCCAGCCGTACCACAAGATGTAATGTTTATAAGAAGCCTTACACAGGGCTTCTGAGGGGGTCACAGAATATGTGAGAGTGCTTGTGACACGCATGGGAAGACATTCCTGTTCAGAGATTTATTAATTGGGAACTAAAAAAGAAACTAAACAAAACTCAAAGAATAGAGCTCCGCCCTCTCCTCAAGACCCGATGGGTCTCTGAAAACTAAAAATAAAGTATCTTGTTCTTTCTAAGGGCTTATGTCATATTTGTGTCTTTTTAAACTGAGAGTGCATGCTTAACTGGTGACATGCTGCTCTCGCTCTCTCAGTGATGCTAACTTCTGATGTTGACTTTGGCTGGGTCTTTTCCTTTGTTCTTGTGCTTTGTCTTTTCTTTGACATTATTACCGGAGCAACATGCTCTCGTACCTGGTGCTACCCAATGTTTGCACGCTGCGTGCCGGTGTAACAGGTAGTTGACTATTTACGAGGCTCCCGGCCTGCGGGGGCACTGTGGGAGCCATTTACCTTAATTTAATAAAAGAAGAAGAAAGGCTGGGTTAGGTAAGAGCAGCCATTACCCCAGCCGAAGCAAAAGCTAAAGCCGCTAATTGTAAACCCGAGTGCGGGATAGCCTTGTCCAACACGCATGAGGGTTTTCTTTTTTTCCTGTGTTCTTGTTTTGTGTGTGTTTGTCCCGGGAGTCGGCGCGAGTGACGGCGGTTCCTCCGGGATTACCTTCACCATTAAAGGAGACGTCGCTCGTGGAGGACATCTGGCGTGGAGCGGGACGGTCTCCGAGCTTATTTATGTTTGGACTTGCGTGAGAGCAGAGCAAGGCTCGTCCCGGGACGACATCGCCGTTATAAAACTTTGTGTGGAAAAGAGCTCAGAGACTCGGGGTGTGTGTGTTTGTGAGTGTGAGGGTAGTGGATGATATTGGGAGCGAATGGAGTGACACTGTAAATAAATGTATATACACTTTTGGCTACATAAATATTGATCTCTGGTGGTCCTTATCCTCCCCTGATTCTGCTAACGGCAAGTTATTATTTTTATTAACAGTAGCGTGTTTGTTACAGTGGCGCCCAACGTGGGGCCATCAGAGTTTTCTTTTTTTTTGTGTATTGTGTATATTATACATTGCTACATAGTTGGTGTTAGCTGTTACCTACCTAGCCATTCTCTTATACCATCTTACCCTCCACAAAACACACCCTCAAGGGTTTGGTTAATCTGTTTATTAAAATTAAATTGGGGCAAAATATGGCCGAGTCCGATGCACGAGCTGAGGATTGGATGGGAGCACATGTCTTCATTGCAGGCCCTTTCATGACGCATCATAAGCTCATGCAATATGAAGGCCCACAAGGTGATGATGGAGTAGAGCCACCGCTCACTGATGAACCGCTGCCTCCACCTCCTCCTCCCGTTGATGCTGAAGACGACCCAAGCCTCATCTCAATGGTGCCAGCAGCCCGCCTTGGCCAGCTAGAAACGGCTCTGCAGGCGCTGGAAGACAATCTCACCCGGCGAATGGGTGAGCTGTCGGATCAGGTGGGTGAGCTGCAACGCATCCACAACACCGAGGTATTAACCTACCAATGTAAACTGGAGAATGCTCAGGAGGAGATGCAACAACTGTGTCAGACAGTGAAAAGGCAGTGTGAGGAGCAATTGAACAATGTAGGCCGCTCCATGGTGGAATGCATGAAGAGGCGAGACTCACAGTTGAAAGCCATGATGAGTGCGCAACCGGTCGCTACTGCCACTCCTCATCCTCCCTCTCTCAACAGCTGCTCACACCCTCCTACTTTCAAACCACCTGTGAAGCAAGTCTCCCTGTATGTGGCCAATCCATTACCCTCAGTGTCTGATGCCTCCAAATTCGACATCTCCAGCTTAGTCAGCAACGCTTCTCTGTCAGAGGAACACAAGTATCAGTTGCAGGAGCTGTTGTTAGAGTGGCCGACAGTGTGCACTGACCGAATTGGCCACACTAAGGCAATAACCCACCACATTTACACCACCGACGAAAGACCAGTCAGGAAAAAGGCTTACCCTGTCCCTGTCCACAAACAGCAAATTGTGGAGGAAGAGGTCGCCAAGATGCTGGAAGCCGGTATCATTAGACCGTCCACATCGCCATGGGCCGCCCCGGTCGTGCTGGTGGGAAAAAAAGATGGTGGGACCCGTTTTTGTGTGGACTTTAGAGCCCTCAACAGCAAAACACCACTAGATGGATTCCCTATGCCCCAGGTCCACAAAATCTTGGAGTCACTCTACGGGGCTGCCGTGTTCAGCTCCTTACACCTGCGTAGTGGGTATTGGCAGGTGGAGATGCATCCTGACAGCATTCCTAAAACAGCGCTCGTCACAAAGAACAACCAATACGAGTTCCTCCGTCTTCCCTTTGGCCTGAAAAATGCAGGAGCAACTTTCCAGAGACTTATGACTTCGGTTTTGGCAGAAGCCATAGGAAAGTATTGGTTTGTCTACATTGATGACATCGTTGTTTACTCAAAGGACATCACTTCTCACCTTAACCACCTCCGACAAATATTTGCACTTCTTGAAGCTGCTGGTCTCACAGTCAACTAGGAAAAATGCAACCTCTGTCAGAAATCCCTGTCCTTTCTGGGACACATCATATCGGCTGAAGGCATAAAAACTGAAGAAGCCAAGGTAGCAGCTATACGAACTTACCCTGTTCCCTGCAGCCTGAAGGAGCTACAGCGCTTCCTAGGTCTGGCTGGTTGGTACCACCGTTTCATCCCCCACTTCTCAGCGTGTGCTGCTCCTTTACATGCTCTGAAGAAGAAAGGAGCCAAGTGGGTATGGACGTCTGAATGCCAGTCAGCCTTTGAGGATCTGAGAACAGCTCTTCAAGATACACCAGTTCTAACAGCTCCAGACTTCAGCCACCCCTTCAAGGTGCAGACAGACGCCAGCAACATCGGCCTGGGTGCAGTACTCACCCAAGATCATGAAGATGGGAAACACGTGATCGCTTACGCCTCCCGGCTGCTACATGGTGCGGAAAGCAGGTATTCAGCATCAGAGAAAGAATGTCTGGCTGTGGTGTGGGCTGTGGAAAAATGGCGTCAGTATCTGGAAGGCAAAGCTTTTACCATCATCACAGACCATGCTGCTTTAACCTGGGTTTTTAATCAGCCGAACCCCTCCTCACGTCTAACCCGCTGGGTACTCAGGCTGCAGGCGTTTGAGTTCATAGTTCAGTACCGTAAGGGGCAATGCAACGGCGTTCCTGATTCCCTGTCACGGCGCTGGGAGGGAGAAACCACGAACGCCCATCTGGCAGTACATCGAGGCAACGATCTGCAGTGGGGTTATCCCTGTGACTGGGAGGAGCTGGAGAAGGCCCAGAAGGCGGATGAGACGCTTCATGCATTGTGGAAAGAGGCAAGGTTAGATCCTGACGTTAAAAAAATACATTATTGCATAATAAATTATTTTCTCTATCGGCAGATCCCCAAACAGTACGAGTGTAGTCTCCTCCAGCTGGTCATCCCAACATCGCTGCAACCGCAATATCTACAGTACACCCATGACAACCCTCTTAGCGGTCATCTGGGGCGGATGAAGACACTGCAGAGGCTGCTGGAGGTCGCCCATTGGCCGGAGATACGCCGAGATGTCTGGGAATATTGTAAGAACTGTGTTACCTGTCAAAAATACAAACCTCGCATTAGTAAGCTGGCGGGATTACTACAAAGCACACCTGTGGTAGAACCTGGTTTTATGTTGGGGGTGGACCTCATGGGTCCTTTTCCACGTTCATCCCGGCTCAACAAACATCTACTGGTGGTCGTGGATTACTGCAGCAAGTGGGTCGAGATGTTTCCTTTAAGGACAGCAAAGGCTCACAACATAGCCAACATTTTAACTAGGGAAATTTTCACACGGTGGGGCACTCCAGCTTACCTGGTTTCGGATAGGGGTCCGCAGTTCACGTCCCAGCTTTTCAACTCCATCTGTCGGCAATGGGGCGTCACCCAGAAGCTCACCACCGCATACCATCCCCAGACCAACATCACAGAACGGACGAACCGGACATTAAAATTCATGATCGCAGCATTCGTCAAAGAAAACCACAAGCAGTGGGACCAATGGCTTCCTGAGTTCCGATTTGCTATCAACACAGCCTGGCAGGAGAGCACTGGTTTCACCCCGGCAGAAATAGCACTTGGACGCAAGCTAAAGGGACCACTGGAGAGAATGCTGCATCACACCACCTCACCTGATCATCCTGCCTATTCCACAGTGGAGCGTCAGGAAGCTCTGTTCGAGGTTGTACGAAGCAACGTGGCCCATGCCCAGGAACGCCAGGGGAAATACTACAACCTTAGGCGACGAGCTGTCACATACAGTGTGGGCGACCATGTGTGGGTTCGTGCTTTTCCTCAGTCTCGGGCGGAGGACTCACACATGGCCAAACTAGCTCCAAAATGGAAGGGACCGGCTAAAATAATTAAGGTTCTTAATAAGGTCAACTACCAGGTGCAACTGGTTAATCAAGCTGGGCCATTCACGGTCCATGTAGTGAACTTAAAGCCCTTTTTCGGCGAAGTCACGCTTTCTTCCGAGGGGGAGGGGGTGTAACAGGCAGTTGCCTATTTACGGGGCTCCCGGCCTGCGGGGGCGCTGTGGGAGCCATTTACTTTAATTCAATAAAAGAAGAAGAAAGGCTGGGTTAGGTAAGAGCAGCCATTACCCCAGCCGAAGCAAAAGCTAAAGACGCTAATTGTAAACCCGAGTGCGGGATAGCCTTGTCCGACACGCATGAGGGTTTTCTTTTTTTCCTGTGTTCTTGTTTTGTGTGTGTTTGTCCCGGGAGTCGGCGCGAGTGACGGCGGTTCCTCCGGGATTACCTTCACCATTAAAGGAGACGTCGCTCGTGGAGGATATCTGGCGTGGAGCGGGACGGTCTCCGAGCTTATTTATGTTTGGACTTGCGTGAGAGCAGAGCAAGGCTCGTCCCGGGACGACATCGCCGTTATAAAACTTTGTGTGGAAAAGAGCTCAGAGACTCGGGGTGTGTGTGTGTGAGTGTGAGCGTAGTGGATGATATTGGGAGCGAACGGAGTGACACTGTAAATAAATGCATATACACTTTTGGCTACATAAATATTGATCTCTGGTGGTCCTTATCCTCCCTCTGGTGGTCCTATCCTCCCCCAGGCAATTGCGAGGCTTCGTTGGTCACGTGACTCTTGGGGAACCGACACACGCCTCAAAGCAAGGCTTAATTTGGGCACACCCCCTTCTGCTCGATACAAGCTTCAGGGCTTCTGTGTCATGGTAACATCACTAGACTGTGGGTTTGTCCAGTCATACACTGATTGACAGCAGTGTCTCATAGCAGCAGCACTGTTGAACAGTTATATTGCTTGCTAAGTGTAAAACATGGCTGTTTTTTTTTTTTAGTTGCTTTTAGTGTTTTAAGTTTATTGCTTTATTGATTTTTTCCTTAATTCATAAAATTAATTGAAATAATTTTATTGTATAGTAGTATTATACTACATGACGCATTCAGATTGTAGAGATACTGTAAGTAATTTTTTCCTGCTTTATTTAAATTGTGTATAACTGTATATTTTATTTGCAGTACAAATATCAAATATTTACTACATTAGCCATTTAATATTAACTGCAGTATTACTGCACACGTATTGCCGTATTACTGCAATGTTACTGCAGTATTAAGGTGAAGATAAAAATGCAGTGTTTTGTGTTACATATTTCCTGCATATGTAAATAAAAAAATAAAAGAATAAATAAAAAATTCCACATGTAATCAACCAAAAGTTCCAGGCCACCAGAAGTTCCAAATCACAGATTTCACTTAGGGAAAACCCATAGTCTGAATCTCTAAAGGCCAACACCCACTTCCAGCAGTGAGTCAGCAAATTCACATCACATTCTGAAATCTTAATGAATTAATTATTGATAATAATACAAGCCATTATTTAGCAATAGTTTAGGACATAATAATGACTGAAACAGATTGTTTCTCAGTAAAACATGTAAGGTTGAGTATATATTGAATGATTAAATTTTAATGAATCAAATGTATGTTTGTCTCACTGTTTGCTTTTAATTTGTTTCAGCACATGTCAAGAACATCTTTAAAGTGCAGGAAGAGGAGGTGAAAGTGCTTATTCGAGCAAAGTTGAAGAATGAGGACAAAATGTGGAATGTGTTAAACCTCTCCAGGCTTCCAGCTGCTGCAACGACGTGGGTCGCGCGAGGGGCAGAGCCGTGCTTAAACTGTGCTTAAACTCCGCAAGCTGTCACCACGCGGAGTTCTGAACAGGCAAAAGCACGGCCATTTTTACACACACGGTTGCTAGGCAACGCCGTGTCTATTTAAGGGTCCTGATACCGGCGCACTTTGTGCGATCATTTAGGTAGCACTGGTGAAGGTATCAGGGCAAAAGAAAAGAAAAGGAAATAAATAAAATAAAATAAAATAAAATAAAAGACAGACAGACAGACAGACAGCTGTTTAGGGTCAGAGGCAAAGCCCCAGCCTCTGTCTGTTTAAGACGCCGGTGAGAGCAAGTGAGCGAGAGAGCGGCACGCAGCAGTACAGTTTGTTAGTGCACGAAGCACAAACTCTCTCTCTCCCATAGGTCCTCGGTAAGGGTGAACGCCCCGAGAGGACAAGTTTTGTTTTATTTTCCAGAGCCCCGTCCGTTCTCGCGTAGACGGCGGAGATCTGTTTATTTTGTGTTTACAGTTTTCATTTATTTTCCTTTTAAGTTCCTTAATTAATAATCCCATGCTATCTCCAAACGGGAAGGTCTTCCCGTGTGTATCACAAGCACTCTCACTAACTCCTATTTCATTGACCCACTCTAACGCCCAGCATAAGGGCTCTTATAATTAAAAACATTGCGTGGTGCGGCTCTCCACACCGCACCACGTAACAGCTGCAATCCTCAGCATTGGAATATATTCAAATACCTTTTTTCCCCCTTATTATTATTATTTGAGACCTGGAAAATGTAACAAACTAAAAAGAACACTGTGGGTTTGTCCAGTCATATACTGATTGACAGCAGTGTCTCATAGCAACTGCACTGATGAACAGTAATATTGCTAAGTGTTAAACTGCTTTCATGGTCATCATTTTTTGTTGTTGCTTTTTTTAGTGTTTAGATGCTTTATTAAAGTAAGTAATTGCTCTGCCTTATTTAATTGTGTATATCCTTATGTTTTATGTGCAGTACAAGTATTATATTAACTGCAGTAGCCATTTAATATTAACTGCAGTATTACCACAGTATTAAGGTGAATATAAAAATAGTTATTTCTTAAATGTGAAGAAAATATATTCGCACAACCATGTCTCCTCCGTTACTCTAATTAGACTGATCTGAATGTAATAAATAAAGGCGCGTGCCTGCGTTACATTCAGCAGTTATTAAAAAAAACAAAACACATATTCACTTACTCAGCGGAGCTGGATACAGAGCTGGAAACAGATTCACAGATTCGACGTTCACAAAAAACAACAATAAGACACAAGTAAAGCCTCGCGGTAATAACAGTAAATTAAACAACAAGCTACAATATAAGTGGAATGTTCTGGTGTCGACGTTTATATAGAAATCCAGTGGGAGAAAAAAAAAAATCGATAGGCTCGCCCACGAGAGGTTGTGCACGTACATGTACCAATGAGCTTCGGCTTGAAAACGAAACTTTTTAAAGGGCTGGCTACACAACCCGCGATTTGTGTATGCTATTTTCAAAATGGAATCATTTAATAACATTTTCATTTTATATTTTATAAATAGTGGACACAGATTTAAATAAATGAATAAATATATAAATAAATCTAGATGATGAGGATGACATTATTATTATTATTATTATTATTATTATTATTATTATTATTATTGTTGTTGTTGATTATCACTGTCGTCTTGGACAGGGTCTGTGTGCATGGAGCTGCATGTTCTCCCCGTGCTTGGTCGGGTTCACAGGCATTACTGCTTGGAAAAAAAAAAAAAAAAAAAAATTCCCCAAACTGGTCAAAGTTAAAACAGTCATTTTGCATAAAACAACAGAATGGTAGATTCTATGTTACTTAAAGGTGAAATAGCATTCAATGTTCAGAGCATACACCTGACCAAATATGACTCCAAAAGCTGCTGAATAGTCATACTACCGTGCTTTATTTTTGACGAATCAGATTTGAATGAGTCTGACTTTTTAGCGTCTGGGTCCTTGTTCAAGTCGAGGCAAGTCAAGTAGGCTTTTTTTTGTCACTTCAACCATATACAGTTCGTACACAGTGAAACAAAACAACGTTTCTCCAGGACCAAGGTGCTACATGCAACATAAATTTACAACACAAATGAACAGAAAGCTAACTAGCTAACTAGGAAACCTATTTAGCCGGCTAGCTGGGACAAGACAGACTGACAATTAAGTTAACAGGGAACTATCTACGTTTTTATACAAAAGAGACAACATAAAGTGCACGTGCAAATGTGCAAACAAGAGCGACAAAGTGACAATGCGAAAAACATGCCATTACAGTACTCTGTGGTAATGAGGTGATGAGTTGAGGTAATGGGAGCAGAAAAAGGAAACAGTAAACATTCCATAAGTAGCAGCAATAATATTTTGCAAAAAAGCATTTAAAGGTTGGTGTGTACAATAGTTTGGTAGTGTAGATCGGTGTGTTTGCGTGTGTGTTGATTATTCAGTCTAGTCTCAATGTTTTGAGGTAGTTGAGTTAATCTGAGTGATAATGTGAGTTTGTTTCATCAGTCCAGTTCCTTTTTGTTGAGAAGACAGATGACCCACGACAGTACTATCAGTAAAATAGTTGTTAGGTTTTACTGAGCATGCTGGAGAATATGACTTATTCTGGTAACTTTGGCACACTCGCTCCTTTGTATTTTCCCAGGAGCGTACTTTTTTTTTTTTTTTTTTTACAGGTTTTTTGTTTCCATCTGAAAACTGGTCTGTCTTGTACTATCTTTCTTTATAGCCATGCATATATTCTCCTGTAATGTTATTTATTTATTATTTTTTAATTTATATATGGAAATACTGAATGATTTTTTACATAATTATGCAGACATGATAAACATATATCAAAATTGGTACAGCATATAATATGGTGCCTAAGACTTTTGCACAGTATTGTGTGTGTGTGTGTGTGTGTGTGTGTGTGTGTGTGTGTATGTATATACACACGTGGACAAAATTGTTGGTACCCTTCGGCAATGAAAGAAAAACTCAAAATAGTCACATAAATAACTTTAATCTGACAAAAGTAATCATTTAAAAAAATTCTATGAATGTTAACCAATGAAAGTCAGGCACTGCTTTTCAACCATGCTTCAACAGAATTACTTAAAAAAAATAAACTCATGGAACAGGCTTGGACAAAAATGATGGTACCCCTAGAAAATATTGAAAATAATGTGACCAAAGGGACATGTTAATTCAAGGTGTGTCCACTAATTAGCATCACAGGTGTCTATAATCTTGTAATCAGTCAGTGGGCCTATATATAGGACTCCAGGTAGTCACTGTGTTGTTTGGTGACATGGTATGTACCACACTCAACATGAACCAGAGGAAGCGAAGGAAAGAGTTGTCTCAGGAGATTCGAAAGAAAATGATAGACAAGCATGTTAAAGGTAAAGGCTATAAGACTATTTCCAAGCAGCTAGATGTTCCTGTGACTACAGTTGCACATATTATTCAGAAATTTAAGATACATGGGACTGTAGCCAACCTCCCTGGACGTGGCCGCACGAGGAAAATTCATGACAAGTCAAAGAGACGGATAATCTGAATGGTAGCAAAAGAGCCCTGAAAGACTTCTAAAGAGATCCAAGGTGAACTTCATGCTCAAGGAACATCAGTGTCAGATCGCACCATCCGTCGTTGTTTGAGCCAAAGTGGACTACATGGGAGACGACCAAAGAGGACACCATTGTTAAAAACAAATCATAAAAAAGCCAGACTGGAATATGCCAAACTACATGTTGACAAGCCACAAAGCTTCTGGGAGAATGTCCTATGGACAGATGAGACAAAAATGGAACTTTTTGCCAGGGCACATCAGCTCTATGTTCTATGTTCACAGACGGAAAAATGAAGCATTTCAAAAAAAAGAACACTGTCCCTACTGTGAAACATGGAGGAGGCTCTGTTATGTTCTGGGGCTGCTTTGCTGCATCTGGCACAGGGTGTCTTGAATCTGTGCAGGGTAGAATGAAATCTCAAGACTATCAAGGGATTCGAGAGAGAAATGTGCTGGCCAGTGTCAGAAAGCTGGGTCGCCGGTCATGGGTCTTGCAACAGGACAATGACCCAAAACACACAGCTAAAAACACCCAAGAATGGCTAAGAGGAAAACATTGGACTATTCTAAAGTGGCCTTCTATGAGCCCTGACCTCAATCCTATTGAGCATCTTTGGAAGGAGCTGAAACATGCTGTCTGGAAAAGGCACCCTTCAAACCGGAAACAACTGGAGCAGCTTGCTCATGAGGAGTGGGCCAAAATACCTGCAGAGAGGTGCAGAAGTCTCATTGACAGTTACAGGAATCGTTTGATTGCAGTGATTGCCTCAAAAGGTTGTGCAACAAACTATTAAGTTAGGAGTACCATCATTTTTGTCCAGGCCTGTTCCATGAGTTCATTATTTTTTTTATAATTCCGTTGAAGCATGGTTGAAAAGCAATGTCTGACTTTCATTGGTTAACATTCATAGAATTCTTATTTATTATTACTTTTGTCAGATTAAAGTTATTTCTGTGACCATTATGAGTTTTGACCGAAGGGTACCAACAATTTTGTCCACGTGTATATATATGTATATATGTATGTGTGTGTGTGTGTGTGTGTATATATATATATATATATATATATATATATATATATATATATATATATATATATATATATATATATAAAATTAGTTAGTTGTTTCCCCTCAATCATCCAGGCCCTTTTGGCGGTCTTAACATGCTCATGAAACTTGGAGGTAAATCAGAGCTCATGGCCGTCACAGTAGATTTTGCTGCATAGTTCATACACACATGCACATATGAAACTCGGTACACTTCTAGATCTCATTCAGCTGTACAATTTTCACTATGCATGTCCTAAGTGACATATTGAGTGACTTCATAGTGTGATGCTTTCTTCCTGCATCTGAGTCTTTTTGGAGGTCTTAACATGCTCAAGATGCCCACAGGTTTTGTGTGCCATGTTAAAAAAACACACAGATTGTGTAAATGTAACCAAACCCTAACCCGATATGCCATATCCAGAGTGGATGACATAAATTTTTCTCACGGACTCCATTGTCGTTATGAACATGACAATCCTAAAGGGAAGAATGGTTTATGGAAACACCTAGAAAGAGTTAGACCCTGGGAATATTGAAGCCTCTGTGTGTTTGTTGATTTTGTGATGTCTACAGATTTTTTACATTACAATGTCTTGGCAGAGCTTCCATATTCTGTCATGTGTGATTTGCTTTGATGACCACTACACAAGAGCAGTTGGAAGTCAATGAGACGAGCTGGGAAGTTTGGCAGAAGTGGGAGGAGCACCTGCCAATCATTTACATATCAGTTCCTGACATCACTGTTGATAAGCATCTCGTTGGTTTTAGGGGGCAGTGCCCATTTAAGCACTATATGCCAAACAAGCCATCTACGTATGGAATAAAGATATGGATAACATGTGATGTGAAGACATGTTATACCTGGAATATGCAAGTGTACACAGGTAAACCGGCTGATGGTGAGAAAATCAGGGGAATTTTATATATATATATATAAATAAATAATGGCATGCCGTTTAGGAAAATATTCTTGAGAGAACTCTGAATATGAAACGTGAGAATATTGAATGGATTCCGAATATATTGATTGAAAAATATATATATATATTGAATGAATTCTGAATATATGGATTGAAACTCTATATATATTGAATAAAGATTCTGAATATATTGAATGAACTGTGAGAATATTGAATGGATTCCGAATATATTGATTGAAGAATATATATATTGAATGAATTCTGAATATATGGATTGAAAACTGATATATTGAATGAAAAGTCTGAATATATTGAATGAAAACTAAGTATATATTGAATGAAACATGACGTCATCGAAACACAGCGCCATCTTTAGAAAGGACGAGTGAGTCGGCGCGAAACTTGGTTGCTGCAATTGTGAGAAATGAAGAGATGGTCAACACATTGATGAGTGCGTGTCCGGCCCAAAGTGGTGGCACAAGCCGCACTCAGTATCAAACTACGGATGAAGAAATTTATTCGCTATTTCACCGCGGGAGACCGGTGTTATGCGCTAAAATGCCCCCTGCCACAGATTGCCCCCCCTATATAATCTCTATCAAATATTATATTACAACATAAATTCATAGGTTTATTGTTATCAAATATGATATAACTATTATAATTAACCCTTGGCACGTGACAGGTGTCGAGACCATGAATACAAATTCTCATATAATGTTTATTTTGTGGCACATTTATTTTACAGGGATTTGTCATGTAATACAAAAATGCTTGCACTAAATAAATATTTATGATGAAAAATTTAACGAAATGATTTTTATTATGAAACAAGCAATATAAAAAATACTTGTATATAAAAAATTATCATTTATATTTTTTCCCTATACAACATGTAATTTTTTTATAATGCTTATTTTATAATCAAATCCATTTGGTGTAATTTGTAATTTCTAAATCATAAACCTATACATTTATGTTCTAATATAATATTGCAGGGAGAATGGGAGAATGGCCCCAGCCATACCGTGGATACGGTAGTGTGAAGGGAGTTGCAATCTGTACGTTACCCGATTGATTTGTTCCAGGATCTTGAAGGGACCGACATACCTGGGGTTAAGCTTTTTGCAGGACTGTCGAAAGCGCAGGTCTCTAGTTGAGAGCCATACCTTATCTCCTGGATGGTAGATAGGGGCGGTTGATCTATGGCGATCAGCGTTATTTTTGTGCCTCCGTACAGCTCTCTGCAGATGGTGATGTGCCTCTTCCCAGACCCTCTCACTTTCTCTGAACCAGAAATCGACCGCCGGGAGATCTGACGGTTCCCCATTCCAGGGGAATAATGGTGGTTGGTAACCCAGGATGCACTGAAAGGGAGTGAGACCCGTGGTGGGTTGGCGGAGGGAGTTCTGGGCGTACTCAGCCCAGCCCAGAAACTGTTTCCATGAGTTCTGATGATTGTGACAGAAAGTACGGAGAAATCGGCTGATCTCCTGAATCTTCCGTTCCGTCTGCCCATTTGTTTGTGGATGGTATCCTGAAGATAGACTCACTGTTACTCCGAGGAGACGAAAGAACGCTCGCCAGACTCTGGATATAAACTGTGGGCCTCGGTCCGAGACGATATCTTCTGGTATCCCGTAGTATCGGAAAACATCATTGAAGAGTAGCTCAGCTGTTTCCATAGCTGTTGGTAGACCCCGAAGAGGGATCAGATGACACCCCTTCGAGAATCTGTCAACTATTACCAGGACACAGGTTCGTCCCTCTGACTCCGGTAGGTCCGTGAGGAAGTCTATCCCCAGATGTGACCAGGGGCGTTGGGGAATGGGCAGAGGCATGACCTTTCCCGCTGGTAAGTGTCGGGGGTTCTTTGACATGGCACACTCGGGGCATCCCTTGACATACCTCCTTACATCTCTCTCCATATTGGGCCACCAGAAGCATGCCTGTACCATAGACAGAGTCCTATCGATCCCTGGGTGTCCAGAGCCCAGAGAGCAGTGAACTGAATGAATGAGGGGAGTTCGATCATTCTCTAGAACAAATCGGCAGTGCGGTGGACAGTCTATGGGCGTGGTTGGAGCTGGTTCGGAAATGGACGCCGGGGATTGCCATTCGATGGGGCTGACAAAGATTTCTTCCGGGAGGACGGACACAGGTTCCTCTGTGTAGTCACCTGGTGCATGCAGTCTTGAGAGGGCATCGGCCTTGGTGTTCTTTGTACCTGGTAGATAGGATATTTTAAAATTAAAACGGGTAAAGAACATGGCCCACCTTGCCTGTCGTGGATTGAGCCTTTTTGCCTCCCTCAGATATTGTAAGTTCTTGTGGTCTGTTAATACTAGAAATGGGTGAGCCGCTCCCTCCAGCCAATGTCTCCATTCTTCCAATGCCATCTTGATGGCGAGAAGCTCACGGTCTCCAATATTGTAATTTTTCTCAGCCGGACTGAACTTTCTCGAGAAGAAGGCGCATGGGTGGAGAGTGGTCAGTTTCCCCTGTTGCTGAGATAAAATGGCCCCCACTCCAGTCGTTGAAGCATCCACTTCCACTACAAAGGGTTCTTCTGGGTTGGGGTGAACAAGAATAGGTGCAGACACAAAGGCTTGCTTTAACTGTTGAAAAGTGGAGGTAGCCTCAATGTTCCATTGCAGCGATTTCGGCTTTCCCCGGAGTAGAGAGGTCAAGGGGCTTGCTATGGTGCTGTAATTCTCTATGAATCTCCTATAAAAGTTGGCGAAGCCTAAAAATCGCTGTAGTTCCTTTATGGTAGTGGGTTTAGGCCAGTTGATAATGGTCGACACCTTCCCTTCGTCCATTTTAACACCCTCTTGATCGATAAGATAGCCAAGAAATTGGACGGATGACTGATGGAACGCACACTTCTCAGCCTTCAGGAATAAGTGAAACTCCCGTAGTTTGGTGAGTACTCGGGTGACGTGGCGGTAATGTTCCGCCTCAGACCTTGAAAAGATTAGAATATCATCTATATATACTATGACAAACCTGTGAAGGAACTCTCGAAGGACTTCATGCATGAAATTTTGGAAGACTGCGGGGGCGTTCACCAGTCCATAAGGCATCACCCGGTACTCGTAATGGCCGGTCGGTGTCACAAATGCAGTCTTCCATTCGTCCCCTTTTCTAATTCGAATCAGGTTGTAGGCGCTCCGGAGGTCGAGTTTTGTGAAGATTTTGGCCCCACGGAGACACTCTAAGGCCGCCGGGACCAAGGGTAAGGGATAGCGGAATTTGATGGTAGCTTGATTCAATTTACGGAAGTCGATACAGGGCCTTAAGCCACCCCCTTTCTTGGCCACAAAGAAGAAGCTGGAGGCGGCCGGGGAAGTAGAAGGCCGAATATAACCCTGTTGAATGGCCTCGGCAATGTACTCCTCCTCCATAGCTCTCCTTTCGGGAAGTGAAAGAGGATATATGTGTCCGTGAGGTAGTGGTTCCCCCGGAAGTAGCTCGATCGCACAATCCCAAGGACGATGCGGTGGTAAATGAGATGCCCGTTTGGGGCAGAAGATGTCTGCAAAGGTTGAGTACTGAGGGGGAATCTCTACTGACTGATGTCCAACGGGGCTCTCGATTGACGTAGCATGGAGTTTCAAGGGTTGAATCTTTAACGGTAGTGTAGGAAAACAAGTGGAAGTGCAGTTCTTTCCCCATTTAAGTACTTCCCCCGAGGTCCAAGAGAGGATGGGGTCATGCTGGATTAACCACGGGCGTCCTAGGATAACATCGGAGGTAGATTCCTCTAATACTAACAGCTGGATTTCTTCCTGGTGAAACAAACCGATATGAAGACTGACTGGACCTGCGAGCTGATGAACGGTTCTGCGGGACAGCGGTTTCCCGGTTATGGACTGGATCTGGTAATGTTTCTTCGTCGGGATTGTCTTGAGTCTGAGATGTCGGCACAAGGTTCCGGAGATGAAGTTGCCCGCTGAACCCGAGTCGAGGAGGGCGGCCACTGAAACCGTAACATACGAGGCAGTAAGGCTTACAGTGGTAGTAAGGGGTTGCAACTTTTCAATATTATTTGAAATCGTACTCACCATGGTTCTAGGAGGACGAATGGGGCACTCGTCCCTGAGATGCCCCATGCTGCCGCAGTACAGGCAGAGACCCTGGGCCAACCTTCTCTGTCTCTCTGCTGGAGTTATCCGTCCCCGATCCAGTTGCATAGGTTCTTCAGGAGACTCGGAGTGGGTTGACGGCCGTTGAGCTTGTGGAAAAGAGACGGTCCTGCTTCCTGCTGTAAGGGGGCAGGACGCTAGACGAGCGGAGCAACGGATGGATAGTTGGATGAACTGTTCTAATCCCAGGTCATCATCATAGGTGGCCAACATGAGCCTTAGATTTGGTTCTAATCCCTGGCGGTACGTGGTGATGAGAGCCTGTTCATTCCATCCACTCGCTGCTGCTAAAGTGCGGAATTGTAGTGCATAATCCTGGAGAGAGCGGTTACCCTGTTTCAGCTGGTACAACTGCTCACCTGCGGATGCTTCACTGTCACTCCGCTCGAACACTTCCTTGAAATGGGCCAGGAAGAGATCATAAGATTGTGTCAGCGGTCCCCCCTGTGACCAGATGGATTCGGCCCATTGTAGTGCCTGTCCCGACAAAAGAGAAATTAGATAGGCTATTTTGGCCTGATCGGTAGGGAATAAGGCCGGCTGCATTGCGAACGTCAGGGAGCACTGGAGTAAAAAACCCTTGCAATTCCCCGCCGCGCCAGAGAAAGGCGCTGGTCGCGCCAGAGGAGTGGAAACGGGGAGCGCCGAGGAAGCGCTGGCGGCGCTGGCGGGGTCCTGTAAGGGCGGCGAATGCTAGTCGAATGCTAGGCGAAGTTGATTTGCTAGCTCCAGTATAGGGTTGGGTTCACTCATCCTCGGTTGTGTTTTAAGGTCCGGGCTTCTGTAACAAAGACGGACTCCACAAGATGGTGAGTAACAGGATGAGTGTTTTTATTTCGAGTTTGAGAACCACAGAATGAAGTACTAGTGATAAGGGATATTGAGAGTTGGTAAGCTAAGGAGAGTTTTCTGAATCACCGGAAAGGATCACTTATTCTTGCTGCGTGAAGGAGAGGAAACGAGGCGCACAAACAGAGATGACAGCAGAGGAGGAATTTCTCGCTGCACAGCGATATCGCGACTGGAGTCTGGAGAGGGTGACTGGAGTGTTTTCTGGGAACAAGAACACAGGTAAATTAGAATCTTAACAAGAATCTTCTTACTTGGAGAAGGCGGTTGAGTCCACTTTCGTATCTACGAGCCCGGACACTGACTGAGGCACGGTGTGTGGTTTTTATGAATTTCCGTTGATTAGAGACAGGTGAGGGTGATTAGAACTCCGGAGATAAAGGGCGTGGTGTCTGACTGAGTTCAGAGCCTGACCTGACTGTGACAACATGTAGATCAACCCCATATTAATAAACTTATTACAATATTAATGTAACAAGGTTGATGCTTCATAGATTTGTCTAATTGATGCAAAATGTTTTTGTAAAAATAGTTAAATGAATCCGGCACGGTTCTTTGCTCAGTTGCGTTTTGACCTCAGTCCCATAATCCTTTGCGCATTAGCTTTAGCTTTTAGCTTGCAAAATACAGGAGAAAGAGAGTTCTCACACGGGAAAAAGTAGTTGCGCACAAACGGGAAAAAGCACACATTTTTAAGGGAAAAAGCATGCATTTACAAGGGAAAAATAATCAATTTTAAGGGGAAAATAATACATTTACAAGGGGAAAAAAACCACATATACGGGAAAAAGCATAAATTTACAAGGGAAAAAACATACACATATACGGGAAAGATGATTTGCCCTTCTGGGCCACCGTATATATGCATTCAACTATGGCTTCATGGATTGAAAGAATCGTCCAACACGCATAAACATCATTAACGCCAGTCAAACTTTATGCCTAATTCATTCACCTTCCACTATTCACCTTCCTTCTTTGTTGATGTCATCAATGAAGGTGACCGACACTGGCATTTGTTTCCTTAAAATAATTTGATTCCAAAACATGACTCCATGATCCATTATCCTGAGTGTATACGTCAAATTGGGACTTTAGTACATGTTTGGAGTATGAGATATGAAGCTAAACACACTTTTTTTTATGACTAGCATAAAAAAACTAAGAATATTACAAAAATCCCTTGCAAAGAAACACCAAATAGCTGTTGCCTATCATTGGGAGTCGCTGTCTGCCACAGGTATTGAGTCTGGGCCTGTCAAATCAAAAATACTGACTGATGTTGAAAATGGTGATGTGATTTCAGAACATTTTCAAATTGATATGTCAAGTGAAATAGGTGTTACGACAGGGGTTAAACTTAATGGTATTGAGTATCACACGGGTCTTGTTGTTTGCACTGATTTTGTACATGAGATGCCAGTGTTTTGTAAGATAGTTTGTATCTTTCTGAGAAGTGAAGTGTTTTTGTGTGTGTGTGTGTGTGTGTGTGTGTGTGTGTGTGTGTGTGTGTGTGTGTGTGTGTGTGTGTGTGTGTGTGTGTATCAGAAATGGAGACTACATTTAAGGAGCATTTTCATGTATTTTATGTTGTTGACCAAGTGCATAATGTTGCATTTGTTCATTTTAGGGTAAATTGGCACCATAAACCATTAACCTGATTTCTAGTGGTGTTGACAATTTAGTCCATGAGTGTCTGTAATAAGTGAACTTTAAACACTTTATTTGTGATCTTGTCATCTGTTCTGGTGTTAAAATGTAACACTTGAAGAGTTTTTCAAGTAACACTGCTATAGTGTTTATAATTGTTTTATAAAAGTTTTAAATAAACTCTTTTCAAAAGTGTTTAACACTTTTCTAGTGGTTCCCATATAAACACTGAGAGTGTTAATTTTAACTCTGAGAGTGTTAAAATTAGCAATTTCAAATTTGCTATGTAATTTTGGCAGTTTTTGTTCTATATTGCAACTGACAGCAGAAACAAAATAGTAGATTTTAAAAGGTGCATCCATTGGAAAATTGAGCAAACTATTACCAAAGAGATTTATTACAACATCCAAATCACATAATGTCCTACTGTATTTCACAGAATGTTTTGGGGACATTAAGCGACACATACCTATAAATCATTAGTACTGAAGTAATTGCAACGCATGTGTCAGGACCTAGTTATGTGATGGTAATTATCCTTTTAATTTGGTCACAAAAATACAGATCAGAGAATTTTCAGATTAAATGTTTATTATATTCATTATTAAAATCACCATAGTTGTTTAAATGGTGTAAGCATGAAATCAATTTCCCAGTTTTGGTTAACAAAAACTCCTCTAAACTTGCAAGAGAATTGAAGGTTGAAATAGAAATTTGATTATGAAACATATAGTATATATGTAAAAGTACAAGAATAAAAGAAATATATAAAATCAACTTCACACTGATTTTTTTCTGTGAAAATGGAGTATGATCTGGATTTTAAACGTTTTTCTTTTTTTTTCTTTTTTTTAAATGTTGCTAATTTCTGACAATAGATTTTTGTAAATGAAATTAAATATTAACTTGTGACTTAAAATCCTAAAATCTGTTTCTGATTCATGTGATGGATTTAATCTGTATATTGTGGACAATCACTGTGTATGTTTACTCCTGCGTTCGTGGTTATTGGACATCATTTTACAGAAAGAAATTAATCTAGTTGTATGGATTTCCATTTTTACCCTTTTAAACGATGGACAAAACAATTGTTTAGTGGCTGTGTTCACTGTGTTTGTTCACTGTCTTTGTTCATTTGCATTTTCCCTACCGATTTGCCCTTACACTCCACGTCCGGATTCTCTGCTCATCTCCACCTCACAGGGAATTCCCTGCTCACCCAGAGAACCCAGGAAATCTTCATAGACATTTCCACTCATAGATGTGCCTCAGTTGCTCATTGTCTACTCATGTATTTTATTATGCCAATTTAATCTATTTAGAGTTTTTATTAAACTTTTGGCTGCCTCTAAGGCTCCTATTGAGTTCACCACGGTTATTACAATTTACAATTAATGTTTTTACAATTTAACTAAAGCAATTCATTAGTTTATATTAAAAGTACAATTCAACTGCAAAACACTAGAGAATAAGCAACCCTCATAAAAATTCCTATAAAAAAACTATAGTAGAATATTGATAAAAGAGAGAAAAATCATGTCCATCAACTGTTATTGTAATAGAGTAAGTGAGAAAAACCAAGCTTGCTTTAGAAAAAAATTAATGGTAGGAGTTCTGTGGAAGCCTGGGGTCGTCAATCATTGGCAGTAAGGGTGACATTCAAATGAATATCATTCACCTGGCGGGAGGAAAAGTAAAGTCTGTTAACTTTCATATCTTTCTCTTTGTTAGACAAAATAAATCTGAACATTCAAATTGGTTTATTGTAAAAACATAGCATTATAAAATTGTTCTGTATTTATCTTTGCAGTAGTCCAGCATTTTGTCATTTAAAAAAAAAAGCAATGACACATGGATGTGGGAAAAAAAGAAGGAAATAAGAGAAAATGGTACCCTTGGCAGTTCTGTTTGTAAAGACAAACTTCAATTTAGAAGAATTGTCTTCAACTAATGTATTACATGATTTATCATCTAATTCAGCATTTATCCTGTTACATCATGCTAACTCCCTAGATGTCCCTCAAGGCATTTCCAGATGGAGATTTTGCAGGAGACAGCTAGCTCTGACATTCTAAACAGTGGTCCACTTCCGTGTTCAGGTATGATTGGATTTCACATCTGATTCGATCTGTGCCGAGTACACTGTACCATGCTTGAGACCACCTTTTTCAGTGGCCTCAGGTATTTTTCCCGACCTCTGAACACCTCTGTCAAAATTAATAAGACTTTGGGGTCATGTGTTATCGGAAATGCTCATGGGCCCTAATGTAAAAGAGCCTTAAAAAATGTGGTCTCAGGCAGAGAGGCTTTCATATCTGATTCAATCTTCGCCTGTTATTGTGCTCAATAACTCAATATTGTGCTCAAGACCACTTTTTCCGGCCTACCTGAAAAAATAAGTGGATCGCTGTTTGCAACGTAATTTCATCAGTGCCTTTTGTCTCCTCCAAAATCTGTATGGTCACAGATTTGTTACAGAACAAATCAATCATGCCTTGTGTCCTTCTTGTCTCTTTTGTTCTCTATTTCTTTCTTACACACTCCTGCTACGACCGGCTTACTGTAAATACATATTCTATGTTACAACACCATAACACTACCCTGGTTTTTCTAAAGTACTTCATGATAAAACAATACAAATTACTTACTTTAATAATGCGAAGGACATTCATGAAGACATCTCCCCTGATGTGAAGTGTAGTCACTTTGTCCAGTGGTATACGATGATCGAACTTGCAGAATTCCAGGCCATTCACTATCACCTGACCAATTAAAACAACCTTATTTAGCCCCATGCTTAAAGTCTTAACATTTTAGTTTTATTTTTCCATAAGATTCCACCTCATAGCATTCTGGTTTTATAACCATGATGATATCAAAGGCTCCTCCTTTGACAAAGGGGCCTCCTGGTGTCTCAATGTAATTCCCATCCCATGTCCCATTCCTGCAGGTGTTCCGCACCACAGAGTCCATGCGGGGGTTGAAGTGGAAAGCGATGTCATGACAGTATGTCAGCCCAGTTTGAAAATTAATTTCAAAGCTGCAAGAAATGTAACATTTAATTCATATTTGATTGTAGAAAACAATTATAAGATAATCTATTTCATATTCGTTTTCATTCAAACTGTTGTACAGTGAAAACACATCTACAGTAGCATACCGTTTACAATCTGATGGAACAACTCCTTGGAAGAACAAAGCCATACCAGGTCTCAAGCCTCCACGTATTGACTCCAAATATGGTTTGCTCTGTTGTGATTAAGTATTGTGCTTAAATATGAAGCTCATTTAATTTGATCATCACATCAAATCCAATATTTTTGCTTGTTTCATTATTTTAAGCACGTCATGAAAATGTTACTCACAGGGTTGCAGACTGCCTTTGGCACATCAGACTGGATGTTAGACGTCTTTGTGCGTGAGACACCAGAGGTTAGTTCCTTACCAAAGCTAGATGTGCTCCAATTCTGAAGAGAGCAGACATGTAAAAAGTCATTATGAAAGTTATGCTTATGAAAGGGCTTGAACACACAAAGAGCTATATTATGCTTTATTACTTACTGGAACAGTACCAATAAAGTTGATGATTACATCTCCTTCAAAATGTTAAGTGTAGTCACTTTGTCCACTGGTATGCGATGCTTGAACAGGTAACATTTCTGCCCATTTGCATATACCTGGTAAGTAGAGATGTGTCTTGTAAACCTATTTGCATTATTATTTACATTGTGTAGGTTCACCTGTTATTTAACCTCCATACCTCATAGCCTTCTGTTTTGATCACAAAAAAAACATCGAAGGCTGATCCTTTGGGAGTGGGACATGCTGTCCGTTCCTCTTTTTCAAAATTCCCATTCCTGCAGCTGTTAAAGACTAATGCATCATCAATGCGAAAGGATGTGAGCAACGCGACATCTATACTTTCCTTGGACCCGACTCCAAGTCTTATTTCAAAGCTGTGTGTAGAATAAAATCAAACTTCATGTCAAACTGCAATAACGCCAAACAAATAAGTTCATAATTTGAAAGTAACAAACAACATTCTGACAGTTTTCCGACAAAAGTCAATGTGATCCCATATGTTTATTAAGATCAAGGTTTCCATAAGTTTGTCTCACATGGTCTATAACATGAATGCATACCAATTTCCTGCTGTGAAAACAACCCCTTGGAAGTAGAAAGCCATTCCGGTTTTCAGTCCTGCAGGAATTGTATCATTGTATGGAATTCTCTGTGGTGTGTATAAGCATATAACATACGTTAAATAGTGAGATAATGTTTTAACTGCATCAAAATGGCACAGATTGAACTGATGGAACATGTCAGCAACTTCTGATTTCCATATTCAATAAAGAACATTTTTAAAATAGAGACAATTCGGGCCAAATGTAGTATTTGTAGTTTACCCGAGTAATTTAGATGTAGAGTTAGAATTAGAACTTTTTGCAAATACAAATGCATTCTTAATATTTTAGTTTTAAGTTAAAAAAAAATCGCAACTTGAAGTCTGCCCCACATATATATCATTTTTTCGTTTGTTGCTACTCACAGGACTGTTGGCAACAGTCGTAACCTCTGAACTGATAGTAGAGGGAGACCACCATGACATACTCATAGCGGTCATTAGTTTAGTCCTTAGATTATTAAAGATAGAAGGCATGGAGAAGTTCTGTGAAGATAAAATATGTGAAACATAAATAAATTAATATACATGTTTACATTTTACTGACATGCATAACGATTAATGAAAAGTCTATAAATTTACCACATTTTTATAGCATTCTCCATGTTGCTTTAAACTAAACCCACATGCATGCATAAACAAGGATTATATATAATTATATAATCTCAACAGACCCAGTTCTTCACTGTGATGTCAGCCTTCCCAGCAAATGAGAACTGGACAGAGTCGCTGGCTTCACTCACTCCCACATCACTAACAGCTCTGTATCGGACCCAGTATTGCTCTGCTTGCTTTAGTTCTGTCAATGTGAAGGAGTCTTGCATATCTAAAGTGTCTGTCACTTCCCATGCATCAACATCAGTTGTAGAATCAATTGGTGGTGTCATCCTGTATTCAACTCTGAATCGCACGGTCTTTCCAGTTCTGGATTTTGAAAACT
Source organism: Clarias magur (assembly GCA_013621035.1). Taxonomy (NCBI): domain Eukaryota; kingdom Metazoa; phylum Chordata; class Actinopteri; order Siluriformes; family Clariidae; genus Clarias; species Clarias magur. The sequence continues at coordinate 4,915,319 of QNUK01000006.1, forward strand.
TTAAGAAGAGTTTCTTATCCCTGGTCTCCACAATGGGTAGGGGGGGTTTAAATACTGGCTGGAACTTAGGATCTGTCAGAGAGCCATTCTGATAAAGTTGGATAGAGTTTCCTGGATTGCTGGGGTCTGAGATGGAGCCAATGATGAATTTGATTCTTTTCTCATTTGAATTGGCCTTTAAAAATCTTGTAAAGAGAGAAAGATTCTCCTTCATTTGCCTAGAGATGTCAGGAGAGTTGAACCAATGCTTTGTTGCTTGGAGAGAGTCATATTTCACATTTGTTTGATCCAAACTTGTGAACTTATTAAGGAAGTCTTCTATGGCCACTAGATAGGAATCTTCATACTTGAGAGACGTGAAAGACAAACAGACTACCACATCAACATCAGGATCAAAGAGGATGGAATTGAGTGACCCTGGTGATTTCACAATTGTCAGGTTCTTCAGCTCGCTTGTATAGAAACTCAGTATATTTAACTCAGTGGTGATGTCATCTAACCATTTGTTCATGTTGTTAACAGTGAATGGTGATTTGTCATGGGTGCTCAAGATGTCCTCCACTGACTTCTCTTCTTTTGCGCCACTCCGAATAGCTGGCAGAACTCTGGCCAGTGCATTCTGGAATGCTGTCCTATAATTACTGTGCAAGTTCTGCAACTTTTCCAATCTGAATTTTACATCAGGAAATTTGTCTATTGTTGGATTTTTGTTGAAATCATTGCACGTTCTCTGTACTTCTTCTAGCTCCTCCAGCAGTTTTTCTGCTTTTTCTACCATGCTAAAACTGATTTCTCTTACCAATTTGGCAGCCTTATCATCCAAAAGTGTAAGAGGATACAGCCACACAGTCAGTGGTACACCATCATTCTTTTCTTTTTAATTAGACTTGGCAATGTTTTGTACAGTTCCATAGCTTCCATGTATGTAGTGGGATTTTTGTTGAGTTTATAGTCACCGTAAAATGTGACACTTGTGTTCTCAGCCAGAACCTTTTCCCCTTCAGTCATCTTCAGTGATGCTTTACCCTCTATGGAAATCAAGGGGATCTTCTTGACCACCGCATGAAGGTTCCCTTCAATATCCTGTTTGCTTTCATGTTCTGCACTTGCATAATCAAACACCATGAAAGCCTGAGCTCCATATAGTACAGCTGTAACTACATGAGTGGCTGTTTTCTGGTCAAATACTTGTGGATAGGTGATATTGCCAAGCTCCTTCATAGTGAGTTGTTCAAATTTTGTTGTCTGACTGTACTGCATAGTAACTCTGCACTGACGTGCTGAGGTTTTGGTATCATGCATAAATTTGGCTGATCCTCCAACCTCTACCAGCCCACAAAAGAAACTTGCTTTGAGTGAAGCTCTAACATCAAGGAGGTTGGCCTTGTCACTGAGACTGTCAGAAGCAGCAAGCTTGACAAATGTTTTATGCTGGTCATGCACATCAAGATTATCATGCAATGCTGTCTTGTCCCATAAAGTAACACCTGAAACAAGAGCATGATATATTATATATGCATCATACATGGCTACTATTTATATACATATTTTTAAATACATTTCACTACAATATATGCATAAAATAATTATTTAAATAATGTAAAAGTATTAATAATAAGCAATACTTTAATGTTTGTTGAGATATCACATTCAATGATAATACAAATACCCATAGTAGATGGTTTTCAGACAATATAGTGACTAAGTCAAAATATATGCTATTAGTACACCATTATCCAATGCATTTATCTTAATTTAAAAAAAAACCTAATTTAGAGCCTTTTATCAATATTTTCTCAAAACTCAACACTTTTTTGTGCAAATGCTTAAATACTGCTTCTTTTATAAAAGTACACTGACCATTATTTCGTTAGTTTATAACAGAGACCTACCATCTGTGACAGAATGGTTATGATTTAAGGTGTCCAACAATTTGGACCTTATTACTGTCAGAAATTTAGCAGCATCACAAAACTCGAACCCCTCACACCTGCTTCTACATACACATACTACAGTACAGAAGTCTCTGCTGCCTTCAGCAGGATAAACAATCGGAAAACAGATGGCATTGATGGAATTCCTGGACGTGTGCTCAGAACGTGTGCTGAACAGCTGACTGAAGTCATGACAGACATCTTTAATTTGTCCCTACGTCAATCAACAGTGCCTACTTGCTTTAAGTCCACCTCCATTGTGCCTGTGCCTAAACACTCCAAACCTATGTGCCTTAATGATTACCGCCCAGTAGCACTGACAACAATACTCATGAAGTGCTTTGAGCGGCTAGTCCTAGCACATCTCAAGAGAAACCTTCCACCCACATTGGACCCTCATCAACGGGAGAATAGGAGCATTGAAGATGCTGTCTCCCTAACACTGCACACGGTACTTTCTCACCTGGATAATAAGAACACTTACACAAGAATGTTGTTCGTGGATTTTGGCTCAGCGTTCAACACAGTCATCCCCTCCAGGCTGATTAGTAAGCTTACTGATCTCGGAATCAACACCTATCAACTGGATACTGGATTTTCTGACCAACAGACCACAGAATGTTAAAGCTAATAACGTTCTCTCCTCAACCATAATCCTGAACACTGGTGTGCCACAAGGCTGTGTACTGAGCCCCTTCCTGTTTTCACTGTACACACATGACTGCAGCCCTATGCATGGTTCTAATACCATAATTAAGTTTGCAGATGACATGACAGTGATTAGCCTCATCGATGACAATGATGAGACTAATTACAGGGCAGAGGTACAGTAAAGCACTTGGCCGAGTGGTGTGCTGACAACCACTTGCTCCTGAACACTAGCAAGACCAAGGAACTCATTGTGGACTTTAGAAGGAGAAGAGGTAACACACACTCCCCTGTCTACATCAACGGGACAATGGTCGACCGTGTTACAAACTTCAAGTTCCTGGGGATACACATTTCTGAGGATTTGACTTGGTCCACTAATACCACCAGTCTCCTCAAGAAAGCTTCCCAGCGCCTCTTCTTTCTGAGACTATTAAGGAAGAATCACCTTTCTAAAGACATAATGAACTATTTCTACCGTTGTGCAATAGAGAGCATTCTAACCAGCTGTATTACAGTCTGGTATGGTAACTGCTCTGTCTCGGACCATAAATCCATCCAAAGGGTGGTAAAAACTGCTCAGCGTATCATTGGTACCCCACTTCCTGTCATTGAGGAAGTCTACAAGAGGAGGTGTCTGCGTAGAGCACGAAGCATCATGAAGGACACCTCTCACCCTGCACATGAACTGTTTTCTCTCCTTCCCTCTGGAAAAAGGTTCAGATGCCTAAAAGCCAAGAGCAGCAGGCTGAGGAACAGTTTTTACCCCACAGTGGTTACCTTACTGAACACAACTTCACTGTCCCCCTTACATAGATGGTATCACAATCACTGATAACCCAACATTCCTGTTTAATACCTCTGTAAATACTTCCCGCTCATTCATTTGTATAGTCTGCACATGGAATGTGTATATTCCTATATGTAGATGTGTGTATAGGTATACTCTGCATTTCCATCCAGCGGCTGAATTACTCATATTTATTCATATGTATATTCATACTATTGCTAATGTAAATTCACCTATATATAGTTTCTGTATATCTTTATTCCACGTATTTATAATCAGACATATCTGTAGATTTACAACTATTCTGTACATTAATTTATCCATCTATGCTCACTTTACACTGTATATTCATGTACACACATTATATATATATATATATATATATATATATATATATATATTTATTTGTTTGTTTGTTTGTTTATTTTCTTTCTGTAATAAAATTTATACATACACCTTACTTTTATCATACAAGTTTTATAGATCTGTATATATGTTTATATTGCACTGCTAACTGGCACTTCTGGTTTGATGCTAACAGCATTTCGTTGCCTTGTAACTATGTGCAATGACAATAAAGTTGAATCTAATCTAATCTAATCTAATCTAATCCTAACTTGAATGACATTTTAGCCACACACAGGTTATGGAAGATCAACAGGGATAATAATAAGTGCACTCTTCTGTTCCTGAGCTTTACCCTTTTCCAGAGAAGGCGAGCAACCATTTCAAGCCTTATTACAGTGAGTCTCGTTCAGGTTCTTGCACCCTTATTTTTCAACATGTCTGTCAAGATTATACATTGAGACTATGCTTTTGTCCTAACTGTGCTGCTTGACTTGGAATCTGCCAGCAACCACATTGACCAAGACACCACAAAGTAACTTGAACTTCATTTACATTCACTGTTTCACCTGCTCAGCCTGCAAGTGATTGATAAAGGACTCATTAGAGGAGGGTCCATTACAAACTACGCAGACCTCCTTTCCCTACAAGTGAATGTTCTGCACCAGGAACAGATATCTCTATTGGTAACACTGGCCCCATGTACCATATTAATCTCAGATTTTCATCGATGCGCCTGCATAATACATTAATTCACTGGTTCTTAACTTTTATTAATTGTAGTGAGTCTGATTTTGATAAGAGAAAAATAGGCTGGCAAGGTAACGACTGTCTTTCAGGGATCTTTATAGCTCCCTAATAAAAATTCTGAAGCCATAGAAACAATTTAATAAAACAACTATGGTTCATGTTTCTACAGTATTATACCACCTGCCATATGTATGTCTCTGTAATTAATCTGTTACTATAAAGAAAATTACACATTAAAGATTGTCCAAACGTTGTGCAAAGCAACCTCTTTATGAATATTAAACCACGTCATGATACCCTAGTTCCAGTCACCAAAATAAAATTTAAGATCTCCAGTAATCATATTTATTTAATTGAAACAACCACAGAAATATTACCTAACAGCTATAGTTTGTGAGACACAAAATGATATTCATAAAATTGTGTTTCTTTTCTGGACAAATGATGTGGATATGACTCTTTCCAAGATAATTTTTTTCATGCTTAGTGGGTGGAAGAATAGCCATTTATTAGCTTGTTCTGTAATGAATTGGCTCTGACAAAATGTTGCTTCTGCCTCCCCATCTTTTCCTTTTGTTTCTCCTTTCCCTTGCCTTACATCTTTATCTTTCAATGTCTATTTTATTTGTGAGTCTCAAACAACCATTTCAGTGTTAAAATTTCAATTGCATGTGTACGTGACAAATTTTAAATTTGAAGCTTTTATAGCTTCTATAACTGTTTCAAGTTTCTCTGCCCTTATGCCCTTAAAAAACGTTATTAGTCCATACATGTGGTATAAATCAGAGCAAAGTCCAAAAAAGAAAAACTGTAACTAAATTATACAGGTTTTTCATAGCAAAGACCACTCGCATGTTGATTTTCAGCATGGCCAATGTCAGCACTTATTTCTTGTTACTTTCAGATCAGATTTCAGTTAAGCAATATCAGACCAAAACGTTTGATGATGTACTTAATGTAAGCATGGTTATGATTAAGTCATAGTCATTAAATATTTAATCCTATGAAAATTATTAATATTATACAAAATTTTACTTATTTTAATTTCATTTTGGTTGGAATTTTCCAACAGTTTTGGTAATAAATATAATATCTTCATGTATATCATTATTGCATTCGGTAATGATATAGCATGGATTACTACTGGCATTCAATCACCATCAACCTTTAAAGATTTCTAAAATGCTATTTAAAATGTTTTGCAAAAGTATTTATACCCATTTATACCCATCCATTTCCACATTTTATCACATTACAACTACAAATGTAAATGTATTCTATTGGACTTTCATCTGATGGACGAGCACATAATTGTGAAGTGAAAGAAACATAAATATTTTTCAAAACTTTTTAAAAAATAAATATCTGAAAATTGTGGCGTTCATTTGTATAATATTTTGCAGAATCACCTTTCACTTTAATTACAGCTGCAATTCTTTTGGGGTATGTCCCAGCCCCGCAAATATAGGGAGTATTTTTTGCCCATTCTTAATTGACAAATAGCTGAAGCTCGGTCAGATAAAGAATCTGCTGTCTGTGAACAGCAATTTTCAAGTCATTCTACAGATTGTCGATTGGATTTAGGTCTGGAAACCTCTCTACAACTTTATCACTGACATTATCCCTGGTGTGTTCTTTGAGCTTCATGATGCTATTTGTTCACTAATGTTCTCCAACAAACCTCTGAGGGCTTCACAGAACAGCTGTATTAATAATTAAATTAATTTACACACAGTCGGACTCTATTTACTAAGTTTTTGAAGGCAATTTTTGAAGGCAATTGGTTCACTGGATTTTAGTTAGGGGTATCAGAGTCAAATGGGGTGAATGCAAATGTACAACACACAGATTTTGTACCTGGAATAAAGGAGTCTGTGTGGCAGTCATACAGCATGCCTGGATACAGAGGTCTTCCCAGCGCTGCCAATTTCAGGCATCTGGAATCCATGACTATTTAAAGGAAATAATTATTGCAACATTGATGATCTCAAATTATTTTCTTTCTATAAAATACACTTTAGAATAAATTTTAAAATGAGTCAGTAAAGCCCATCATCTTACCTTATTTGTAGTACTATTTGGAGTAGGACTTTCTACTTAAAATATTTTTTGTTGTCTTCTACGGAGGGACTCTCAGAAGATATTAATGTTCTGTATAGCTGGTGAGACATTTATAGTCACAGCTACTGCTAACTTGCATAAGTATTAACCAAATATGGCATGCAATAAGGAAGTTATTGCTTACAGTAAAAAAAAAAGGCATGTATGTGCAGTTCCTTGATCAATAACTGAATATATATTTTTAGCTAAACAAAAATAATAAATGTGGCTATTATTTGATATATTCTTAAAATTAAATACTATTTTTTTTCCTATTTAGTTTTTCCTCCAAAATAATAATGTATAATAATATAATAATATTATTATTATTATTATTATTATTATTATTATTATTATTATTATTATTATTATTATAAGCAATTGGAGTTGTTTTTCATGTTTTCCAACATTTCTGTATTAACTTTTTTTTAATTATTGGTATATATAATTTTTTTTTTTTTGACATACTGAATTTTGGGTTTTTATTATCTGTAAGCCATAATCAAAATTAAAAGAAATAAATACTTAAAATATATCAGTCTTTGTGGAATCAATCTACATAATTTACATAATGAAATTGTGGTCAGGCATGTATGTGCAGTCTTCTTACAGAGGCATCATTTTAGATGTTTTTCCAAATTATAAAATTATAAAATCTTTGTCTGTGTGAGACACATCAGTTTTTACCCCTTGATAGATCACCTGAAAGTATATATTTACTGTGATTAAAACTGCAATACAGTATTCCATAAAATGTATAGAAAAAAGTGTGTGTATTTTATGTTTTTATTTTTTATCAAATAATTGTGTAGTAAATTATAAAGTGACCTTGTTGATAGAGAATCTTTGAAGTTGATATTAAATTGTTTTTGGTAATAGATTATCTTGGTAGAGAGATATATAATAATTAAATATTTCTTTGTATTACACACACACACATATACACATACACATACACACACACACACACACACACACACACCCTTGAGTCTTTGGAACAATCATTCTTCCACAGAATTTCAAAGAAACGGTCCTTCATATACAATCATATTTATCTTTCATGTTCACTTCATTTGTTTTCAACACAGTTATCAAAGTAGGCTTAGAATGCTGTTTTGGAATAAATTAACTAGAGATTTACAGACATTGCAAGTCACACATTTGTTTAATCACATTTTCACCACCAACCCTGCATACATAATACACCTAGCACCATACTGTATGCAGTCCTGAAATAAATACATCAACTCTAATACATTACTGTAATACAGTAATGTGCCCAGTAAGATGTTAAAAAAAGTAAAAAAAAATAAAAAATTTAAAAAGTGACTGTAGAGTTAAATAGTTCTCATCACCCACACAGGAAATGTTTCCTCTAACCAAACAGCATTAGAATAACTGTTTTGAATGTCTTAATTAGGACTGACAATCCCCTACTCTAATGTCAATACAAGCATCCTCCATTGCTTGTAGTATAGTTACAAGCTTATTGCAGTGATTTACCTTCCAGTGCCAAGGTTAAAAAAATCTTCCACTGGGTGAAATAGTGAAATATGGTTAAAGATATACTGTAAAACAGAAAAATATTTTGTGTAGAGTGTATAGTAGATTTATTGTAGCCTAGTGATTGGACTGCTGTAGATACTTGACTATGAAGATCATGGGACTGGTCATTGGGACTGGTCATTCAATTCAATTCAATTCAATTCAATTCAATTCAATTTATTGTCATTGTTAAACATAACAAGTGTAGATAACAACGAGATATCATTTTGCAACATCTCCCGGCAAGTAATAAAGTGCAACCATAGTGCAGCAAAGTAATAACCATAACGGCTATGTGAGGTAAGATATAAAGGATATATATTATAGAAGGAGGGGGGGGGGGTCAAACCCGATCTTATGTGTATGTATGTATTCTGTGTCCTGCATCAATGCAAAGTCCAGTTCACAGTTATTGTAATGATGTGTAATAATATGCAAGTGTGTGCTGCATCAATGCAAGGTCCAGTTCACAGTTATTGTAATGATGTGTAATAAAGAATAAATAAATAAATGGGCGCAAGGTCCGAGAGGGAGGTATCTAATCATTCAGCAGCCTCACAGCGGTAGGAAAGAGGCTGTGGGACAGTCTGGTGGTTCTGGCCCGTAAGGACCTATACCTTCTACCTGAGGGTAGTAGCTGAAACAGGTGATGTGCAGGGTGATGCTGATCCCGCAGGATGTTGTGCACTCGACGAAGGCAGCGTGTGGTATAGACAGTACTTATCTCCGGAAGACTAGTCCCGATGATTTTCCCTGCTGTCTTCACCACCCGCTGTAGTGCCTGTTGTTCCGCCCTAGTGCACCTGGAAAACCACACCAAGAGTCCATATGTCAGCACACTCTCTATAGCACAACGATAAAAGTTCACCATAAGCTGCTGAGAAAGATTAATTCTTCTCAGTTTCCTGAGGTAGAAGAAACGCTGCTGGGCCTTTCCTATGGCAGAGTTGATGTTATTGCCCCATGTTAGGTCCTCTGTCATAGTTATGCCAAGAAATTTAAAGCTTGTAACCCTCTCAACCGTCCCATTTCTTACGAAAATCCACAATCATTTCCTTGGTTTTCTTGATGTTGAAAGCCAGGTTGTGGGCGTCACACCAAGCTGCCATATGTTCCACCTCCCTTCTGTATGAGGACTCATCGTTGTCAGTGATCAGGCCTAACACTGTGATGTCATCAGCGAATTTAATGATGTAATTAGAAGGAAGGGCGGCACAGCAGTCATGCGTGTATAGTGTATACAATAACGGGCTAAGTACACATTCCTGGGGGACCCCGGTGTTGATAAGCACTGTGGATGATGTACTTTTATCCACTCGCACACACTGTAAGCGATTTGTTAAAAAGGCCATAGTCCAGTTACACAATACAGTGCTTAGTCCAAGCTCACAGAGCTTAATTTGGAGCTTATTTGGCAAAATGGTATTAAATGCCGAACTAAAGTCCACAAAGAGAAGTCTGGCATACGTATTTTTGTGTTCCAGATGTTCCAACATGTGATGGAGCACAATAGACACCGCATCCTCTGTGGATCTGTTGGCCCTGTATGCAAACTGGTAATGGTCCAGTGTGGGTGGTATAACATCCTTGATGCGTTTAATCACCAACCTCTCCAAACACTTTGCTGGTATGGGTGTGAGTGCAACTGGTCTGTAATCATTTAAACAGGTAATGTTAGGGTTTTTGGGGATGGGAATTATTGTAGTTCTTTTAAAACATGCTGGTACCCATGACGTGGACAGTGACAGATTAAAGATGGTCGTGAAGACCTCCGCCAGTTCAGCTGCACAATACTTGAGCACCCGACCGGGCACTCCATCGGGCCCTGTAGCCTTCCTGGGATTGATGTTATAAAAACACTGTCTTACTTCATGACTGCTCAGGACTGGTGCATCATCACTAGAGGGAGGGCGGGGTAGGGGTGAATCTCCATTGCCTCTGTCAAAGCGGGCATAAAAGTTATTCAACTCCTCTGCTAGGGTGTCTCCGCTGTTAAAAGAGAGAGTTGTTGTTCTCTTATAGTCCGTTATCACCCTAATTCCCTCCCATATCTGCCGGGAGTTGGTGGAATTGTGAAAATGAGCCTCAATCCGCTGTTTGTATTGAATTTTGGCTGATTTTATGCCCCTCCTAAGTGCCATCCTGGCAGTACAATACGCTGTCCTGTCACCAGATTTAAACGCTATCTCCCTGGCTTTGATCAGCAGTCGAACCTCATGTGTCATCCAAGGTTTCTTATTGGGGGACACACGCACTTGCTTCCAGAATGTCACATTATCCACACAGTAATTGATGTAGTCTAAGACTGATGAGGTGTATTCATTCAGAGACTCACGTGTAATGGTTCCGTGGTCCTTGAATATGTCCCAGTCTGTGGAGGAGAAGCAGTCCTGAAGCCTAGGGATAGCATCTTCAGGCCATGATCTTACAGTCCTTACACTGAATCCAGCAGTTTTATTCCTTGTGGTATACTTTGGATGTAGCAGAAGTGACAGATGGTCAGACAGGCCAAGATGGGGATAAACCTGTACCTTGTATGCATCTGCTACATTAGTGTATACCTGATCCAATGTTTTATCTCCCCTGGTTGCACATTTCACGCTGCGATGAAATTTGTGAAGGACGCTCTTCAAGTCAGCATGATTGAAATCACCCGCCACTATAAAGATACTGTCCGGATGTGCAGCCAGGCTGTTGTTTATGACATCATGTAACTGTGCTAGCGCTAGCTTAGCATTAGCGTCAGGTGGTATGTACACAGCACAGATGTAAACAGATGCAAATTCGCGAGGAAGATAAAATGGTCTACATTTTAGCAGCATAAATTCCACGTCCGGACAACAGAGGTCTAGTTCCATGTGATTTTATTCAGAAACAATGGTATTTCTCTTTTAAAATAAAGTTTAGGATTAAGTTTAGACTTGATTTATGTACATATAAATGATGTTATGCTTGCCTTTATGAGCAAAATCAAACCCACCCTTTAATTACATCTCTACTGTATATTCTTACAATCTAAATCTACAGCATCTTATTCATATATTTCTAATGTTTCCAAAATAACAACAACAAACAAACAATGCAATGTGATCTTTGAAATATGTTCACAATGTAAGGAAATTAGGTGACTGACAGCAGGATTTGCCTATCAGTGATCAGTATTCTTAGACTGACAGCTGGATTGGCCTATCCGCGATCAGTATCCTTAATATAAGTGCTGATTGGTTGTTGCTCCGGGTGCGCCACATTCGACTTTCCCCTTTTGCGCCCGTGTTTTCGGTGGCTACAGGTAAGCTTGCTGTGCTGCAACCGGTGGTAATTTTAAACTGGTTGTCTTATTATTAAGCAATTTGTTTTGTAAATTGATAGGCCGTTCATCTGGATATCAGTGTGTTTTTGGCGCTGTTTTAGTGGATCTAATGACTGTTCGTCTCTCAGGTATGTGCATAGGCATTTGTATACATTCCTATTGTGCTAGCATTGTTGTGTTGCTAACACTGTTGCATGCTGACTAGGTGTGCTTCCCTGTGCTCCATTGTGCTATCGGTGAGCTGGTCGATAGATCTGTGCCTGTACATTTTCTTTTATTCGGTGTGATACCCTGACGGTAAGAGTTCTCCCTGTAATTATAATTCGTAAATGAAACGTATTATGATTAGTAACATTTCTCTGTGTTTGTTATAGGATTCTCCCTCTCGTTTCATCTTAGTTTATTCTGTTTGGTATCGTGTGTACTGCTGTCCTCCACTTTTGAGCTATTTGCGGTCTGCTCCGGGTCCTGCTGTCCTGTTGTGGATTCTGCCGTGCAGACGCCACCTTTGTTCTTAAACCAAAAGAGGGACTGCTTGTCTGATTCCTATGGTGTTTGGCTGTTTTACTTTGTGCACCTGTATGGAGAATACGACGATCTCCTTGCATTAAAAGAAGAATACCTGCTCTTTCTTTTTCTTTTTTTGACTGATTTAGTTTTTTTTTTTTGGTCACATCCTTTTATATTTACACCCAACTATTTGGGTATTCTTTCCTTTATTAATGTAATTTGCTTGGTATAATGTTTATTTGATTTTATGTACTTTGTGAAGTTTGGAATTCATTTGATCTTTTTTTGTTTTATGTGGTAGTGACTGACAACTATACTTGCTTGGGGTTGTCTATCAGTAGTTTTTCAGTTATATTGTGTGTTAAGTTAATTGCTTATTTATTTTTTTGGTTTATTGCAGGAGTTTGGGGCCCCACGGGTGACTGGATCTTCCTCCTTGCAGGTGGTGGTTCTTCTTTATTGTGGGGTATGCACCATTTCGAGTGTGTGGTAGTGTGATCTGAGTGCACTTTGTGTGGATGAGTGTTTTTCCAAAACCATAATCCATTTGTTTCCTGCCATTGGACGCCTCAGCCCTGCTGGTATTTATATTATTTGTTTTTTTATATTGAAAGTTGATTTTGTTGTTAGTGTCCATATTTCAGTTTTTGTAAGTATATTGTTTTCATTTAAAGTGTGGGTCTTCTGCGGTGCTTTTGACTCCGTACAGTCTATTTTAAAGGTTTTGTCATAGTTGTAATAAAACATTTGTATTTTCATATTTCACCCACGTCTCCTGCTTTCTTACTTGAGAGAATCGAACCTGTGTGCGTAATTGTTCCCTAGAGTTAATTTCTAGGGTGGCGTAGTCGGATTATTTCATTGGTATACTGTTTCACAATTGTACTGCTCCCGCCACAACAATGTACTAAATAAACTGAATATCTAGAGAGACAGACCAACAAACAAACAAAACATATAAAATACCCACGTACATAACAAAAGTCCAGGGAACCAAGGGCCAGCCCATCCAGTCCCATTCCATGGGAAATCCAAAGTAGTACAAATTGCAGTAAAAAGTCAATGCTGGCAGCTATAGAAAGGCACCAGAACACCCAGTGAACCACAGCCCATTGTGCACAGGGCCTAGAACCCCAGATCCTTATCCAATAAAGCAGCTACGTGTATGTGATGTGCTGCACAAACAAGTCAGATCCACCCTGCAATCCACAGCACCTAAAGGATCCACTACTAACATCCTGGTGCCAGACACCACAGGACACCTCCAGGGGTCTTGTGGAGCCATGCACAGAGCCAGAGCTGCCTAGGTGGTACAAGGGGAGCGCCAAACCCAAGTATAATGTTAATGTTATGGTTGATCAGTGTATACACCCCTGAGTGATATTACATAATTGTGACTTTTTCTATACCTTCTAATTGTAGAAACTAGGGGACTATACTGTAAGTAATGAGACTACAGTGATTTTCTATTGGACAGGCAAAATCTATTTTTGCTTCTGGGCATTAAAATGAGAAAAAATGTTGATAATACAGGAATTTGGCAGATGCCCTTATCCAGAGTGACTTACATTTTTTTCCCCATCACATTATACATCTGGGCCCAACAGTAGCAACTTGGAGGGGTTTGAACTTGACTTGCCGAACCATAGTCCAATGCCTTACCCACTGAGCTACCCCTGACACCTATAAGGTGATAAACACCTTGTTTTGATTTTATTTTGTCAAATCTGATATTTTCCAAGCCAAATGGTTAGGGTGGTGGCAAAAAGTTTATCAAAAAAGTTCATCTTTGCAGTATCTTTTCATCTCCACTAACTTAACACTGCAGTGAATTTAGTTTGCTATAAATGTAACAGATTTTGCTTGCTTGTTAGCCAATGTGCTTAGTTTATATTGCTTACGTGCTCTACTGCATTCTTACTAGTTTAACATCAACAAGCTTATCTTTATTCATCTTACAGATGAGTTTATGGCATCTGGTTGGGAAGTATTATAAATAAAATATTTTCCAAGGAATAGTTCTTGTAAGAACATTGTCACAAACGCGCACACACACGCACACACACAGAGCTTGTGTGATAGGATTGCAGAGCCTTTAGTCTTTCCCTTTCATAGAAATGTTCCTTTAGATACATATTTTTGCATATGCGATTTAAATACCACCGGATTAACTTATGCAAGTTTTACTGTCATCTTTTCTCTCTAAAAAACAATTGTTGAAAAATATTTAAACACAAATACTTGATATTAACTCTAAAATATCAAAGATTTATCGCATAACCAGTCTGCTGATGTTCCAGGTCTACCTTGGGGTGGGAGATTCAGTCTGGGGACAGACTCAGAAGTGACTGCTCTGTTCTCATTCTTTGTCTGTCTTGTTTTATTAACACTCACAGCAAGCCTTTCTCTGAGCTTTCCTCTCCTAAACTTTTTTTTTTTGGTTCAGACATGTAGATATTTAGAGAACTCTGACCCTACATGCAGTGTCTGCATCACTCCTCTGCCTATCAACCTTTGCTTTTTTACCTGCACTATATTTTGCCACATCTGAGGAAAAGTAGAACAGTATAATTGATAACAGACAATGAATCAAACTTGAAAATCAAATGTTTTTCTTCTTCTGATATGGCCTCAGCATAGATCTATTATCACAACCCATTTTAACCATTCCCTAATGTTACGGTTCCCTATGCAGATGTTAGGTTAGCTCTAGGTGTCTAGGGGAGATAGGAAACCGACATAAGAAAAATAATAAAGAAATATAAATATACTTAACTGTCACTAATTACAAAAAAAAAAGGAGGCAGACTCAAGAATGGCAATGAGCTTCAACGAACTTTAGTAAATGAAGCACAAACACACAGACCCAATTGCTCCGTAATTACAGTGGAGACCAAAAGTACAAACAGACATAAATGATATTTACAAAATATATATACAACAGATAGAATGACAAATTCAACAGTGGGAGCCACGAGCAGAGCTTAAAGCAAAGAAATAAATAAAACAAAACACCTTCTAACTAAAGTGTGGCAGTCAGTCTTACCTAACAAACAAAATGAAAACAAAACTAGGGCGTAAAATGCCCGCTGACTACACTGGCTAACCAAAACATAAATACAACAAATAGATCTCACTCCTAACTAGTGTGCCTAAACAGCGCTATCTTCTACGTGCTGCGTATGTACACCCTAGGGCCTACTAACCTTGACTCCACACCGCGAATTGGAGATGCGCCCACTGGGCGTAGACGAACAAAAACACACACACAGCTAGTGTTTTAGCGTAACAAATCGCCGCCACAATGTTTGAAATACCGGAAGTAACAATACCAGAATTGCCACAATAAGCATGAATGAAAGAAAGAAGCCGCCCCTGGCTGCGTCACTTCCGGGTTCTTATACTCGGCTGGGGCCGCCTCATTGGTTCCCATGGGATTCGCTGTCGCGCTGGGAACGGTGATTGGCAGGGACGATGTCCAATCCCAGGACCTGAAGAATATGGGAGCCAAAAGACAAGACATCCCACAAAATACTACGGGACGTAACACCCACCCCCTTAAGAACAAACATACATGTTTGACAGAACCAAAACAATATACTGTAGAAATATTTATGCTCGAGACAATGCGTCTGCCACCACATTATCCATACCTCTTTTATACTTAATGTCAAGGTTGTAGTCTTGAATGATAAGAGACCATCTCATCAACCTCTGGTTCTGATTGCACATGCGAGAAATAAAAGTTAGCGGGTTGTGATCTGTATACATCTGTACCAACAGGATGGGTAGAAGAACCAACATACACCTCAAAGTGCTGCAGCGCTAACAACAAGGCCAGAGCCTCTTTCTCTATCGTTGAATAATTGCGCTGACTTTTACTGAACTTTTTTGAAAAGTAACAAACCGGGTGGTTGATTCCATCCTTGTCTTCCTGTAACAGAACAGCACCAGCTCCTCCGGCAAAAGCACCGATAGTAACCGGCCATACCCAGAAATCTGCGTAATTCTCGCCTGGTTTTTGGCCTAGGAAACTCATTAATTGCTGTAACTTTTGCTGTTACTGGTCGTACTTTGCCTTGTCCTACTTGTTTACCTA
This sequence comes from Clarias magur, assembly GCA_013621035.1. NCBI lineage: Eukaryota > Metazoa > Chordata > Actinopteri > Siluriformes > Clariidae > Clarias > Clarias magur. Next base: position 4,931,350 of record QNUK01000006.1, read on the forward strand.
AATAGGTCACTCTTGCTTTGCCAATTTCACATTTAGCAAGGTTTAAAGTCAAAGATGCTCTCTCTAATCGCTTGAGTACAGTCTCCAACAACGATACGTGCTCAGGCCAAGTCTGTGAATAAACTACCAAATCATCGAGATAAGCATTGCAGTTAGGAACGTCTGCAAGCACCAAATTCACCAGTCTTTGAAATGTTGCAGCAGCATTTCGCAACACAAAAGGCATAACATTATACTGCAAGAAGCAGTCTGGGGTTACAAAGGCTGAAATCTCGGATGCTCTATCGGTCAACGGAACTTGCCAGTATCCTTTAAGAAGGTCCAACTTACTGACGAATTTAGCTGACCCCACGCTGTCAACACAGTCCTCCATTCTTGGCATTGGAAAGCAATCGGGTATCGTCACGGCATTGACATGCCAATAGTCAGTACAAAAACGCTTAGAACCATCAGATTTTTCGACTAACAAACATGGGGAGCTCCAAGGACTACTGCTGGGCTTAGCTAGCCCCTTCTCCAACAAGTACTGCGTTTCTTGCTTCATTAAATCTCTTTTAAAAGCATTAAGTCTATAAGGGTGTTGTTTAATGGGCTGTGGGTTGCTTATTATAATGTCATGGTGTAGCACGTTTGTTATCGTGGGAACATCACCCAAAATAGAAGGAAACCTGTTAAGGAGATCAACTATATCTTGCCTTTGATCAGCATCAAGGTAGTGTAAAAAATTTGCCAAGTTTGCTAGCGTTTCGAGTTTGGTAGCCTGGGAGACAACGGGGTTACATCAGACTTCACAAAACCATCCCAGTCACCATTCTCCTTCTGCACAGCTAGACCCTGGTCACAAGCAATACTTACTGGGGAAACTACATCCTTTCCCTTGATGGTAGTGAGAGATTCTATAGCATCTCTAGAATGATAAGCTTTCAACATATTAACATGACACATTCGCTTTTGCCGCTTTCTATCGGGAGTCTTGACCACATAATCAGTCTCACTCTTTTTCTCTAGTATTTCGTACGGCCCCGAAAATCGCACGGACAACGTAGATCCTGGAATAGGAAGTAGGACCAGTACTTGGTCACCAACTGCAAAAGATCTGGTTATGGCACTTTTATCATAGCGCGCTTTCATTTTCCACTGAACTTTGGACAAAGACTCACGAGCTGAAGCACAAGATTTCTGTAGCCTTTCATGAAACTTACTTACATAATCTAACACGTTGGTTTTCTCACCTGTCTCAATACCCAACATTCTCTCTTTTAACGCTTTTAATGGTCCCCTCACGGTATGCCCAAAAACCAGTTCCGATGGACTAAACCTCAGCGATTCTTGCACTGTCTCTCGAATTGAAAATAGAAGTAAAGGAACTCCTTCATCCCATTCATTGCCAGACTCAATACAATACTTTCTTAGCATTGCCTTTAATGTCTGGTGGAATCTTTCCAACATCCCCTGACTTTCAGGATGGTAAGCACTAGATGTACGGTGTGTGATGTTTAATGTGTTAAAGACTTGTGAACACAACTTGGACAGAAAATTGGTACCTCGATCCGTTTGTACAACTTTAGGTAAGCCAAACGTAGTAAAAAACTTTATCAAAGTTTTGACTACTGCTTTAGCAGTAACCTTGCGCAGTGGAATAGCCTCGGGATATATGGTAGCGGCACACATAATTGTGAGCAAAAACTGATTACCAGATTTAGACTTTGGCAAAGGCCCCATGCAGTCTACTATAACATGCTCAAAAGGTTCGTCCAGAACAGGAATCGGGACTAACGGAGCTGGTGGGATCACCTGATTAGGTTTACTCACATACTGACAAATGTGGCAAGTCTTACAATGCTGTATTACATCTCGCTTAAGACCATGCCAAAAAAAGTGTTGCAAGATACGATTGTAGGTCTTGGTTATCCCTAAGTGTCCTGATAACACATGGTCATGTCCCAATGACAAAACTCGTGGACGAAAGACAGTGGGAACTACCACTTGATAAACTATATTCCACCCATCCTCGGTAGAAGTACCTTTATGCCATTTTCGCATAAGTAACCCATCTTTAACAAAGAATGAAACATTATGCAATTTACAGTTCTCAACTGATTAAAAAAATTTTGTCAACGAAGGGTCATTCTTTTGAGCTTCGATAAGTTTTTCACGAGTGACCGTCAAGGGTAAAATGTCACCCATTACAACTTCCCTCGCATGGTCACCAGCACTAACCTCAGGTCCTGCAAGTTCCCTAGAGTCAGCATCTATACCCAAGAAAGAGTCTGATAAAGATATGTCAGTATCTTTTCTTGCTTGTGCACGTGTAACCGCGCATGCAGGAAATGCACTTGGGTATTTTTGGAACAAGTCATCTGCATTCATTTGAGTCAGTAGCTCATCTACTACCTCTAGTGAAGGTATCATCTTCCCACCAGCTAGGTCGTTACCCAAGATGAAAGATACCCCCTTTACTGGTAATACGGTACAAACTCCTACCTCTACAAAATCAGTAATCATGTCAGACTGAATGTGGATGCGATGTATGGATACTTTCATAACTTCCATACTGAAGCTCTGTACTAGTCTACTGGATCCAACTGATGATTGACTTGAAAAGGGGAGGACATTAGCGCATATGAAGGACTGTGCAGCACCTGTATCACGCAATATCTGGACCTCAACTTGGTCATCCTTCTTACCAGTCAAAGAAACAAAATCTTTAAACAAGAAAGGCAAATAAGTAGGGTCTGGCAGTTCCTTTTCTTGTTCAGGCAATGAACATGAGTTAATCAATGCAACTTCCTTTCTTTGGGATTGTTGCTTACACTTCAGGGTTAAACAGTTAGCTATTACATGTCCCTTCTTATGGAAATAAAAACATTCTCTATGTCATGACCCGCCAAGCCACAGCTCTGTCTTAATCACTTAAGCACTCCTGCTCCATGTTCCCTACCGCCCCTTATGTCTCACCGCCTCATCCTCCGTTCTCCACACACCTGTGTTCCATCACTAATCATCTCCCTTACCTATTTAAACCACACGCTGACACCACCTTGTCGCCAGATTATTGAGTGCCTTCCATAGCCCGATTTTCCAGCGTTTTCCTAGACCTTGCTTTCCTGTTACCGACCATGCTTTGTTTTTCCCGACCACGCTCTCGCTTCTCGTTTTGGATTTCCACGCTCACGGACTTTTTGTATTATCGACCAACGGACCTGTTTTGACGACTGCGAACTTGGATCACAGATTTTCTCATTGTCTCTCTGGTTTTGAACCCTGCTCACCCATTGACCACAATTAAGCTCTGCAAAACAGCCACCAACCTGCATGACTTCTCCGCGCGCTCGTTGCCGTCATCGCGAAGATCGCGCTCTCGCCGGCTCCTCGCGCTTCCGCATTCCTGCACGAAGCGTGCTAAAACACAAGGCTCTCTCGCCGGATCACGGTGCTTCCGCATTCCTGCACGAAGCGCGCTACACACAAGGCTGTCTCACCGGCTCCCGGTGCTTCCGCATTCCTCCCAGGCTCGCGCTGCACACAGAGCTCTCACGCCGACTCACTCAGCACACGCAGCTTCCCGACATTGAGCAGCAATTCCTACAGCAACAAGCACGTTTATAAAAACACCCCTGCCAAACTCTCTTCCAACTCCACATCAACTATTACACAATATAACCAATCCCAAGGAGTTCCTCCCCTGCACTTGGATCCATCACGACCTCTGATTCCTAACAGTATAATCTGGCCCAAAGAAATGGATCCAGCAGAGGCAGCTCGTCTGAGGGGGGCCCTAGAGAGCCAGGGAGCCCTCCTAGGTACTCATCAACAAGAGATCACGCAGATCACCTCAACACTCCAAAGTATCACGGAAACATTAACATCACTTACTACCCAGCTACAGCAGACACGACTGCCCCCGGCACCGATCGCACAGCCTCCTCTCCCATTACAGGCCACTGGTCATGAACCACGCCTCCCTGCCCCACCCACTTATGATGGTGATCCGTCTACCTGTCGATCATTCTTATCACAGTGTTCCCTCGTTCTTGAACTGCAGGCGGCGTCATTTCCCACTGAACGATCCAAGGTGGCTTACATAATCACGCTACTCTCAGGAAAAGCCAGGGAGTGGGGAACAGCGCTATGGGATGCCCAGGTCCCTTGCTGCTTCACATACAGGACATTCACTGATGAGATGAGGAGGGTTTTCGACCGCTCATTCACAGGACACCAGGCGGCAGGACAACTACTTCAGCTACGCCAGGGATCTAGCTCCGTCTCCGATTATGCCATCGACTTTCGAACACTGGCGCCCTCCTGTGACTGGGACGAAAAGGCTCTTTTTGACTGCTTCTACAATGGACTCTCGGATTCTATCAAAGATGAACTCGCGGCCCGAGAGCTTCCATCAGACCTACAGGGTCTCATTGATCTAGCTACACGTATTGATGCCCGTAAACGTTCCTGCCATGAGGCGCGACGACCCCTTGGTAACGTTCATATCCCAGCTCCCTCATTTACCACTCCCGAATCACTACCTGAACCCATGCAGATTGGCCGGGCACATATTTCGCCAAGGGAGCGTCAACGCCGGAGGGATGATGGGGCCTGCTTTTACTGCGGCCAGTCGGGCCATGTTGTGCGCTCCTGTCCACTAAAAGGCCGGGCCTCCCAGTAGTTCTGGGGGTACAGGGGGGCCCCAATTCTACTCTTTCCCCAGACCAGCGCTCATGTTTTCCTGTTACCCTGACCCTTGACAACTGTTCTTACATCACCCACGCTTTAGTAGATTCCGGGGCCGACCAAAATCTAATTTCCACCTCTTCTGCTTCTCTATTCAAAATCCCACTCACTCCCTTATCCCAACCACTCATAGTTCAGGCTCTTGATGGCAGTAGACTCGGCCCTATCACGCATCGCACCTCTCCCGTTACCTTACAGTTCTCAGGCAACCACATTGAGACCATCACTTTTCTCGCTGTCCAGAACGCTCACGCACCCATTGTGTTGGGCCTCCCCTGGCTAAGGTTGCATAACCCCCACATAGATTGGCTGAAACAAAGCATCCTGGGTTGGAGCCCCACCTGCCTCTCGTCATGCCTACGTGCTGCCACCACTGGGCGAACCTTGCCCTCCTTCCAGGAGGAGATCCCTAATCTGGCAGAAGTGCCTACCGATTACCATGATCTTCGACAGGTTTTTAGCAAAGCACGGGCGTCTCGCTACCACCTCATCGTCCCTATGATTGCGCTATTGATCTTCTCCCTGACACCTCCCCTCCCAAGGGTCGACTATACTCTCTCTCCCACCCTGAGAGAGAGGCTATGGAACAATACATTAACGAGTCACTTGCAGCAGGGATAATTTGCCCATCCTCCTCACCTGCAGGGGCAGGATTCTTTTTTGTGGAGAAAAAAGACAAGTCCCTCAGACCCTGTATTGACTACAGGGGATTAAACGAGATCACGGTCAAAAATCGCTACCCACTTCCACTGATGTCATCTGCCTTTGAAATGCTCCAGGATGCCCGTATGTTCACCAAACTTGACCTAAGAAACGCCTACCATCTGGTCAGAATAAGGGAGGGGGACGAGTGGAAGACTTTCAATACCCCCACTGGTCATTATGAGTACTTGGTTGTTCCATTTGGTCTAACTAATGCCCCAGCAGTTTTCCAGGCACTCATCAACGATGTCCTCAGAGACTTTCTCAACGTATTCGTGTTTGCATACCTAGACGACATCTTGGTCTTCTCACGCTCTGAAAAGGAACATAAGCTCCACGTTCGCCAAGTCCTGCAACGCCTGCTGGAGAACAAGTTGTATGTCAAGGCTGAAAAATGTGAATTTCACTGCTCTTCCACCTCCTTCCTAGGCTACGTCATCTCACCGTCCGGCATCCAAATGGACCCCACTAAGGTGAAGGCGGTCACTGACTGGCCACAACCATCATCCAGGCGTGAACTACAACGCTTCCTGGGATTTGCCAACTTCTATCGCCGATTCCTCGAAGCGCGCTACACACAAGGCTGTCTCACCGGCTCGCGGTGCTTCCGCATTCCTCCCAGGCTCGCGCTGCACACAGAGCTCTCACGCCGACTCACTCAGCACACGCAGCTTCCCGACATTGAGCAGCAATTCCTACAGCAACAAGCACGTTTATAAAAACACACCTGCCAAACTCTCTTCCAACTCCACATCAACTATTACACAATATAACCAATCCCAAGGAGTTCCTCCCCTGCACTTGGATCCATCACGACCTCTGATTCCTAACACTCTAGTATCCTTAGACTGCTCACCATTTTGTTTGGGCGGCTGAATGTTGGCTACGGCCCGAGGGACTGAACCCATTTCAACTCCTATTGTATGAAAAACATTTTTATGTGTAAGCACAAACTCGTCTGCCAAGACTGCGGCTTGCGATAGCGTTGTCACTTTCTGCTCATTCAAGTAGCGTACCATCCTCTCTGGAAGACATTGTTTGAACTCCTCAAGTAGCATTAGCTCCCTAAGTGAAGTAAAGTCCAGCAGTGCACCATTTGTCAAAAAGGATTGACTTCTCACGTGCAAATTCTACAAAAGTTTGAGTAGCATTTTTCTTGCGATTGCAAAATCGCTGCCTGTAAGCCACTGGAACCAACTCGTATGCCCTAAGTATGGCCGATTTAACCATGTCATATTTCAAGCCATCTTCCAATGACAAGGTAGAGTACACTTCCAAAGCCTTGCCGACTAATTTGCATTGGTACCAAAGCAATATGTTTACCCACGTCAAATGTAGTGGAAGCAGAATAAGTCAAATTATCACTCGCTGATGAGGGGTTTGGCTGCGCAGGAGAGATCGAAGCGGTCATAGCTGCTTCAATATCCAGCTTACGCAGCCTCACTTCCTTATCAGCCTGAATTTCGAGCTTGCGGACTTCAAGACGCAGATCAAACTCTGCTTGGCGGGCTTGTGCTCTCTTCTCCGCCTCCAGGCGAAGCCGTGCCAGTCGCACCTTTGTATGCAACTCCTCCCTCGAACTGGGAGTACCTGGCGAGAAGGGTTCGAAGGGTGGCAAAACAGCTCCGACGTCCACGTTAGTGTCTGACTCGGCCGTTTCTACCTCCTCTTTACCTGCTCCAAGCACCTCTTGCCCCTCGCCACGAGGATCGGTCTCTCTATCCGCCTCAGCTAATTTCAAGACACCCAATTCGCATAGCCGATCTATCACTTCGGCTTTAATTTGTTTCTTTAGTGATTGCTTTGAAACAGGAATCTGATAGTGGGTAGCTATTATCAACAAGTCATCTTTCCTACATTTTTCAATTACCTCCCATGAGGGATTGTCAATAAAGCTTTGCAGGTTAAATGACATGGTCAAGCTGCTTAAAGCTGCCTTAGCACCGAACAACACAGTCACTTAATTCCAAGTGAAAATTCAAGGAATGCCTCCACCACTAGTGTAAAAAGTTTTTTTTTAGGACGAGCTCCCAATTATGTTACGGCTCCCTATGCAGATGTTAGGTTAGCTCTAGGTGTCTAGGGGAGATAGGAAACCGACATAAGAAAAATAAAGAAATATAAATATACTTAACTGTCACTAATTACAAAAAAAAGGAGGCAGACTCAAGAATGGCAATGAGCTTCAACGAACTTTAGTAAATGAAGCACAAACACACAGACCCAATTGCTCCGTAATTACAGTGTAGACCCAAAGTACAACCTAAGTACTAACCTTGACTCCACACCGCGAATTGGAGATACGTCCACGAACTCATGCTGGGCGTAGATGAACAAAACACACACAGCTAGTGTTTTAGCATAACAAATCGCCGCCACAATGTTTGAAATACCGGAAGTAACAATACCAGAATTGCCGTAACAATAAGCATGAATGAAAGAAAGAAGCCGCCCCTGGCTGCGTCACTTCCGGGTTCTTATACTCGGCTGGGGCCGCCTCATTGGTTCCCACGGGATTCGCTGTCGCGCTGGGAACGGTGATTGGCAGGGACGATGTCCAATCCCAGGACCTGAAAAATATGGGAGCCAAAAGACAAGACATCCCACAAAATACTACGGGACGTAACACCTATCATCTGTTCATGTTTCTGCTGCTTTTAAGAAGGCAAGGGTTATTCCCATCCTCAAGAAACCCTGCCTGGATCCAGTCAATAACTATCACCCGGTATCGCTTCTCTCCTTTATTTCCAAAATTCTTGAAAAGAATGTTTTCAACCAAATGTCTCTTTATCTCTCGCAGAACAACCCTAACGATCCCAATCAATCTGCATTCAAAGTGGCACATTCCACATAGACTACCCTTCTGTCAGTCACTGAGAAGCTCCATGCTCCTAGATCCTTCTGAATCTGCCAGTTGCATTTGACACGGTGAACCACAAGATTCTATTATTTATTCTTACAAGCCTTGGATTCTGTAGAACAGCGTGGCAATAGTTTGCTTCTTACTTAGAAGATAGGTCGTATGAGGTGACATGGAGTGGGGTCCTCATCTGCCCCACGCAGGCTTTCTACTGGTGTCCCACATGGTTCAGTACTTGGTCCCCTTTTGTTCTCTCCCTATACCCGGTATCTTGGTAAGGTCATATCATTGCATAGCTTTTCACACCATTGTTATGCAGATGACATGCAACTTATTATCTCCTTTCCTCACTCAGACACTCAAGTTTCCACCTGGATCTCAGCATGTCTGGCAGACATCTCATCCTGGATGGCATGTCACTAGGTAAAGCGCAATCTGAGTAAAACTGAACTGCTGTTCATCCCTGGTGATTCATCCTCCGGTCAAGAACTTGTGATCTCTCTGGACAACAATCAGATCTTTCCTTCAGCTACTGCCCGCAATCTTGGGGTAACTGTGGACAATTTATACAAAATACAAAATATTTAAAGACTGGACTACTACAACTTGCTCCTAGCAGGTTTGCCACTGTTCACCATTCCCCCTCTGCAACTCATCCAGAATGCAGCTGCACATCTTGTTTTCAACCTTCCCAATTTCTCCCACACCAACCCACTTCTCCGCTCCTTGCACTGGCTTCCTGTAGCTGCCCGCATAAAATTTAAAACCCTGATGCTTTCATACAGGGCTAAAATTGGCCCAGCACCCACTTACATCTCAGCTCTAATTACACCATGCACTGAACTACGCTCCCACTGATCCCCCCCAGCACTGCTCACCATGTCCCACCATCTCTCAGGGATCGAGGAAGATTCATCTAGACTCTTTTGTGTTCTGGCAGCTAAGTGGTGGAATTAACTCCCTCTAGATGTCTGTACTGTCACGAGCCAGCCCAATCAGCCAAGCACATCCAGGTCATGATTTCAGCTAATTAACCCCATGCACCTGCAACCTATTAACAATCTACCACGCCTTTAAAAAGAAGCTTAGAACTCCATTCAGTGCCGAAGTATCCTGCTTGCATGCCTCTTGATCTGTCACTCGTGATTTTTCCAGTTATTTCTACCTCTGTGTTTGACCCTGCCTGTCTTCCTGGATTTTTGTCTCGTGCCTTGCCCTCTGGATTATTATCACTGCTTGGATTTGCTTCTGTGTATGACCTCGCCTGCATTACGGACTTTGATTTCGGTACGTGCTTCCGGATTTGTTTTTTCTCACTGCTGGACAACTGTTACCGACTCTGCCTGTTCCTCCGACCTCGTTTAGTGCTATTCCCGGCAATCTCTGTGTGTGCGTGCAGACTTGTGATCACTTTTGCGTATGTGGATATCAGACAGGAGTGTTTCGCTGTCACAAGCATTTCATTCCCTGCCGTATTTGTGCTCCTGCTGAGCCTGCACATTGAGACTTATTTGTGCCTTCGAACTAAAGCTTTCAGAAAGGCTTTCTGTCTGCAATTGGGTTCACTCCCATTCAGCCCCACCCCTGACATGTACAGCTCAATCTTTAACCATCTTTAAACAATGACTCAAGACAGATCTTGACCAGATCGTGAACTTGGCCTTTTTGAAAAAAAAAAAAATGTTACAATTATATATTCATCATCAAAACAAGGAAATAAATTTCATGATTGACAGCACATACTGTACTATATTTTTTGATCATTAAGATTTTTCTACAAATTAATGACGGTGACACCAATGACAGTGTTACCAGGAAGAGAAGTAACTCCAGTGACAATATCAGTCCCAGTATACATGAGCCAGAAGACAAAAACATTTGCTTGATTTATGGTCTATTTTATTTTTCTTAGGTATGGCAAAATATGGTGCAGATGAAAAGCAAAGATTGACAGGAAAAGAATAGATATCTTGATTAAAAAGGAAAATAGTAGGAGATTACCAACAGAGGCGATTTTAGAAAAAGGCATAGTGTGTTAACCAAGCAAGACACAGACTAAGGATGAAAACAGAGCAGTCAGTTCTGAACAAATAGTCTGAACCATAAAGATCTCCCACCCCTAGGTAAACCTGGAACATGTCTGTGTGATTATTATACCAGATTGCTATTTTTTACTCTAATTATTTTTCTAATGTAGTAAAACTACATTATATAAGGTATAAAATCATTCTGACTTGAAGCATTCAGGCACCGTGAGCACCGTGACGTCTGATAGTGATCAAATCATACAGTATATGATAACTCTGGCCGACTACTGGTAAAGCTCTGGGCTTTATAACCAAAATGAAATTCGTATTAATGAGATGGTGGGGCAAGGTACACATTTAATTACTAATTTTCTTTGTATAGCGCAACTTAATAAATACCATTTTCACAAAGAAACTTAACAGAAAAAAATCTGCAAATATTTTTACATTTGTTCCCTAATAAGCAAGCCGGGTAATAACAGTAACAAGGAAAAACTCCCTGAGACGAACATGATGAAGAAAACATCAGCACCTTCTGTATCCTTGTCACCAAAGGCTTTTATATTTCTTGCTTAACATGTGTTTATTTCTTGAATAAAGGCTAAAGTTCAGATCATTTTAAACAGTGTGTTCATGACAGTACTAAGTACTTTAAAAAAAATACTTTTTATAGCTCAGCTCAATCTTTTTTTTTTTTTTAAAGTTGTTGGTTTAAAGGTCTGTTTGGGTGTGCGATCATTTTTCTCTTTAATTGTATTTATTTTAAGTGGAACTACATTATCTAACGTATCAAGGAATGCTAATTAAAAATCCAGACACAGGAATGAGTTCTGTGACGTCTGATGGTCCAATCATTGTTCATAACTTCGGGAGACTACTGATAAAGCTCTGTGTCTTAGCCACATAAACACCTGTGTAATGGTGGGGCAAGGTACACATATTATAAAGACACTTTATATGAGATTAGATAATGATCTAATAATACATTGTGGAAAATGTTTTATATAGTTAATCCAAACATTGAATTGCGATATCTAGAGGATAAGTCAAAGTTCACCCTGGACAGGGAGCTAATCCATTACAGGACACTCGCACACAAAATGGAAATCTGGGAATCTGGGAATTTACCTTATTGGCAGGTCTTTTGACTGTGGGATGAAACCTGGGTAAATACTAACTCCATGCCCACAGATGCAAGGTCAGAATCAAACCCTTGACCGAGGAGGGCCACAATGCTAATGACTATGCCCCTGTCCCACCATAATAAATGTTGATTAGATGATTGAATTTGATAATGTCATAATTCAAAATGTTACAGTAAAAGGTAGGGAGGATGAGACTTGTACAACTTACTATAAAGCAATTGATAATATCATCTATATCCAAGTATTATAAAAGCAACTTATGTCATTACAACTGTTCTGTAAGGAGCTTAAGCTTTCTTTTTTGAAAATGCAAAGGGAGAAAATTACAGAAAATGGCATATTGAAGTCATGTAGTGGTCATGACACTATCTACCCCCAAAGCATTTGGCAGAGAACACCAGGATCACATTTAATGCTGACTATCAAAAAACTGATTATATGGCTGCCCAGCAAATGTGCAAGTATGGGCCCAGTGAGAGACCACTGTGGGTAATAACCATAGGCCCACTGTGGGCAGCCCACTGCTTACACTAAGTAGGGGAAGTACTGTATCTGTCCTTCCAGGACTTCCTTGTACTCTCTTTAATTTAACATACGGATGGAATACAACTGTCCACCTTGGCCACAGTAAACACAGGTCACCTCGTCACAACAAATCTGGGGTACGTCTGGCTCGATCAACTTGTTTTGTGGAAATCTTGTTGGAGGAAGAGACTCCTAGTTTGTCTACGTGGCAGCAATTTCCCTTTAGATCTACCTCAAATGCAGGCATTCACATACAGAACCTCTTGCCAAATACAAGAGGTTCTGTAAGTCTGTTGGCAGCTTAATGAGTTCTGACAAGTGTCGAATAGTCAAAAAATTCAATAGAGTAGAAATACCTTGATCGAGAGCCTTGTTTGAGAATCCAAGTGGTTTATCTGACTTGGAAAGACCAATCAAATACCCTTTTTAAAACTCTTGGGGTTGTGCTGACTGATTGTAGGCTTTGCACTGCTCGACTTGAGCTTTCCCCTTGTGATTATGCACTATAGAGAGTATGTGGCTGCCTGGCCTGAAAGCGGAGATGGATGTTCTACCCCATACCTCTGTCGCCATATCAAGCGGTCCTCACGGACTGAAGCTTGTACAGATGAAACATGCTCACTGGTTGTTAATTGTTCATGTGTCATTAAAACAGAAAAAATAATCCAGGCAAAGATGCAAATAAGCATTTTTCATCCAAAGTGGGCATGTGTCCTGAGTTACCAGTGAGCCTACCCCCTTCTGTTCTTTGATTGTGTCTGCACATCCTAGTGATCCGCTTCTGATTGGAGTTCTCATTGTATAAGGCCTCTAGCTGCTGCTCAGGATGTCCCAATATGACCTGCTTAGGGTGTTTTTGCTGACTGAAAAATATGGGCTTTTTCAAAAAATATGCAGTTTTGGTGTTTATTAACATTCAACATTCTCTGCTTGTGACACATTTGACGCATTCTTCTAGAAAATAAATAATGGTTGTGAACATTTTAAAACTTTATCACATGTAGCCACCTTGACTTTGCAACCTGAAGGCCTTGTGTCACAAATGGTTTCTACAAACTGTGTGTGGTGTGGTGTGGTGTGGTGTTGTGTGTCATTTGGGTTATAGCCGATTGTACAGTACAAGTACTCTACAACCACACATTAATTTCTTATAATATAGTGTGTTCTGAGGTGCAATGTGCAATTACAGCACAGGAAATGTGTTTTAGTTAATAAAAAGTCCACTTTGTTAAGGTTACCAACTCTTCAGTGATGGAGACTTGGAAATAAAAGTGTTTGTAGCAATTTTATGCTTTAAACTATTTAAGCAATTGCCATCATATGACAGCACAGTGAATCTTCTTGTAGCAATGCAATCCAAGCATCTACCAAACGTAACGTTAGGCAGGAAGCAAGGTCAGATGAAAACAAGAACAGAAAGACATAAATGGTTTAGAGGGACTTTGGAATGACTTAGAAGCAGTTTAAAAGGGTCAGTGTAACTAGTAGTTATTAAAACACCTGTATGCATATTATTAAACGCCCCAATGCGGTTTTTGCGTTATTATCAGCGCTCATTGAAAGCCTCTCGTCCAGTCAGATTACTCAGTCAGAACTAACTGTTGTATAATATACATTATAGGAAAAGTTCTTAAATGCCAGTGTAATGGAATCACATAATATATACACACATAAAAAGATCTAGTGAGCAGTAACATTGAAAAAGGTTGTTAAAGGTTGTAAATAAGTTTCCAGTGAAATGGAATCTGAAAATCACATCATGAAAGACTGAAAGTAATAATGTTCTTCCTGCCTGCCATATTTGGTAAATACTTCATGCAGATTATCAGTTGTCATCATCTATAAATGTTTAAAAGTTACATAGAGCATCGTGGTCTGATAAATAGAAGGCGGGGATCCGAAAAGATACAAGTAAGACAGGATGCAAAGCTGTACAAATTCTAAACTAAATTCATGCTAAAGCATAGTATATATAAGGAATTCTTTTTGTAATTGTAAAAAAACATTATAATTTTAAGACTTTGAACCTTGACTTTGAAGTCATTACTCAAGTTTTATACCATAAATTTATTGACCAGCTTCATAAATGCACCAAACGTTCGTAATTAAATGTAGCCCATTCCTTATAACACTTGTTTTCTCTCTTAAAAACCAAAGGCATCATTTAAACATACAAACTATCTAAAATACGAGAGTTTAACATTCATACACTACATATAAATATATGTATGTGCATGGAGTTGGCATGTTCTCCACATGTAATGTTTGAGAATTTTAGCGAGTCTGTAAGTTGGTAACACTGTTCACAGAATCAGTGAGAACTGGTGGTTAACAAACTGAGAAAACTGAATCACAATCAATAGCTGGTCAGTTAAACTATTACAGTGTTAACTATTAAACTTTAAATGTTTCATGGTAAAAAAAAACTCTAGCCCTCATAGGTTCTTAGATCTGTATAAACACATGCAAAGGCTGTGTTTAGTCTTTGTGAGGCTGCAAATAAAACCAGATACCATATCGGTCACATGAGAAATGTACAGGTTTACAGTTGAACATAAAAGTGGGGCAGAAAAGGCTAGATAAAAGGAAAAAAATGTGTTAGAGAAAGATGAAAGTAAATGCACCATTTTTTTTTTTTTACATTCCAGAAAGACTGGACTAGACCAAAACACATTTCCTGTGCTGTAATTGCACATTGCTATTAAACCATGCATTCACACAGTCAGCCGGCAATGTTGCTGTGGCGTATTTGTTCAAATACTTGCTTTTATTCTATGAATGTTCCCAGAAGATTCCAGTAGGGGGCACACCAGACAATTTAATCAGACAGTTTTGCATGGAGTAAAAAACTATGGTGACACTTGAGGAGCTAGATACCATTCATCTCCCACCAACTGTTTAACATTCATATTTGCCATTGCTCAGGCATATGCTCCTGTATGTATATGTAGCACTGCATAATACAGACTGCTCTGTGACTGTTGTTTGTTCATCCCAATGCCAATAACTGATATAAGTTCAACTACAATTTTTAGGTAGTCTGTCTTTCCTTCTTCTTCAAGCAATTTACAATTTATTTTTAGTAATAATAGCATAAAGACATTTTTAAAGCCTTGATTCATGAATAACTAATTTGTGGAATAACTATGTGGCCAGCCATGTTTGAAACACACTGCGTAGTTTACAATTAAAGTCAGGTCAAGTCAAGTAGTCAAGTAGGCTTTTATTGTTCAGGTAGGTATGAACAAATGATGATGGTTTTAGATCAGTTTGATTGTGCATGTGTGTGTTTTATCAGTTCAGCCTGAATGATATTTAGTTTGTCTGAGCGATTTGTGAGTGTGTGTGCGTGCGTGCATGTGTGTGTGTGTGTGTGCGTGTGTGTTTATGCTTATCAGTCCAGTCCCTTTGTTGGTGGGAGCTCAGGATGCTCTCAATGTTTCTCTATAGGATTGGTGGTGGAAGCTGTGCCTTTCTCAGCTTTCTCAGGAAGAAGATGTTGTTGGGATTTCTTATGCAGAAACCTGGTGCTGATGGACCAAGTGAGGTTCACCTCCAGGTGGACGCCCAGAAATTTTGTCTCTTGACGATCTCCACAGAAGAGCCATCGATGCTGAGCGGAGAGTGATAGCTCCGTGTCCTCCTGAAGTCAACAACCATCTCTTTTGTCTTTTCGACGTTCAGAGACAGGTTCTTTACACCAGTCCGTTAGCCTCTGCACTTCCTCTCTGTACGCCGACTCGTCGTTCTTGCTGATGAGACCCACCACGGTCGTGTCATCAGTGAACTTGATGATATGATTGGAGCTGTGTGTTGCTACACAATCATGAGTCAGCACATTGAACACATTTTATAAGTGGTCAGAAACTTGTAAATAACTCATGAAAAAATAAAGTTACGTTAAAACCAAGCACACCATTGTTTTTCTTGTGAAATTCCCAAAATGTTTAATGTGTCACATGAACCTTTTTCTATTGAAAAAAAACATCTTGGATCCAAGATGGCCGACTTCAAAATGGCCACCATGGTCACCACCCATCTTGAAAAGTTTGCCCCCTCAAATATACTAATGTGCCACAAACAGGACGTTAATATCACCAACCATTCCCATTTTATTAAGGTATGTCCATACAGTATAAATGGCCCAAGCTGTATTTATGCAGTCTAATAACACATTATCTATCTATCTATCTATCTATCTATCTATCTATCTATCTATCTATCTATCTATCTATCTATCTATTTATCTATCTATCTATCTATCTAAAGTACACTGTGTATTTCCACCCCTATTTTGCACTTAGAGAGATCGGCTATATCAAGAGATGCAGGACTCAAACACGGAAGTGACTCACTTAGTGATTGATTCTTCTTAGAGTGGATTCTTTATTCTTTGCTTGAAGGGCCATTGAATCTAAATGCCACCTTAAAAGCGCCATTGTGTAGTCTCCACTTAATCAAAATCCCCTTTTAAAATACTATCATAGTCTCATAGGGCCATTGGATTAGTTGCACTCAGGCATCATTGTGTGCTATTGTAGTTATAGTGGACTAAGCAGTCTGAAACCCTGAAGCAGTGCCTCTGCAAAACATCTCAGCATGCAGTGTTGGGGAGATCCTCTTGCTAGATGGAATCCTGAAGGAGACCCTGATGGACCAAGGTAATATTTTTACAGTATGTCATGAACATTAAAAAGGGCATTTAATCAAGTTACACAGTACAGTATATATTACCTATAGACATATGGCCTGACCAAATTATTTAATCAAATGCTTGAAAAGTTAAGGAGGACTTAATACCGGCCCAGGTGACTGAACCGTCTGAACAGTCTTTTAACCAGGGTTTTGAACAATTAAATATATGAACTAATACTGAGCTGAAACATTTCAAGTTAAGCATGACCAGTCCATCAAAACACACATAAATTACGCTATAAAGCCAGTCAGCTTGATGAAGGTTACCATAAGAGTGTCCAGAACAACATTAAGTGGTGGATAAAATGGGTGCATTCTGTTAAGGGCCACTCTTTTTTAAAACATTTCTTCAGTTCATAGATGTTTAGAGTGATGCTACTGTATAGAGGTCTGGCCATTCAAACATGTAGAGTCTTAGCCACTTTTATGTTTATTTGGTGCGTTCTTGAGGTCATTGTTCTTTAAAATGACCCACATTAAACTGCTATTGGTGTTGGCTATTGATGGCCTCCAATTAGTTAAAAAAAAAATCCTGGTAGAAAGTGGAGTTCGTCTTTATGTGAACGACTGCATATTTCACTTGTGGCACCAAAGCATGATCACACCATTGCATCTCTACCACCATGCTTCATAATTGGTTTGAGGTGTTACCTTATTTGTAATTTCGGTCCTACAAATCAGCAATTATATTGTGAACATTTCTTTTCACCAACAAGAACTATTTGCTGAAACACTGAAATTGGTTTGGATCCAATTCATACAGTACACCATTAAACTGAAACTGTTTTATTTCCTGACCCTAATTCTACCAACTTAGTGGATATCTAAGTACCTATTTAGATCCATATCCACACAACTGCATTTATAAATGCATTATACAGTAGCAGCATTTTAATCCATGGATGAATTTTTTTGTCCTCTTATTGCAAATTGTATTTTGGAGTTTATGGCTGCAAACAATTCAATTGATGCTTCTGACTCAGTACTGTAGGAAAGATTTAAAGATTTCATAAGAGGAAATATTATAACAAACAATTTTTATAGGAAGAAGGTGCCTTATTGAAATTGAAGTACAGCTTAATTATTTTGAACAGGACTTTAGGATTTCTAAATCCGTGTCTGATCTTAATTTTATCTTAAAACTCAAATATGAATATTATTGTGTGTGCATATTCCCAGTGTGCAGGTCTCCAACATGCTCCTTAAACTTGGTGTTAAACCTGAAAGAATAACTTTTCAGGCAATTCTGAGGTATACAGGCTAGGAGGACAAAACTGAAATCAACTCTAGTGAGCTATTAACTAACCATTTATACATAAATGATTGATTTGTTACATTTTACATTAAACTTTAACTACACAGAGAGATCATCGTGACATACGCATAATGTACATTAATTCTCTCTTTAGTTCATTAAAGAGAGAAGGCAAATAACACATGTGGGAAAATAAATGTAGTGCTACACATGTGGACAAAATTGTTGGTACCCTTCGGTCAATTAAAGAAAAACTTTCACTAAAAACTGTGACAATGGTCACAGAAATAACTTTAATCTGACAAAAGTAATAATAAATAAGAATTCTATGAATGTTAACCAATGAAAGTCAGACATTGCTTTTCAACCATGCTTCAACGGAATTATTTAAAAAAAATGAACTCATGGAACAGGCCTGGACAAAAATGATGGTACCCCTAACTTAATAGTTTGTTGCACAACTCTTTGAGGCAATCACTGCAACAAACGATTCCTGTAACTGTCAATGAGACTTCTGCTCCTCTCTGCAGGTATTTTGGCCCAGTCCTCATGAGCAAGCTGCTCCAGTTGTTTCCGGTTTGAAGGGTGCCTTTTCCAGACAGCATGTTTCAGCTCCTTCCAAAGATGCTCAATAGGATTGAGGTCAGGGCTCATAGAAGGCCACTTTAGAATAGTCCAATGTATTCCTCTTAGCCATTCTTGGGTGTTTTTAGCTGTGTGTTTTGGGTCATTGTCCTGTTGCAAGACCCATGACCTGCGACTGAGACCCAGCTTTCTGACACTGGCCAGCACATTTCTCTCTAGAATACCTTGCTAGTCTTGAGATTTCATTGTACCCTGCACAGATTCAAGACACCCTGTGCCAGATGCAGCAAAGCAGCCCCAGAACATAACAGAGCCTCCTCCATGTTTCACAGTAGGGACAGTGGTCTTTTCTTGATATGCTTCATTTTTCCGTCTGTGAACATAGAGCTGATGTGCCTCGGCAAAAAGTTCCAAATTTGTCTCATCTGTCC
The DNA here is from genome assembly GCA_013621035.1 of Clarias magur. Lineage (NCBI taxonomy): Eukaryota > Metazoa > Chordata > Actinopteri > Siluriformes > Clariidae > Clarias > Clarias magur. The sequence goes on from QNUK01000006.1 coordinate 4,950,306, forward strand.
ATAGGAGAAGCTTTGTGGCTTGTCAACATGTAGTTTGGCATATTCCAGTCTGGCTTTTTTATGATTTGTTTTTAACAATGGACTACATGTGAGACGACCAAGGAGGACACTCCTTGGTCGTCTCACATGTAGTCCACTTTGGCTGAAACAATGACGGATGGTGCGATCTGACACTGATGTTCCTTGAGCATGAAGTTCACCTTGGATGTCTTTAGAAGTCTTTCTGGGCTCTTTTGTTACCATTCGGATTATCCGTCTCTTTGATTTGTCATGAATTTTCCTCGTGCGGCCACGTCCAGGGAGGTTGGCTACAGTCCCATGGATCTTAAATTTCTGAATAATATGTGCAACTGTAGTCACAGGAACATCTAGCTGCTTGGAAATGGTCTTATAGCCTTTACCTTTAACATGCCTGTCTATAATTTTCTTTTGAATCTCCTGAGACAACTCTTTCCTTCGCTTCCTCTGGTCCATGTTGAGTGTGGTACATACCATGTCACCAAACAACACAGTGACTACCTGGAGCCCTATATATAGACCCACTGACTGATTACAAGGTTGTAGACACCTGTGATGCTAATTAGTGGACACACCTTGAATTAACATGTCCCTTTGGTCACATTATTTTCAGTATTTTCTAGGGGTACCATCATTTTTGTCCAGGCCTGTTCCATGAGTTTATTTTTTTAAATAATTCTGTTGAAGCATGGTTGAAAAGCAATGTCTGACTTTCATTGGTTAACATTCATAGAATTTTTATTTATTATTACTTTTGTCAGATTAAAGTTATTTCTGTGACCATTATGAGTTTTTCTTTCATTGACCAAAGGGTACCAACAATTTTGTCCACGTGTGTACATAAATAAATGAAAAAATGAAAATGCATAATTAGATATTTGTGACAGCTACTGATTCATCATTAAAAAAAAAATAAATATAATAAATATATATATATATATATATATATATATATATATATATATATATATATATATATATATAAAGTAATAAATCTAAAGTGCATTTTAAAACAACGAATTAAAAGATTATTTCAGTGTTAGTGCTTTATTATGCTTCACCATTTGGATCCATCCTGCCTGGGTGGCATTTTTTCATATTAAAATGAAAAAAGGTGAAAAAAAAAACTGTCAGCTTTTCGACTTTTTTTATTTATTCAATGATTACAATCAATATATTGTCAAAATCCCATGCAAGAAGTAAATAGTTTGCTAATTATTTCACTACAGGTGTAAAAACATTTTGTATTTGTGAAACTGACAAATTAATTTGTCACCATTATATTTTGTGTATGAAAATATCAAATAAATTTTTTTCCGTCATTGCATTCAACCAAATTTTCACAATCTTCATTTGTGACTGATAAAGTGTTTAGTCAAATTAAAATAATTGTAAAAAAAAATCATATAATAATGTCAACTACTGAACACCTGATTTGTTATAATAGCTAATTACAATAATTTGTTTTGTTTTGTTTTCAACATCTGTTAAACAATAAGTTTGTCTAAAAAGGATACATCTTTTACAGAATACAGAGATCATCCACTGAAACATAAGACTCATTTTCTGGTTGTGTTAGCCATGGACTTGCCTAATTTCTTTATTTAAAGACCTCAATACTGTATATAGACTAAAAATGACCAATTGTTTACTATAATTAAGGTACAACAAATCTGTAGGAAAGAACCTCTTTTACATTTTACACAGAGTAAGAGAGAGAGAACCTTTCTAACCATAGGCAAGAAATAAATAAATCATAATCAATAAAGAAATTATAAGGCACATCATGTTCATACTCCACTGTAATTCTGATGTGCTTAAACAGATGAAAAAAATCACATGAAATTTATCAGCTCTTCCGATGAAGATTCAAAGCTTCAAATATTGGCAGGAATGCTGACTTTCAGATTAACATCATCCACCTATTTAAAAAAGAAAACAATCTGTAACATTTCTCTTCATGATACAAATATATGATATTTAGTCATACATGCTTTAAATTGTGACTTGCGTAATTTAAAAAGGTAGCATTTACAGCAGTATGTAATACAGTTGTTTTACAGATAGGTTTCTCAAAATACAATTTAAAAAAGTGGGCTGTAGTGGAGGCTTGGCATTTTGGATTCAGCCTTGTGTTACAAGCTACAGTAGCTACTGTAGCTTTGTATTTCATGTTAGCCATGAACAAAACACCAATATGGATAGTTTAGATTAGAGTAGTTTAGAAGTTATACAAAAAAACAAACCAATATATATTGTCTAGATCCATATCGTCTTTCATTGTTTAATATGATAGTTAAAGTTCATGAACTTAATTAATGTTTATTCCGTTCATGCTGTTATTTACCAATTAATTTCAGAGTCAATTTATGATTTGTTTTGAATAACAATTTATAATAATAATAATAATAATAATAATAATAATAATATTTACATAATTGTTTACCCAGATGTTGTGGTATGTCTTACTGTACATTGGTCACATAATTCATAGTTTACCCAGTTTTTTAAATGCATCTATTTATTTTTTCCATTACAGCCTTGGATGTAGCTAAATATATATTAGCTACATAAACAGAAACCATCATATGATCATATTTTATCTATTTAAACAACGTTTTAGCTTACAAAAACAGGTAAGCACTATAGAAGGCACAGTTAAACAGAACACATCACAATACGTGATACACCCCTATCCCAGCATACAGTACAACATGCCATGACCCATCTTCACCCTGACTTTTTTCCCCCTTAATCTATGTTACTTTGGGTCATGAATTAGGAGTCAGGATACAAGTGCAGCCCTTTCGTTACTATTGTGAAATGTATACATTAATGGAGGAGGAAAAAACAATAACCCAATGAGTAACTATTAAAACTATGACTAGGGCTTGGCTGTATGCTAAATTTTAACACTAATAAGTGTTAATGAGAGGAAACTCCTTCTAGTATATTTATTATAAATGCACTTTACACTATTCTAAATTTTTTGCAGTATTATTATAGTTAAATATGTGAAAACTAGGGATGGGGACAATAAAGATTCAAAATATAATGATAAGTAAGGACCACAATATGTCTCTTAAAGTGTAGATAGTGCTGTCAATGTTTCCATTACAGTATGTAGGTCACATAGACGTGAAGCATTATATTGTGCAAACTCCACCAAATATCTGCACAACTTACAATGGCTAAAATATGGATAAATCATGGATAAATCATGGGGGTTCAATGTATTTTCATTTGCTCAGACTCTCTTTAGCTTGCATTTACTCTGTGTGGGTTCAAGCTCGTACACTGGAGAAAGTTTATCCAAATATTGTCGTGCAGCTGCACAGATATCTGCCACATGCGCAATGAAGTCTATGCTGAGGTCAGGCAACAATATTCACTAGTCACACTCTTAATTATCATACTTTGAATTATATTGTGATCGTATCTTTACGACAAACCCGGGCATCTTCCTGTCCCCATTTTAATCCCTTACCCAAGCTTTAAGTAGGAAGAGTCCCATAAAATATCACTGTGACCTACAATAAACTATGAATCAAACTTCTTGGTCTATGGTCGAGGCTCTTTTTTTTTCAGCGTGTGCATTACATTTCATTAAGTAATGGATACCATACAACTAGGTCAGATTAGGACGGAACTGAATATAATTTAACCTTGTAACCACCATATTGTGTACCGTGTGTGTTTGTAATTACTTTATTAGTAATTTATTGAATTACCTCATGATAACCATGATAAAATGGTAAAAATATCATACTTGAATAACACGAAGGGCTTTCATGAAGACATCTCCTCTGATATCAAGTGTGGTCACTTTTTCAACTGGTATACGGTGATTGAACTTGCAGTATTCCAGGCCATTCACTATCACCTGAACAAATCAAATGTAACATGAGTTAATCGATTTGCTTAAAGCTTGGCAAACTTGTTTAACTTTGTCAAAATATCTCACCTCATAGCATTCTGTTTTAATAACCACAATAATATCAAAGGCTCCTCCTTTGACAAAGGGGCCTCCTCGTATCTCAGTGTAATTCCTATCCCATTTCCCATTCCTGCAGGTGTTACAAAGCACAGAGTGCATACAGGGTTTGAAGTGGAAAGCGATGTCATGAAGGTACCTTGGCCCAGTCTGAAAATTTATTTCAAAGCTGCAAGAAATTGTTTTACCATTAAATTGACTTCGCCAGATTCTATTGAGAGAAGTACAAGTAATCCATTCTATATTGGTTTTCATTAAAACTGCCATGCAGTATAAAACACATTTTGCATACCTTTCACAATCTGAAGGAACAACTCCTTGGAAGAACAAAGCCACACCAGGTCGCAAGCCTCCAGGGATTGATCCCAAATATGGTTCTCTCTGTTGTGAAAAAGTGTCGTTCAAGATTTAATGAGAATATAATCCCATGATTAGAGTTAAAATCCTGAAAATATGTTTGGCTTGTTTAGTCATTTTAAAGGTAGCATGAAAATGTTACTGGGTTGCAGACTGGCCGTGGTACATCAAACTGGATGTTAGAGAGCTTTGTGCGTGATGTGCCAGACTTTAGTTCCATACCAAAACTAGACGATGTCCAGTTCTGAAGAGAGCAGACACAGGAAGAAGGCTTAGGAAGTTCATTCACAATTACTCTAAAATTCTTGACTTGTTTAAACTGCAATGTTGATGCAAGCCACATCAGGGAAAAATTACCATATACATTTTGTATACATTAGCAGCTGTTTGCAATAAATAGCTCAAGAAAACTAATATAACAAGTGATTTCTCCAAATGCAACACAAATGGTCCCTTTAATGATTACTGCAGTTTCAGAATTATTTAACTCCCTGAATAAATTGTCTAATTATGGGAAAATTTGTAAATCAGGTGTTATTTCAAGTACACCTGATGCCACTAATTAGATGCCTTAGGTGTACTTGATTTAGAACACATCAAATACCTGGACCTTAAAGAGATTTGTTGATGGATATGTTTAACGGCATGTGAGAAACAGCTAAGTCAAGAGGTTTCAATATACTGTAAGGGGCAAATTGAATACTGAAAGTCACTTCAAGATGTACCACTCTACTGACCCTAAATCACAAATCTTGGCTGAAATCTGCTAAAAATATATATTGAAAATGGTTCATGGAAAAATAATTAAGCATATGCAGAAAACACCTTCCAACAGGACAAGATTAAGTCCTGGAGGGTTCTAAAGGGGCCATCACAGTCCCATGACTTAAATTTAATAGTAAAATTGTTGGTGGTATTTGAAAATAGTAGTTGCAGCATGCAAACCTAAAATCCTTACTGAACTAGAGGTCATTGCCCATGAGGAATGGGCTAAGATACCTCAGAAACACTGCCAGAAGCCATTGTCTGGCTATACATCACATTTACAGCGAGTAAAAGTATTAAACTATCACATTTACAGCGAGTAAAAGTACTTTAACTATTAAATACTAAAGATGTTTCTAATCAGTGGGTTGAATAATGTTGATACTGTACTAATCATTAAAAGTAGCACTTTGTGCGGACTTTAGAAGAAATGCTTGTTATATTAGTTGTGTTGAGCTATTTAAATTGCTCAACACAACAAAAAAAAAACTACATTTCAAACTGTAGGGAGAACTAAATGTGACCAAAGAGAGAAGTGGTTTTGAAGAACTGCTGGAAATGTAAAGTCAGATATTCATGTTCAGAAGACTTTTACACCACTCTAAATAAATGGCCCAACGTTAACATGAACTGAAAGACTGAGACCAACATATAAAATCATTGTGCATTAAATCCTGATTCACCACAAGGATTTCCTGTCTCACAATTATGGATTTACAAAGCATATAAAGAAAAATGAATGCATTGCCAGAGTATTTACAGTGGCTTACTTCAATAATGGCAATAACGTTCATGCCGACATTTCCACAAATTTGAAGTGTAGCCACTTCCTCCATTGGTAGGCGATGTTTAAACAGGCTCAAACTCTGACCATTTACAAATACCTGGAAAGAACAGATATGTCAGGTGTATGAACTTTTTTTTTTTTTTTACATGTCCTGTCCACATATTTTATTCTTCATACCTCATAACCTTCTGTTTTGGTCACAATGAAGATATCAAAGGCTGATGCACTGGAAAGGGAACAACCTGATATGCGTTCCTCATTTTTCCACCACCCATTCCTGCAGCAATTTTGGACCACAGTGCCATTGGTGCGATGATTGAAGTGAAAAGCGATGTCATCATTAGCCATCAGCCCAGTTATGAGATTAAATGCAAATCTTTGTTTGAATTGAAAAAAAAAAAGGTTCATGGTTTAAGTCAGTATCATTCCATACTTTTATTAGATCCTAGTACCCATTATTTAATACACACACACACACACACACACACACACACACACACACACACACACACACACACACACATATATATATTTATATATTTGTACAGTTTTGTATATGTGGCAATACACATGAATACATACTCTTGTCCTGTCGCCCCCACAACACCTTGGAGGTATAAAGCCATTCCTGCTCTTAGCCCTCCAGGAATTGTGCCAATGTAAGGAATGCTCTGTGGTGAGTATAAGAACATACAGTAACATAACACAAGTGGTGATGACAGCAAAACTAAAGTTTATAGAAAAATGCAAAGTCAAAACCGATTTAAAATAACTACAATTAATCCACAAGGCAGAATTTACCATTAATTAAAAATTAAATTACAATTAAAATCAAATTCTAATTTAACACAACGACATGCAGTAAAATGCTTATACAACTGTTTATGATTATGATGATGATGATAAAATGCAATAAGAAGGTACGAAGATGTAAATTGCACTAGAAAAATAATGTTAAATATTGCATTTACAAATATACAGTTACAACAAAATAACATTGAAAATAGAAATAGATAAAATGTATGATGTAAAAAGTATAAAATGTACAAATTATATAGAATGTGCAAAATAATAGGGTATTAGAGGGAAAGATATGGCATGTAGGTATGACAGCATCAGTATGAGTGAAACATGAAGTATGAAATAAGATGTGTGATAGCAGCAGTGATACTGTCCATGTCCATTGTCCATTAAGTCAGAAATTTTTTTATTCTTTTTTGTGCATGTTGCTGAACAAGGCATATTTGCACTTGCTTTTTATCTGTCTAGCAAGACAAGTAGCAGTCATATATTTAGTTACTTTGTGTATTTTTATTTATAGATGAATGTTACGTGGTGGAGATTGGAGAACCGCACCACAAGACATAATAGTATTTATTATAGCCCTTAAAGAAATAGGCAGCTGAGACTGTGCTTATGACACACAGTAAAAACACATAATAAACAGAGCTGCGCCATCTTCACCAGATCGTACAGGGCTCAGGGAACTTATGCCTTTACCGAGGACTTCTGGAATAAGCTACAGTAAATGCAAAAGCTAATCTGCAAAGCACCATGGGATTGAGGCTGATAAACAGGAAGTGCCAGGGCCTCAGCGCCATGATTTACATAATAATTGTCACTAAATTTGTAACTGGAGACACCTATCTGTATGTAAATCATCAACTCCCTGTGTATAATCCTGATTTTACATCCTGATTAGAAGGTGAATGAACCTTCCAAGAGTAAACTTCAGGAATCACCTCTCTTTTCAGGAACACACTCATGTTCTTCATGGACATGATGTGTGTGCCTTAACGGATGGAGTACATACCAAAGGGACAGTTGTAGAAATCATGTGATAAACAAGGAGTTGATGATTTACATACAGATCACTGTGAGAAGGAAAACACACAAGCATACACATGAGTCCTATGAACACAAAAGTAATGATGTTATAATATAATAGATATACAGTGGAACCTTAGATTCCAAGCATAATTTGTTCCAGAAGTTGGCTTGTATTCCGAAACACTCGTAAATCAAATTCCCCCATAAGAAATTATAGAAACTCAAATTATTCGTTCCACAGCCCCAAAAAATAAATACACACAAATAATTAATACAAAATATAAATAAAAAATAAAACAAATTAAGCTGCACTTTACCTTTAAAAAATTTCAATAAATTCCGACAGATAAGTGTTCCTGTAAATCCCGTTCATGCGCGGAGGCGCTGTGTGTGTGTGAAGCCGAGAAATCCATTTGCTTCTTCTTTGTATCAGCCTGTCGTTATCTGTGTGCGCATGCGTAATTTGACACCGTGCCCCTTGATACACACACACACTCTCTCGCCCTTATGCGCGCAAATTAGTGCTTAGCATAGTTTTTGTACTAGCTTGCTCATAAATCAATATTTGGGCACATTACAGAGATACGGTTGAGCAAATTGTTTACATCAGCATCTTTAATGGACTGATCAAGATTTTTTTAAATGACTGCCGTTTACACTCTGCGCTGCATTTTCCCTGTATATTCCAATAGTGTAAGCACTGTTACAAATTAAGCATTATTAAACACAAGAGAAACATTTAATTAAAATATTTAAATGGCAATTGTCTCCATTCGCAAATTTGGGGACAATTATAACAAGCATGGCATAATTCACTGTAGATTCCATAATTGGCCCTGGAGTGAAGTAGACACACACAGGAGTGGCATAGTCACACACAGGAGAAATGCTTTGCCTTTCTCAGCCACTGCATGACTTTATTAGTGAAGTGAACTTCTATTACTCACAGGACAGTTGACAACATTTGAAACCTCTGTCTTGATAGTAGAGACAGACCATCGTGACATGCCCATGCTGGTCATTATCTTTGTTCTTATTTCATTGAGGAGGGAAGATGTGGCGATATTCTGTGAAGATAATGTATATATAGTATAAATAAAAAAATATATAAAATTATTTATCCATGTTAGTAATAAGTAAGTATATATATATATATATATATTATGGCATGCCGTTTAGGAAAATATTCATGAGAGAACTTAATGAAAACTCTGAATATATTGAATGAAACGTGAGAATATTGAATGGATTCCGAATATATTGATTGAAAAATATATATATTGAATGAATTCTGAATATATGGATTGAAAACTGATATATTGAATGAAAAGTTTGAATATATTGAATGAAAAGTCTGAATATATTGAATGAAACATGACGTCATCGAAACACAGCGCCATCTTTAGAAAGGACGAGTCGGCGAGAAACTTGGTTGCTGCAATTGTGAGAAATGAAGAGACACATTGATGAGTGCGTGTCCGGCCCAAAGTGGTGGCACAAGCCGCACTCAGTATCAGAAGACGGATGAAGAAATATATTCGCTATTTCACCACGGAAGACCGGTGTTATGCGCTAAAATATATATCATATTTGATAACAATAAACATTTGAATTTATGTTGTATTATAATATCTGATAGAGATTATGTAGGGGGGGGCAATCTGTGGCAGGGGGCATTTTAGCGCATAACCGCGGTGAAATAGCAAATAAATGTCTTCATCCGTAGTCTGATACTGAGTGCGGCTTGTGCCACCACTTTGGGCCGGACACGCACTCATCAATGTGTTGACCATCTCTTCATTTCTCACAATTGCAGCAACCAAGTTTCTCGCCGACTCACTCATCCTTTCTAAAGATGGCGCTGTGTTTCGATGACGTCATGTTTCATTCAATATATTCAGACTTTTCATTCAATATATCAGTTTTCAATCCATATATTCAGAATTCATTCAATATATATATTTTTCAATCAATACTGTATATTCGGAATCCATTCAATATTCTCATGTTTCATTCTATATATTCAGAGTTTTCATTAAGTTCTCTCATGAATATTTTCCTAAACGGCATGCCATAATATTATATATATATATATATATATATATATATATATAATCCTGTAAGTTGCTAAAATTGTTGATTTGTATATATAAAAAACTAAATAAAAATAATTAGGTTAAGACCAATTAACAGCTAATTATTCAATGTAGTCATTACACATAAGACCACACCCATATGCATGTAATACAAATGATAAAAAAAAAATATATATATATTATCATAACTGACCCATGCCTGGCCCAGTTTAACAGTGAGCTTCTGATGAATCGAGATTGGGACAGAGTCGCTGGCTTCGCTCACTCCCACATCACTAACAGCCCTGTAGCGGACAAAGTATTGTTCTGCTGGCTTTAGGTTGGTCAGTGTAAAGTTGGTCTGGCCATCTGAAATGTCTATGACTGTCCAATCATCAACATCAGCTCCTGAATCAGTCGGTGGTGTCATCCTGTATTCAACTCTGAACTTTATTGTCTTCCCAGTTGGGGATTTTGAAAGCGTTAGGATGGCTTTGTCATCACTGGTCACCACTAAAGGAGACGGGGGTTTGGATACAGGCTGGAAGTTGGGATCTGTCAGACAGCCTTTCTGATAAAGGCGGATGGAGTTTCCTGGGTTGTTGGGGTCAGATATAGAGGCAATTAGGAATTTCATTCTCTTATCATTTTTATTGGCATTTAAAAAACTTGTAAAAAGAGAAAGGTTCTGCCTCATTCGCTCAGAGATATCAGGAGAAGTGATCCAAGGCTGTGCTGCTTGGCAGGAGAAATCTCTCTCACCTGTTTGCGCCAAAACAGTAAAGTCATGCTCTGCTAGGTAGGGATCTGCATACTTTAGAGATGTAAAAGACAAGCATACTACCACATCAAAATCAGGATCCAAGAGGATGGAACTAAGCAATGCTGGTGATTTCACAAAGTCCTTTAGCCCCTTGGTATAGGAACTCAGTATATTTAATTCAGTTGTGATATTGTCTAACCATTTATTCATGTTGCTAGCTGTGAAGGGTGATGAGTAATGGGTATTCAGCATATCCTCCAGTGCCTTGTCCTCTTTTGTCCCACTCCGAACAGCTAGCAAAACTCTAGAGAGTGCCTTCTGGAATGCTATCTTATAATTACTTTGTAAGCACCGAAACTTTACCAGCCTGTCTTTTACATCAGGGAAATTTTCAGTTATTAGATTGTTCTTCAAATCATTGCATGTTCTTTCTGCTTCTCCAAGCTCCTCAAGCAATTGTTCTGTTTTACCCACATGGCTAAGGCTGATTTCTCTCACCAATTTTGCAGCATCGTGATTGAAACGTACGAGAGGATACAGCCATACGGTAAGTGGCACACCTTTATTTTGTTGTTGCTTCATCAGAGTGGGCAACCTTTTGTACACTTCTAAGGCTTCCTTGTAAGTGGTGGGATTTTCTTCCAGTTCAATGTCACCATAAAACTTGACACTGACACACTCAGCTAGTTCTTTCTCCTCTTCAGTCATCTGTGCAGATGCTTCCCACTCTACAGCAATTCTAGGGATATTCTTGACCATTGCATGAAAGTTTGTTTCAATAGGCTGTTGGCTCCCACTTTCTTTACTTGTATAATCAAACACCATGAAAGTCTGAGCTCCATATAGTACAGCTGTAACTACATGCGTAGCTGTTTTCTGGTCAAATACTTGTGGATAGGTGATATTGGCAAGCTGCTTCATCGTAAGTTGTTCAAATTGTGTTTTCTTGCAGTATTGCATAGTAACTCTATGCTGATTTGGTGAGAGTTTGTTGTCATGCAGGTACTTTGCTGAACCTCCAACCTCCACCAACCCACTTAAGAAACTGACTTTAAGGGAAGAACTTATATCTAGGAGGTTGGCCTTGTCACTGACAGAGTCAGAGACAGCAAACTTCAGATGTATTTCAGGACACTCATGCATATCAAGGCCATCATTAAGTTCTTTCTTATCCCATAAAGTAACACCTGAAGAAAAAAAAAAAAGTAGTGAGAAATAATAGCTTATGACATTAATATTAGCCATTAATAATAGCTAATTCTAATAACAGCATGTCTGACAGTGGTACAACTGTAAAGTCCACATTTACAGTATATTAAGATTCTTGTTCTATATAGTAACAACCCACATGGTATGGCAAATGTTTCACATAAATAGAATAAAACATTGTTTATTGTAGAACTTTCTTTGATGTTTTATTAAGTGCTTTATAACCATCAGAGGTATTTAGTGTTACTGTCTTCTGTAATATAACTCAAGCTCCATAAAATGAAACATGAAAACGTGAAATAACGTGAGCTGACACTAATATAAATCAATTATTTTTTTAATAACAACCCCAAACAGACTGATCCCAAACCACCAATAAAAGTTAAACTCCAATACAGGCAATTAAGACTTACAAAAAACACACACAATATTCACACAATGGACTTAAGGCAATGGGGGGAAAATAAAAGTTCTCCCACATTTATTAACTCTACACTCTCGTGGGTAAGAAACAGGTGTGCCAACCTGAATGAAAGAGAGGGCAAGATAGGGCGAGAGAGAGAATGCGCATGCAACAGAAAGAAGGAGACATACATGCACATGCACAGCGCACCAAAACTCCAAAGAAAAAAGAAAAATATATTTCAGGTTGTAACATTATAAAGTATAAAAAGCTGAATTTCTTTTATATTTAAAAAGAATGTATAAGCTGGAGGATTAAAGAATTCTGGCAATAGAACAGGATTGCAGAGTTCATATCAAACTCAATGCTTGTAATGCATTTAAAAAAAAAAAAAACCTTGTAAAGAATTGCCTCAGGGAGCACCACAGACACGAGGAAAAGTCTTCACCAAAAGGGGGGTGTTTTTATTAAATATTGAAATATAATTTGAAACCGAGGTGGGGAATTGGGGAAAGCAAGCGTAAGAAATGAAGTGAAGAGAAAGCAGGCATGATGGCACAAAGTTGGTTTGCTGTGGAGGAGGCAGCAATCAAGAACTACCCGGCAGTATGCACAATTTTGTTGTTCTCAATTTTTATAATCATTTATAATATATTAATTTTGACTGTTTCAGCTTCCACATATACTTAACTGTGTGCTTATAAAGTCAAGGTTTGAATTTTTTTCCCAAACATTTTAGTGTTTATTAATATTTATTAACATTTTGTTATTGTATTTAGTATGGACACAACATTTCTTATTATTAATAACACTTGTATTTTGTATTAATGCCAACCATGCTTAGACTTTAAATACTAACTGAATGACAATCATGTAAATTCTACCTGGAATGAAGGTGTCCATGCAGCAATCGTACAACATGCCAGGGTACAGCGGTCTTCCCAGGGCAGCTATTTGCATACAATTGGAATCCATCTCTGTTAATAAAAACATTAAAATCATAAAAAGTAAAAAAGAAGCTTGAAAAAAAAACATAGAACTGTGCAGCTGTAAATGTGACAATGTGGTATGATCAGGGCTGATCAAAAGTTACATAATGTAGAAAATATCTTTTGATTTCCTAAAATCCTCTGCTTCTATAAAGGTGCAATAATTAAGAGAGAAAAGTGCTGCGAAATGTCACTCAGATTCCTGTGAAATGTCAGTCAGATTTACATTCTTTTGTACTGTAATTTGCTGAATTTTCTGAACACTTGATATTCATATGATATTGGGATCTGGCCAGCGAAGAGGAAAAAGCTGCTGTGCATCTACTTTAAGGCCAAAAGGGTCAGATGAGATCAAAATTAAGCATTTTGGGCTAAATGCAAAACACTATGTGTGGCGGAAAAAACTAACATTGTGCATGGTACTTGCAACATTATGTTGTGGGCATGTTTTTTTTTCAGCAGAGACAGGGAAGCTGATCAGAGTTGACCAGAGAGAGTTCACCTTCCAGCAGGACAATGACCCTGAACATACAGGCAGAGCTACAATGGAATGGATTAGATGAAAGCATATTCAATAAAAATTAAAAAAAGATAACTTTGACTGTGGTTACTGTATGTAGTGATTTGGAGTTCAAGTATTGGCTGTCCGAAATAGATCAAGGAAAAAAAGGTGTTGAGTTTTGTTGCACTCAAAACTTTTCAGTTACAAAGATTTCAATCATCATGTGATCATGAGAAGCATTATAAGCAATATGAAAACTTTAGTCCTCTACTCTACCAATATCAATTTCACTTCAGTAAATGATGACAGGTCCCTGTTATAGTACGGGTATGCAGCATATACCCAGCAGCTTCCCAACACAGCATGTGCATCTTGTGTCTCTTGTACACAAATCACTTGTGCATATTTGACATTTTTCTAATGTGATTAATCTGCTTTACCAGAGTGCTTACATATCTCACATTATTTTCTTAAGTGCATGACATGGTGTTTAAACAACATCTGTGGCGTGGTTGAGTGTCGCCTACAGGCAAAGAGAGGCAGGTGAGGCCTTCAGGTAAATAAATAACATGCAGTGGTTCAAAAAGGAGTTATACAACTGTCACATTACGTAGGCACGCAAAGGCAGGTGTGCAATGAGGCAGGTCTGCCAGGTTGGGCTGGCTGGCAATAATTAACTTTAATTGATCTCTGGCTTTTTCCACGTCATAAAAGCGAGGCTCAGACTTTATTAAGTAACATGTACGGGAACAAACCAAATAGTTATGCGGTGGAGCTAAGTGAGTGGCATGGAAGTGGGGCGATGTTCTGTGCCCCAGAGACTTTCGAGAGCCGAATGCCGCCTTTGATCTTCGAAAGGAAGTAGTGATGCCCAGATAAAGCCTCATTTAGGTGTCGAGGTTTCCCAGCCAATAGTTTCACCAAAAGGTTCATGAACTTCATGAAGCTTCATTCAAGGGCTTATTCACTGCCATCTAGTGGACAGATTTTATGTAGCAACTAGATGGTAACATTGCAAGCAGCACACTTAGTACTGTACATGCAGCTGCACTGTTCAAGGAAATATTTATGCACATAATCAATATCACTGAATCTATGAAAATTAACTGAAGAGTGCACAAGCGTTTACTCAAGCGTTAACCATGATTCCAGCAAACACAAGCTTTCATTTTTCATTGACTCTCATACAGTCAATCGATATACACCTCAAAGCGTGGCTTTATTTGGACACGCCTCCTTCTGCTCAATACAAGCTTCTGAGATTCTGCCTCATAGTAGCATAACTACAAGGATGACAGCGCAGAAAAGAACAGCTCGGAACCTTCACTCCCACTCAGAGCCTGTCTTCACATCCACAACACCAAGCCGGGAAAGCAGCCCAGCCGGCGGACATCAAGAAGGACTCCCGCATGGGGCCAGTCTTGGCTTGTGTAAGCGAGAGAGGTCGTTGTCATGGGAGCATGCAGGAGCGCTTCCTCTGCATGCTCCTTTCTGCCACTCCACCTCCTGCCACATTTGCCCGCCGTGTGCCCGCATGCCAGCTGGGCACTTCCACCGGACCTACATGTGCACACGTTCAGTCTTTTCCTCCCCTTTTTTCCTTCCTTCCTCCTTTTACCCTTTTCCTTCCCCATTCTCCTGAAATAAAAACTTTTTCTCATAAAACCTCTCCTCGTGTCCATATGTCTGTGGTGCCACCCGTGCAAAAGAATCTAACCAGTTACAACAACATATGCAGCACATAGGGGCACTATGCAAAAATGGGGTACCAAAGCAATGGCAAAAAATAGTAACACACTAAATATTGTAAAGCTTTGCAGCACCATGTAGTCAACTAGTGTAACTTGAAGTTAAACTGGAGAAAAAAAACATGAACATAAAGAGGGGACAGAAGAAATCCTGTGAAGGAATGAGAAAATATTTGTCAACGTGAAAGAAAACTTCGTTAAAGGAAACGTGTAAGGTGACATTTTCTAGTTAGTTAAAGTTTGGTAGAACAGCATAGTTTTATGTGGCAAAGGAAATTATACATTCCATATGGGATTGTTTTGTATGGAAAATAAAATGTGTCCCTTATTGAATTAACAAGGGACCAGATTAGTCCCACAAGCTTGTACACATCACTTTATACTGTCGAACTAATACTAACTGGTAACAGGGGCATTCTTAAGCTAGCTAACATCAGGTTAGTTTTTTTTTTTTTTTTATTGATTTTTCCCCGATTTTCTCCCTAATTTAGTCGTGTCCAATTCCTCCCCGTCACTAGGGGGCTCCCACATTAAGGCTACTACTACCACTCAGCCGGGAGGGCCGAAGACTATCACGTGTTTCCTCCGAACCACGTGACGCCAGCCGACCGCATCTTTTCGAACTGCTCGCTCACGCACCGTTGGGGGCGGCGTAACACACTCGGAGGACAGCGCTATCCGCTCCCTCCGCTGCGCGAGCTCACAGACGCCCCTGACTGGGCGTCTTTTAATGTCGTGATTAATGTCGGAGCACAATGTACCTCTCATCCCTCCCCTCTGAGAGAGCTCGGCCAATCAGCTCTCTCTAGACCTCCGGCTGCGAGAGGTTACAGGACCACCCGGGATTCGAACTAGCGATCTCCGGATGATAGGGCGAGCGCTTTAACCACTGCGCCACTCGGAGACCCCAACATCAGGTTAGTTTTAATAAAGTACATACTGTATATCCCAATTCAAATGAACCAGACAGGCATAATATTAAAATTCAGGCCGCTGTTTTATAACCCCAGGAAATAGGTAGTTACCACTGATAAGTAATGCTTTACACTTGTGGTTGGTTATCTGATGTTTATTTAAATGTGGATTGCTTGGGTTGGCAGAGAGAGAGAGAGAGAGAGACAGACACTGACTGACCTGTGCCTAAGGCGAACCAGCACACAAAGGGTAAGTGTGTGTCTGTGTTTGTGTCAGTGTGTTTATGTATGTCTGGTTTGCAAGCCTGCATGTAGTGAAAATCAACGTTTTATTGAGAAGAATTGGAATAACAAGTATTAGACTCACCAAACCTGCTTCCAACCTCCTGCATTTCTCCAAACATGTCAGACATGTAACAGTCCTAGTCCACAGAACAGGACACAGATGTTAAGTGACACCTTGGGTCGGCTTTTGCTCTTGACATCTAGACATCTGGGCGCATATTCACAAAGCTTCTTAGAATTCTCTCAGAGAGCTCCTATCTTAGCTTAAAAAGCCCTAGCTGGGAGTCCTAGACCTTTTAGAGCAACTCTGAGTAAGTAAAGTAGAAAAACTTTTATCTTAGTGAGGGGGTGTGGTTGACGCCGTTGCTAGGGATGATGCAGCAATTCAAGGACTGTGATTGGTTAATAAAAATCACCACTGACTTCTGCAAAGGCTTTGAAATGAGCTCTTTATGAAAACAAAATACATGATAATAGAACAAACAGTGAATCATAGTTTTTGTATATGAAGAAATTGTATAATCATGACTAAAGGCTACTTTATGCAAAGTTATCTTAAGGATAATTAAACAACTAAATGTTGAAAATGCTTTTAAAGGAACCAATTTCCACACAGTAGTTACTATATTTAAGTTCTCACATTTATTTCCCGTACTGATTTTATTACTTGTGATCCAGTTTAGATTGATGGAAACAAAATGTCTCAGCTTTTACAATTTACATGATTGCGGGACAGTTTTAATTATTTAATTTGCACTTTTGGATGGTATGTAGTCAACAATCCAAGAGAGATGGAAGGAAGTAAAACAACAAGAAACCCAAATTGGACAGAAAAGCAGTGTTTACTTTTAGCTTTACGTCCAGTATTTGGAGAATATTTCTTCCTTCCGCCATTTTGTCCTCTGCTAGAGAAACTCTTAAGCCTCTTAAAAGTCCTCCTCTCTACTCTTAACAATTTTTTACCTTAGGAGCTGTTTTTAGGGCTAAGATGTTTTGTGAATCATTTTTATCTTTACTAAGATTTAATCCTATATTTAAGGAGAAATTCTAAGAAAATGCCCTAATTCTAAGATTTTTCTTAGAATTTTGTTACTAGGAGCAACTTTTAGGCTTAAGAAGCTTTGTGAATACGGGCCCTGGAGTCTACATGTCATGCTTTGCTCAAAATATGGAAGTTTAAATCTTGTAAAATAAAGTTATATAGCAGTTTTCAAATTAAATGTTTTGTTATAGACGAACTTGTGTCAGAGAATAATTTGCCAAAATTAGTAAAGGTCCGAAGATTGCATTTATCATGTTTAGCTGACTTGTTGAATAGCATACTGTAAAACTCACTATAGAACTACATATAAGATATGTACAGTATTAAAAAGATGCCTTTCTTGAATGTACCAGTGCCTGATATAATTGACCCACTAACTGTTCCATTTAAAAGGACAGCTATATTTTTCAAGCTTTATTTGGTCAGAGCCTGTGAAATGTTGTCATTTACATATTTGGTGTAAATGTTTTTTTTTTAATTCTATGCATACAACCACATCCTCTTGGTCAGCCAAAACATTTATAAGGATGCATTGTTCAGAAAATATTCCCTTCCCAGTCAGGCAACATATTGCTAACCCAGTTGCACGACACAGAGATGTATCAAGGCAACAGACTACAGCATGTAATACTTTAGATCTTTCATTTACATTATTTGAATTTTGAACAATTATTTGATTATATATCTAGTTTTTCTTATTGTATTACATTAAATTAGTTTGTTCAAACAACAATCTAAAAAAAAAAACTACACATAGACACAGATGAAAGAAATAAGAAGAGAAGCAGCCCAAACCTCAGCAGAATCCACAGAAACGAAAGTGCAGAAACAAGCGGCGCACGAACAACAGGTGTGTCCCTCGTTTCAAAACAGAAGTGATGAAGATCTTGGAAAAGATGAAAGTGAAACAAAAGAGGAATGCGATGGAATGTCGAATAACAAGTATGTCTACAATGTAGGTATTTTGTTTGTATATATCTTTATTTAATATTTAGACAAACAACAACAAAATTGTGACTAAAAAGTAGGAACTCTTGGCAGCAAGATGTGTGCTCAGTGTTTTTTTTTTTTTGTGTGTTTTTTTTTGTGTGATATTGCTTAATTGTATAATTGTGTTATACAATTAAGCAATATCATACCAGAGGAATGCTGTTGTAATAAATACCAGCCTATTTAGTATAGCATGATCATAGGCCCATGGGTGCAGTCGCATATTTAGGTGGTGCTGTTAATCTGTTGATCTGTGTTTGGACATGTACTGGAACAAGTGCAAATTCCTTGGTGTTTTTGTTGATGAACAATTTTACTTGGAGATAACACACTGGAAAAGCTAAAGCCAAGTGCAAAACGTCCTACATGTAAAGATGCTTAATGGGGCAGGAATGGGGGCGAGGGGGGGGGGGATTTTAAATATAAAGCGAGATATGTTAAATATAATGAATATTGCGCCCTTATTGAACCAACCCTTGAATATGGATGTATTAGTTTAATATGTCTGTAGCTGAGTCGAATGGTAAACAGCTGGACGGCGAACAAGTTCAAGCATTTGGAATAAGTTGTGGTGCACTGTAAACCTGATTAAGTTGGCAAAACTCTAAGTATTTGAGGTAATCAGTTACGTCAAACTTTTAAAGTAATGATGTTTCCAATTTTAAGTAAACAGAACTATAAATGTTTGAGTTTATTGTACTTGTGCAAATCAAATACATTTTTACAGACAATCTGGCCCGGGAATCGAACCCAGGCCTTTCACATGGCAGACGAAACACCTACAGTATCACTGAGCCACCAGAGCTCTATAGATTTTACATTGGTGGAAGTTTAAGGTGACAGTTACTGTTACTTAAGTACTTATGATTACTTACAATATCAAATCTGTTCAGCTAACTTGAAAAGTGTCATTTGTACAAACTCATAAATACCAAAAAGTTCTGAATACTCAAAAAGGTCTATTAATTTCACCTAATTGCAATTATTCAAGTTAACACTACTCAATGTGTTTAATTACTTTGAGCATTAGGATTTACAGTGTGCTTTTAGGTTGAAGTAGGAGAAATGCCAATGTTAATTAGAAGGCTCAAACTGATGTTAGCCTGGAATTTACAACTAAAGCATGAGCCACCACCAACTAAGGCCATCTTTAGGAATTTTGGGAGCATAGAAAGTCTAATTCTTACATCATTATAATGGCCACACAAACATTAGAACTAGACCATGGTGTAGTAAAGGAAGATGGCCTGGTTTGATGAATCATGTTGTCTTTTACATCATGGGGGCTGTTAGCTAGGGAGAATTTTTTCATACTAATCCCCTCTTGCATAGAACTCATGTCACTTTTTTGTTGCACACCCTAGCAGTTTCCCCTTCACGTTCAAGGACCATGGCACTTATCGTAATCTGTTGTAGATTTTCTTCCGACTCTTTTGGGATTGGCTTCCAATCAAAATTGCCTTACTGGTGTTGGCACTGTATAATGCTTGTTCCCTGGTATTTGTAGTACAATTGATACAGAGATAATGAATGAGTGCATTGGCTTTAGGTACTTCCTGGCTGTAAAGGGGATTTCTAATTGTTTGTTTGCCCAATGTTTATTATATATATATATATATATATATATATATATATATATATATATATATAATATATGTTGTGTGTGTGTGTGTGTTGTGTGTGTGTGTGTGTATATAATATATATTAATATATATTCTTTTTTAAATTCTATTGCATTCTATAGCAATGCCCATGCCTGCAATCACATCCTCTTGGTCATCACTTTCCCCAGAATGAGGAGGACATTGTAAATATTCCCTTCCCAGTCAGGCAACATATGGCTATCGCTGTCGCACGACAAAGAGATGTATCAAGGCATGTAATGCTTTAGGTCTTTCATTTACATTATTTGAATTTTGAACAATTATTTGATTATATATATAATTTTTCTTATTGTATTACATTAAATTACTTTGTTAAAATAACAGTCTCAAAAAAAAAATAACTATACATAGACACAGATCAAAGACATAAGAAGAGAAGCAGCCCAAACCTCAGCAGAATCCACAAAAATGAAAGTGCAGAAACAAGCGGAGCAGGAACAACAGGTGTGTCCCTCGTTTCAAAACAGAAGTGACGAAGATCTTGGAGGACATGAAATGGCTTGAGACAGAACTGAAACAAAAGAGGACTGTGATGGAATGTGGAATAACCAGTATGTCTATAATGTAGGTATTTTGTTTGTATATATCGATATTTAATATTTAGACAAACAACAACAAAATTGTGACTAAAAAGTAGGAACTCTTGGCAGCAAGATGTGTGTTAACTTTTTTTCATGTTATACAATTAAGCAATATCATACAAAAGGAATGCTGTTGTAATAAATACCAGCATATTCAATATAGCGTGACCATAGGCCCATGGGTGCAGTCGCATGTTTAGGTGGTGCTGTTAAATTTTGATCTGTGTATGGAAATGTACTAGAACAGGTTCAAATTCCTTGGTGTTTTTGTTGATATACGTACATCTGGGTGCATCTACTGTATAATAATTATCTGGGGAAGAGATGGTCTTAGGATGCACAATTGAAACAACTTAAGCTGGCAGAGGCAGTAAGATGCTCTGACATGGGCATGATTTCAGATGCTAGCCAATCCCCAGGCATGGGGGCTGTTAGCTAGGGAGAATTTTTCCTACTGATCCCCTCTTGCAAAGATCTCTTGGCCCTTTTTTCTTGCACTCCCAACACATCAGGCATGCACATCCCTTGCAGTTTCCCCTTTATGCTCATGGACCATGGTAAGTTGCTTGTTTCCTGGTATTTTTAGTAGAGTTGACACAACTTTTCTCTTATTTATGTCTGAAATGAGCCTCCTAATTAAATTTTAAGAGTTATTCTTTATCTCTACCCCCCCCCCCTCTCTTTTTCTCCCTGTGTGTGTGTGCGCGTGTGTACACATTTGTGAATGCTAGGAGGTGCTTTTGTTCTGAAAGCCAGAAGCATTTCTTTTTCGTGCCAATTCTTCCATATATACAGTGGCTAGAAACAGTATGTGAAACTTTTGTAATTTCTTGGTTTTCTCCATTAATTTGTCATAAAATGTGACCTGATCTTCAACTAAGTCAAAAGTATCGATAAATATAATGTGCCTAAAATAATAATAAAAAAATTCTGATCTTTCAGGTCTTTATTAAGAACTACCATAAAAGAAACTATACTGAATCCTTTTTTCAATTCAATTCAATTTATTTATATAATGCTTTTAAAAATGGTCATTGTCTCAAGGCAGCTTCACAAAATAAAAAGAAAATTATGGAAATGTGTATGAGCGAGAAAAATTTGTATAGATCATAATTATAAGATAGTCCCTAGTGAGCAAGTTGATAGCAACAGTGGCAAGACAAAACTTTCTGATATGGCACTTACAGAAACCTTAAGTAACCCTAGGAAGAATCCTTGACTTAATGATCCGAAAAAGGCTATCTGGAGTTAGGTGTTAGCATACATGGGCCCGTATTCACAAAGCTTCTTAAGCCTAAACGTTGCTCCTAGTGACAAAATTCTAAGAAAAATCTTAGAATTATGGCATTTTCTTAGAATTTTCCCTTAAATTTAGGATTAAATTTTAGTAAGTATGAAAATGATTCACAAAACATCTTAGCCCTAAAAACAGCTCCTAAGGTAAAAAATTGTTAAGAGTAGAGAGGAGGACTTTTAAGAGGTTTAAGAGTTTCTATAGCAGATGACAAAATGGCGGAAAGAAGAAATATTCTGCAAAGTGTTTTGAAATATTTTAAAAACTTAGGTAACTTTTATTTTGTACAAATAATGGATGGCATGCTGAGGTGCACAAACAAAGCGCACTGCAATACTTAGTTTCACCACACTTTTACAACATAACATCTGGGGGTGGCGCTGTTTCATACAGTGTAAAATAGTGAAAAACAGAGAAGGAGAAGAAGAAGCAGTCATCAACAGCACAGATGAGTTTATTACCAAAACAAACCATTTTTATAACAAAAATGACATGTACAGTCTGCAGAAACTGGGCATCCATGTGCTGTGGTCCAAATGGGCATTCTGGTGCTTTTCTATCATCCCCATCATTGACTGGTAAGTCCCTGAAATTCTAGCAAGTGCACTTGCATTTTTTTTTTTTGTAAACTATAGAAAGAGCTTAGAATGCTCCATCATTTTCGATTGTATACATAAGTTTAGTACGTACATCATTTGAATCTGTCAAGCGTCTACTTTTATTTATGTACACTCACCATATTAACAAAACCTTGTGCTTTTGGAAAATAAAAAGAGGGTGCGCTATCAGCTGTATCAGTTTCTGCTAATATCTTTCTGAAATGTGTCACTAAAATGAACTGTAACTCAAAAATAAATATTCCCAATTTATGTAATCTATATCAATCCAAGGAGAGGCACAGTCTTTCTGTTGCACTTCATTATCTGATGATATCTGGTGAGACAGGACACACCCACACTATATTCACAGAGAAACAGTCTCTGTAATCTGCATACAAGGCCACAACCCAACATGCACGCACACAAACACACATTCAGTGAGTTTTCTGTGTGTTTGGAATGTCACACGCTGTACAGGATTCTGAAGGTCTACAGAATGTCCTGGAAAGTGAGAGGCGTTTATCTTTACCTCAGAACAACACTGAGACTCCGACAGAGTACAGAGGAAGAGAATTCAGCAAGCTGTTAGCATGGGTAAGTTATTCTGATAATATACAACTGATATTATTTAAATTTTCCTTTTTTTGGCTACTTTTTGCCAACTTATATGAAACATTGTCTTTCAATGTGACTTGTGTTTAGTGTTACATGTAGATAACACTGCTAATCATGCTAACATATTGCCATAAGTAACTTAGCACAAACATGTTAGTTCCCGGTGGCTAAGCTAATGCTTTACGTAGATTACAGGTGTTCATGGATAGCAGCTGTGGTGTAAATGTTGTAATGTATTTGACCCCATTTTGGATAGTTTTCAGTTTGTGGTTAGCTCATGTCACTGCTATCTATAATGTTATTTAGCACAAATACTCTAGCTCGCAGTGGCTAAAATACTGCTAACAAGTGGCTAAAATGTTTAACAAATATTCGTGATACTTAGATGTTTAAAATTTTATTTAATTTAATTTGTTGTATGACATTACAAAAGCTTGTGCTGTCTTTATGCATGGTCATTAGTGATTGATGATGATGATGATGTACAGTAGTTTATTTCAGTGTGTTATGCTTTTGTTTATATGTTTGCTTTTTTCTTTTTTATAAACAGTTGTGACAGTGACAATGATCAGCCACTTGTTTGTGATAGAAAGTGAATGCAAACAGCCAGGTGTAACACCTGTGCCGCCTCAGTCCCGGGAGATAAGATCTGGCTCACCGGATTACTGAGCCGCCTCCTTGTCTCCCCCTAGTGTGTCTGCATGGGTATATGTTTCACTTATGCACTTAATCAAGTTCACCTGTGTCTCCCTCATGTGTCTCTATTTAAACCAGCCGATCCCTCAGTTCCCTGTCTGTTCACTGTGTGTCTTCTCGTAATGTGTGGCACGAAAGGCCATTTTCATTACCTCTCTTCCCTTCTCAGGAGTAACCGAGGCTGTAGAGCTGGGGCGAGCGCGTCTCCGGAGGAGGCATTTGTGTACCAGAATCAAGTTCAAGTGAGCGGCACTCATAATCCTCAAGCTTGTGTTCTTGCGTCGGCCAGAGGGGCTAACCTTTGCCTAGCGCTGTCTACAGCCGTTTCTCTCGCCCGCAGCTCCAGCCCGGAATGTTTTGAACTGTTGTGTTTTTTTGCCGTAGTGTGTGAATGAGATGAAATAGCCGGATAAGCGGTATAGATGATGAGTGAGTGAGTGAGTGATTATATTATATTATATTATATATATTATATTATATTATATATATTATATTATATTATTACATTACATTATCATAAGTACCTGTTGTTGATGGGTAAATAATTTGTAGAAATAGTTAAAAGGTTAAAGCTAAAAATAAGCTGATCAGCATCTGACACGTAACTGCTCATATCTTCCCTTCTAAATTTAGATTTATTTCATGGAGCAAGATTTTAGTTTTTATAGTGCATGTACCATTTCTTTGGAATAAACCATGCTGTGTCACACTTTTGTTTGTGTTTGAGGACTGTGGCCATTTTAGGTTCATTGCCATAATTTCTGTCTCCCATATACTCTGTGTATACACAGTAAACTATGATGTTGGTTGGCTTTGCTGAGTGATGTGTATAGCCACGCCCACCTCAAGGAAAAAGCGATGAATTGATTGGCTCTGTTATACGGTCATTTTTTTACTGGTTTCTGGTCCCCCAATGTATGAAATGTAAAAATATCATGTACGGACAAAACCTTTCTTTTATTTATAATGCAGAAAATTAGCACTAACTAACTGTGAACATAGCACTTCAACCCTGAAGACATAGAAATCACTGTTTTAAAGAAAATGAGGAAATTGAATTTCTTATCTTAAAATATATATTTGGGAGAAAATTACCAACTGTTGAAAGGGTTACTTGCCCATTTAAAGATTTAGCCTAGCCAGGCAATGGTAAAGTATATCTGAAACATATAAGATTATTTAGTAAAGAGAAGGGAAAAGGATGATGGGGAGGAAGATACAAGGATCCATAATGTTAAAATATGATGATGTACTTTTTCTTCCAACATGCAGTGAGCTTGTCCAGAATATCAGCCACTGCAAATGTACTTCAGTATAAGAAGAAAAAGAAGAAGCCTTTATTTATCACAAGCATTACAGAAGAGTGAAATTATTTCCTTTACATATGTCAGTCTATTAGCCATAGAGCCATGACTTCACAGAGAGTTCAGACTACATTTAAAACAGATTTTTAGGTACACTAACATTTATTTTCAGATTATAGAGCTGGTAGAGAAAGATGAAGTCCTAAAAATGAAAAATGCAATCTTACTAGTACCCAGCTTGCTTTTTCCACTTGCCTTGTTTGTGGCTTCTGCATAATGCAACAGCCACACTGACTGCATGGTCAAAAACTTCTTGTAAAAAAAAGTTGGAGATCAAATCACCTGTCTAACAACTGACCATTCATGTATAATGCTGTGCAAGGCTCTTGAGCCACCTCTCATTTTTCATATTCATTTAAATAATTTAGATTAAAATTGAGAAATAGGAGCAATGTTTACTGAGACAGGATGCACAGCATCTAAATATGTAATTTAAAAACAGGTTATTTATGTAGCAACCTCAGCAGCATCCTAATCCTCTTTCATCTTTATTAGCCACTCAGCATTCTCCATCACCAGTATACTAATCACCAATCAGCACCTGATCATCTGTCATTATCTGCAACTATTTCTCACTGGTCCATGCCTTAAGTTAGATGTTTATTTATGCTTGAATGATTCATAGATCAATGTGTGGCCTTAAAATAAGTAAATAAATAAATTCCTTTGAATCGTCAGCCTTCAGTCAAAAGTCCTCCAGAAAGCCTGAGAAACTATTCCTCAAGACATTAAAAATACAAAGTAATTTAGCAAAATAGGAAGAAATGAGGGCTGGCTCAAGACATTTGCATAGACCTGTATTAGAGTAGACCATTCCCACAAATAACAGCAAGCATAAACAAAAACAAAGCAAGCATGTAGGATATCAAAACCTGTAGGATGCTATTCCAACTCTACCAAAGTCTCTTTCCACTGTCTAAATAAGGGCTCTTCGTCTGTGGTCTTGGAGGGCCAGTATCCAACACAGTTTGGCAGCTGATCTCATTCACAGCTGATTCAATTAATCCATTAATTTTGAGGTTCAGTGTGTGTGTTTAGGTGTTGGAAAATTACAAAATGTGTTGGACATTGTCCCCACAGGACAAGATTTGAAGATCCCTGGTGTAAACCATTGTTACTGCTGATACTGGCAATGTATGTGATGGTTCCTACTGTGTGATTTAGTTCAATTAAGTTCATTTTACTTGTATTTGTATAGTGCTTTCACCAGTACCAGATATGGTCAGAAATAAAAATTCCAGTGAACTGAAAAAAAAAAAAAAAAAAAAAAAATATATATATATATATATATATATATATATATATATATATATATATATATATATATATAACTTGGTCAATTTATTAAGCATTGTTTTAGTCATATTAAGTCAAAAACTAATGAAATGTAAAAATAAAAATAAAAACTTTTTAACAATATTGCATGTTTCACCATAGTGCCTATGTTTACTGAAAGTTTTGTTCATGTTTTGGGATAGAACAATGGACAGAGAGTTAATGGAATTTACATCAGCTTATAATGAAAGTGATAGGAAAGGTGGTTAACCACAGTTCCTATCAGCTCCTGTATGTCACATTCACATGCCCCTGACTGAGTCGACCTGTTTGTCATTGTATTGTCTCACATAAGGACCTTATTTACAGTGGGTATAGAAAATAATCCCTCTCCCTCTTTAAAATAATCACATTTTGTTGCTTTTTAGGCTGTCAGGTGAAGCTAATCACCTTCTCAGTGTTTTCATAATGTTTCAAAAGTAATGACACATTATGCCATGCTTTGGTAAAGAAAAAAAACAGTTCAGACAGTGTATTAGGCTATATATTTATTATTGTGATCATTATAACAATTTTGATAAAGTTGTTAAAATGGTCAATTTGGTAAGTGGTATAAATGCCTAATTCAATGATGTTTGAAAACACTGCACAAAGATACACTTTTTAAAGAAATGGTCAATGAGTGCTCTCCACACGCACATTATTGTATCTGCAATAGCATTTACCTGAACTGCAAATTTGAATGAGAAAAAAAATAAACATAGAAGATATATATATAGATACTATAGTTAGCATTTTCAAAGGGTTTTAAATTTTATTAAAATAGCTGACTAGACCGCTATTGCACTAAATGTGTCTAAAAATGCTCAGTGCACAGCTTATCCATATAAACCTACATCCATTTGAACAAAGCTATAATAAAATAATAATAATAATAAAAGAGAAAAACAGAGTGTAGAAAAAAGAGAAAACAGGAGAATACAAATGCACTGTTGTTATTCTTATATACTTTAGCAAAATATTAAAAACAAAGCTCCTGAAAACATTTTTAGGGCTTCTTATGAAGACTGGAATCTTCAAATACTGGCAGGCATGGTGACTTTCAGATTAACATCTTCCACCTGGTGAAAAAGAAAAAAATCACTTAAATTAAATTTCCTTAACTCTTAAGACAAGAGAATTCCAAACAAGCATAAAGATGTATTACTTATAATATTACTTATAAAGAAACATAAAATGATGACATATATTTTTAGTTTCCTTTTAAAATTTGTATTCTTAATTTCTTCATGCTTTATTTACAGGAGAACTTACAGGAGAATGTTGTGCCAGAGTATGTCATGATTAAGAAAAAAGAAAAAAAATTACTTCAATGAAGCGAAGGGTGTTCATGAAGACATCTCCCATAATGCTAAGGAAGGTCACTTTGTCCACTGGTATACGGTGATCAAACGTGCAGAACTCCAGGCCATTCACTATCACCTGATCAAATAAGATTGAACCTTATTTAATCCAAACGTTTAAAGCCTTGACCCTCTCAATTCTTTTATTCATAATCTCACACCTCATAGCATTCTTGTTTAATAGCCATGATGATATCAAAGGCTCCTCCTTTGACAAATGGGCTTCCTTGTGTCTCAATGTAATTCCTATGCCATGTCCCTTCCCTGCAGCTGTTACGGGCCACAGAGTTCATGCGGGGGTTAAAGTGGAAAGCGATGTCATGGAGGTACTCTTTTCCAGTCTGAAAATTTATCTCGAAGCTGCAAGAAATTTAACATTATATTTTATGTGACAGATTATAGCAGATTATGGATTATATACTGGGTTTCATTCAAACTGTGGTGCAGTGAGAAACACATTTAGCATACCGTTGATAATCTGAAGAAACAACTCCTTGGAAGAGCAAAGCCATACCAGGTCTCAAGTTTCCAGGGATTGATCCCAAATATGATTTGTTCTGTTGTGGTTAAGCAGCATTCATTTTAAATTATATATCTTTAATCATGTAATTATATTATTATAAAAAATACAGTCTTTTGGCTTGTTCAGTCTGAACATAACATGATAATGTTACTCACAGGGTTGCAGACTGTGTGTAGTCCATCAGACTGGATGTCAGAATGTTTGCCAGGGTATAGCTCCTTAGCAAAAGTAGATGTGCTCCAGTTCTGATTTAAAGAAAGATAGGCCAACTTAGAACATTAAAAAAGGCATACTAGATTTAGTGATTATTTCTAACAACATCTAAACACTTGTCAAAATGAAAATTAGTATTCATATTTTCTTATTAATTATAAACCAACGTGACAATTTCTTAAGGCTGAACAGCTGTCTAGCCTTAAGAAATCCTCTCTTCAGTAAGGCTAATCAGAAAAAGGCTTCAAGTTTCTAGGGAGCATAAGGAACTGTTGAGCATTGGAAAAAAGGTCATGTGGTCTGATGAGTTCAGATTTACACTTATCCAAAATAAATCGCACACAAGGGTAAAAATATAGCTGGATGAAATAATGCACCCATCATGCCTACTGCCTATCGTACTGATTTTGGGTTGCTTCTGTGGTCAGGTCAAGGTTGAGCATCATTATGTGCCTAAAAATTAGGTCAGCTGAGTACCTAAATGTACTAAATGACCAGGTTTTTCAGTTAATGTTTTTTTTGTTTGTTTGTTTACCTGCTGGCACAGAAGTATATGATGACAATGCCAGGATTCATTGGGATCAAATTGTTAAAGAGTGGTTTGGGGAGCATGAGATATCATGATCACATATGGATTGGCCACCACAGAGTCCAGACCTTAACCTCATCGAGAATCTTTGGGATGTGCTAGAGAAGGCTTTAAACAGTGCTCCAACTGCCATAATTAATACAAGAGAGAAATGTAGAAAATGTATACTTGGAGAGAAATTAATGTTGTGACATTTCATAAGCTTATTGAAACAATGCCTTCGCGAATACATGCCAAAACATAATGCAGTCCAATGAAATATCAGTGTGTGACTTTTTTTTTGTGTATATTTAACTTACTTCAACGAGGCCAACAAGATTCATTATGATATCTCTATGAATGTGAAGTGCAGTCACTTTCTCCACTTGCATGCGGTGCTTGAACAGGAAAGACCATTTTCCATTTAAATAGACCTGGAAAGAACAGGTAATAAGGATAATTCTTTTGAACTCATGTACACTTATGTGCATTCTTTTATTATTTTTTATTATCACACCTCATAGCCTTCTGTTTTGGTCACAATGAAGATGTCAAAAGCTGATCCTTTGGAGATTTGACCCACTGATGGCCATTCTTGTTTCTCCCAATTCCCATTTCTGCGACTATCACAGGTGGTTCGTTTATCAATGTCAATCCGGAAGTGAAAAGCGATGTCACCTTCACCGGTTAGAACATCAAATATAATCCTGTGTGTAAAAAGTACATAATAGGATTATAGTCAATGTGATTACATACATTTTATCGAATAAATTTACATTCCTGAAAAAAATCTTGATGAATTATTTTTCTATGTCATGTGATGAATAATATGAATACATACGTTTGTCCTGTTGCAAAAACAACCCCTTGAAAGTACAATGCCCTTCCTGCTCTCAGCCCTCCAGGAATTTTGTAAGTGTAAGGAACACTCTGTGGTGAGAGTAAGCACATAACATACCTCGATTGATCATAAGATTTTATAGAAACCAAACTATCAAGTACTGAACTGGGCCTCTATGCGACCAACCGACCAACCGTCCAACCGTCTGTCCATCCATCCATCCATCCATCCATCCATCCATCCATCCAGGCAAGTACATTACCAAGTGAGGTATATAGGTAAGCAGTGTTGGGTGTAGCGCGTTAGAGTACTCAGCTTACTTTTTACATTTTAGTACTCAGTTATTTAGTTACTTTTTCAAAAATGTAATCCGTTATTCAGACAATTTATGTAATCAGTGAGCCAGACAGCAGTCATTCCCAATCCATTAGTGTGGGAATGACTACAAGTCATTCCCACAAGTCGTCCTACAAGCCCTGCCCCTGATAAACACCCCCCCCCCCCCCCCCAACTGTTATTCCTGCTGTCATACCCCTATGTCACTTATGTGGTTTGACTATGCAAGAACCAATTCGCAGAAAGATGGAAACCTAATTACAGCGCCGAAACTCGCTGTGAATCATGATGAACTGTACTTATGGCCACAGCGCAGGTATTGGTAGTTAACAAATTATGGGCCAAACTTCGCTGAGTGATGATGGTAGAATAATTATAAAACAACATGCATAAGGAATCACAAAGGAGTTTTTATTTTCTGCAGTGGAAAAGTACTCGAACTAGTTACTTTTATCAGAAAGTAACATCTGTAATGTAACTGATTACTTTTTAAAGACAGTAATTTTATAATGTAATTAGTTACTTTAAAAAGTAGCGTCCCCCAACACGGTAGGTAAGTAATTTGTGTCTTTATTTTAACCTTAACTGCCTATGAATTTGCCTATAAATATAACAGTTCATCTGGTCTAACTTTGCCACCATAGTGCAATTCTCTCTCCCGCTCGCTCTCTCACACTCTCTTTCACTCTCTTTTGATACAAATAAACATTTAATTAGTTTTATTTAATGTGTTTGATGTGATTTTTGGATTCATTTCAAACTGTTCTTACTTACAGGATGGTTGACCACATTTATGAGCTCTGATTTGATAGTAGAGACAGACCATCGTGACATGCCCATGCTGGTCATTATTTTAGTCCTTAGTTCATTAAAGAGGGACGGCATGGAGAAGTTCTGTAGGAAAGTAAATTATATGCTATATAAATAAATGAAAATACACGTTTACATTTTGCTAATAGTGATCAATTCAAATTGAATTAAACATCACCTCATTTTATTAAGCTTTGTTTCTATCCATGACATTTAATGAGAGTTGTCCAGTATTGTGCAAAGGTTTTAGGTACTGTAGGTTTTTAGACAAACTATATATATATTTTAAATCAAATATTTAGTGTGACTACTCTTTGGCTACAAAACCAGCATCAATTCTCACACTTGAAAATGAGGGATTTTGTAGGTTCAGGTCAGCTGTGCAATTAACAAATTACACTAAGCAGGTGATATTTATCATCAATTTCATATGTAGGTTGAAAAAGTTGAAAAAGTAAGGAACAGCCAAACACTGCTATTGAGATGATGGTTGTGGACCATCACCTCAATATTACGTTTCATGTCACAGGTCATACGCCACAGCAAGACAGCAAAGCAACAAGATACAAGTTAATTATATGGCATCTCAGTAAGGTCTCAGGCAGAGATTTCAAAGCAGACTGGGGTTTCAAAACTCTATCTTCAAGACGTACAAAGAAACTGGCAATGTTGTGGAGTGGTTGATCAAGGAAACATTGCACATCATGGCACAGATAAGAGACACGTCATGCTTACTTTCCTTGGACATCAAAAGATTCCCAGCAGTGTCATCAGCAAAGAAATGGTGGAAACCAGTTAGTACACCCATCTTCTGTCTGGAGAAGTTTGACCAGAAGACGTCTTTGTGGAAGAATTGTGGCCCAAAAGCCATACCTCTGAAATGAAAACAAGGCTAAACTTCTCAACTATGCACAAAAACCGGGGTGCAGAACAATGGCAGCAAGTGCTCTGGACTGATGAGTCAAACTTTTAATATGAAATATTAGGCTGTAGCAGGAGGCAGATTGTTTGCTGAAGGGCTGGAGAGTGATGCAATAGTGATTGTCTGCAGGCAGTGCTTCAAACAGTGAAGCATGATGAAGGTTCCTTGCATGTTTGGGGCTACCTTTCTATGAACGTCATTGTAGATTTTGTCAAGATTAATGGTGTCCTCACAGCCGAAAAATACAGGCAGATGCTTATCCATCATGCAGTACCATCAGGGAGTTATCTGATTGGATCCGAATTAAATCTGCTGCATGACAAAGAGCTGAGTTCCTTCAAAGACTGTGTGCAAGTGCATGTAGAAGACTTTATCCTGTTTTGCAGGCAAAGGGTGGTCACACCAAATACTGATTTGATTTTGATTTTTTAATTTGGATTTCATGTGAGTAGTAGATTATCTGAATGGTCTTGATATACAAAGAACTAAGAGTGTTCTTACATTTTATGACTAGAATTTATCATAGGTTTTTTAAAATAAAATTATAAATACTGTTAATAAAATATCTAATTAAACCAGTATGCATGCATGAACAGGTATTATACAGTACCAGTCAAAAGTTTGGATACAACTTCTAATTAAGTGATATTTCTGGGATTTATTTTTCTACATTCTTGAACAATACTAGAGACTTCAAAACAATGAAATAATACATGTGGAATTATGTAATTAAGTAACAACAACATTTAATAGCTATTTTAAATGTTAACTGTCCTTACAAGAACAGTATTGTCAAATAATTTTGCAAAAACTATAAAGCACCATGAAGAAACTGGCTCTCATGAAGGAAAAAAAAAAGTTAATTTAGAGTTACCACCTTCAAAAATAAACAACTAACAGTATCTTTGATCCGAGCCATTAAGCCATAAGTAGCAGATACATCTTTATATACATTGTTTAAAGGAGAGTATTGCATACTTTGGATGCCTTCATTGTGAGAAAGAACAATAAAATGATGTGGAAAGAAATAAAAATCAGGAAAGACCATTGAATTAAAAGGTGTGTGCAAACTTTTAACTGGTACTTTATATAAACATATATAATTACTCACCCATTGGCTCACTGTGAGCCTCCCATGAAATGAAAAGGAGACAGTTTCGCTGGCTTCACTCACTCCCACCTCACTAACAGCCCTGTAACGAACCACGTATTGTTCTTCTGGCTTGAGATCAGTCAGAGTAAAGCTGCTCTGTGCATCTGGAGTGTCTGTGACTTTCCATGTATCAGCATCATCAGCTGCTGAATCAGTTGATGGTGTCATCCTGTATTCAACTCTGAAGCGCACTGTCTCTCCAGTTGGTGATTTTGAAAGCTTCAGGATGACTTTCTCATCACTGGTCTTCACCACTGGTAGGGGGGGTTTGGATACTGGATGGAACTTAAGCCTTGGATTATGGCCTTTCTGATAAAGTTGGATGGATATTCCTGGATTGCTAGAGTCAGAGATGGAACCAATGATGAACTTGATTCTCTTCTCATTTTTGTTGGCTTTTAAAAAACTTGTGAAGAGAGAGAGATTCTGACTCATTCGTTCAGGAGAAGTAAACCAAGGCTGCGTTACTTTGAGAGATGAAAACTGTTTAGATTTAAGGAAGTTTTCTAGAGCTTCCAGGTAGGAGTCTTCATACTTTAGGGATGTGAAAGACAAACATACCACCACATCAACTTCAGGATCAAAGAGAATGGAATTAAGTGACTCTGATGATGTCACAACTGTCAGGTCTTCCAGCCCATTGGTATAGGAACTCAATATATTTACTTCAGTTGTGATTTCTTCTAACCACTTGTTCATGTTGTTAGCAGTGAATGGTGATGTGTAGTGGGTGCTCAAAAGGTCCTCCAGTACCTTGTCCTCTTTTTCCCCACTACGGATAGCTGGCAAAACCCT
The DNA here is from genome assembly GCA_013621035.1 of Clarias magur. Classification (NCBI taxonomy): domain Eukaryota; kingdom Metazoa; phylum Chordata; class Actinopteri; order Siluriformes; family Clariidae; genus Clarias; species Clarias magur. The sequence continues at coordinate 4,984,629 of QNUK01000006.1, forward strand.
GGACAGGTCCATCTGAAATGCTATTTTATAATTACTGTGTAAATGCTGAAACCTTGCCAACCTGTCTTTTACAGCAAGGAAATTGTCTGTTGTTTGGTTTTTGTACAAATCTTTGCATCTTCTCTCTGCCTCATCAAGTTCTTCCAGCATTTGTTCTGTTTCATTCACCAGATCATATTCGATTTCTCTCACCAACTTGGCAGCATTATCATTCAAAAGACTGAGAGGATACAGCCAGACTCTCAAGGGTACACCATCATAGTTTTGTTTCTCCAGTAAAGTAGGTAAAGTTTTGTATACTTCCAGGGCTTCATCATATGTGGTGGGATTTTGTTTGAGTTTGTAGTCACCATGAAAAATCACACTGATTTTTGTGGCTAGTTTTTTTTCGTCTTCAGTCATCTTTACACTCCCTTCACCCCCAATGGACATCTTTTTGACCACTGCATGAAGATTTCCCTCAACAGCCTGTTTGCTCTTTTTATCCTGACTGGTATAATCAAATATCATGAAAGTCTGAGCTCCATACAGGACAGCTGTAACTACATGAGTGGCTGTTTTCTGGTCAAATACTTGCGGATAAGTGATTTTGCCAAGCTCCTCCATAGTGAGTTGTTCAAATTTTGTTGTCTGGCTGTACTGCATAGTAACTCTGCACTGATGTTCTGAGGATTTGGTATCCTGCAGGTACTTGGCTGATCCTCCAACCTCCACTAAACCACCAAAGAAACTGGCTTTAAGGGAAGCGCTTATATCTAGGAGGTTTGCCTTATCACTAAGAGTGTCAGAGGCAGCAAATTTCAGATCTGTTTTAGGTTGCTGACGCACGTCAAGGTCATTTCTCATTGCTTTCTTATCCCATAAAGTAACACCTGAAACAAGAGAATGATTATAAACTATATATGCATCACAAATAGATACTTATTGATTTTACAGAACAGTTTATATATTGATATTATTGATCTTTCACATGTACAGTACTTCAGAGAATCCCAGTGTCTAGGTTTAAACAGGTTTAAATGTATGCATGTGAAAAAAAAACACTTTAATGTTTTTGAAATCTTTGATAGTACATTGCAAATATACTAATAAAAACGTGAACAATAATATATAAAAAGTATACTAACATCATGCTTTTACCAAATTTTGGAATTAAATTTTAAACATACTTCAAAATACAGTGGAACCTTGGATTACGAGCGTAATTCGTTCCGGAAGTGGAAAACGAAAAACACTCAAAAACCAAATAGACTTTTCCCATAAGAAATAATGAAAACTCAAATTATTCGTTCTACAGCCCAAAACTATAAATACATAAAAATAATTAATATAACATATAAAGTAAAAATAAAACAAATTAACCTGCACTTAACATAAAAAAAGTACAAATAAATCCAGACAGTTTCCTTTTGTGCGCACAGACGCTGTGTATTATATTATATATATTGACCACACAGTGTACTTTTTTAGTATTTGTAATTGGCCAGAAGTATAACAGCATACTACTGCTGCAATAAGAATATATTCATAGTATATTAATCATGTATTTGTAACACAGTAAAAATTGCTGTAATGTACTTATAATACGGCGGCACGGTGGTGTAGTGGTTAGCACTGTCGCCTTGCACCGCCAGGGTCCGGGTTCAATCCCCGGCCAGGTTCGATTCCCGTCTCTGTGTGCATGGAGTTTGCATGTTCTCCCCGTGCTTGGTGGGTTTCCTCCAGGTCCTCTAGTTTCCTCCCACAGTCCAAAGACATGTAGGTTAGGCTAATTGGCGTTTCCAAATTGCCCGTAGTGTGTGAATGAGTGTGTGTCTGTGCCATGCGATGGATTGGCACCCTGTCCTGGGTGTACCCTGCCTTGTGCCCTAAGTCTCCTGGGACAGGCTCCAGGCCCCCCGTGACCCTGAATACAGGATTAAGCGGTATAGATGATGAGTGAGTGAGTACTTATAATACATTAAATATATACTTTATAGTTTCATTAATTACTGTCAGGTATGTACGTTAGTACACACACAGCCACATACTTTAAGTGTACTAAGTATACTTATAGGTGTTCCACTTAAGCACACAAAAGTATACTTAATACACTTAAACTGTGCTTTTGTACAATTTAATTACAACTTAAATATACTTAGTAAAATTAGTTGCCCCAAAATAGCAAACTTCAAGTATACTAGTCATTAGTCTGAAGCAAATACACTCAAGTATGCTTTGGCACGCTAGTATTTAATATACTTAGCATACTTTTTTTTTTTTACTTGGGTTTACAGGGGGTATAGAAAAGGATCTTGTATATAATAGAAATAATAGAATATTCTTGAAACGTATTATTAAGAAGTGAAACGTATTTGGTAAAACACAGACCCTCAATGGAACAGGATGTCACTCTAAACTTGATAAAGAAGAAAACTGGTCAGAAAGGATACAGGAGGCCTACAGCAACTTTGAAGTAGTTGCAGGAATGCATGACGAAGAGTGGTCCTTGTGACCATACGTTGTTACTTAGGTATAAGTACCAACGATATCTCAAATTCTCCACAAATGTGGCTTGTATGAGAGGGTTGCAAGAAAAAAGCCCTTCCTCAAGAAAGGCCACATGAAGTCACGACTTAACCTTGAGACTAAAATGTAATTATTTAGCCACAACACCAAACGATATGTCTGGTGGAAATCCAATACAGCTCATTATACAAGTAACAAGTAAAGTATGGAGGTGATAATCTTCAGTTATAGGGTGTTTCTCTGCAGCAAGGCCTGGAGCACTTGGATGGGGCAAAATACAATCAAATTATTGCGTAAATCTGCTGATCTCTGCCAGAAAGTTATTCTTATTATTATTTGAATTATTATAATATAAAAAACCTGAAGCATTTCAGTGTGGATTCATGCGATGAGTCATTTTCTCAGGGAAAGATTCTTATGTGCAAATTTTTTTTTTTTACTGTGGCACCTTGGATTGCAAGTAATTTGGTCTGTGAGTGTTTGCAAGACAAGCAAAAATGTAAATTTAACAAAAAAAAAAATCATTCTTAATAATGAGCAAGTGTCATTAGAGTCTTTTCTTTTTGAAGGTTCCCAACAGGACAGTATTGTCGTTAGTGTGTGTGTGTGTGTGTGTGTGTGTGTGTGTGTGTGGGTGGGTGGGTTTGAAAGCTGTCCTACACATTAGCCCCTCCCTCCTCTCATCTTACTTCAGCTTCCCACGTGTGCGTGTTGTGTTAGAAAACTTTAATGGATAACCTTATATGGTAAAGAAAATGCTTGTGTGTATGTGTCAAATTGTCCAAGTTTAAGGTGCTACTTAGCAGTTATAGTGATGATAGAAGGGCTTGCAAGATAACTGCTAGAGCAACATGTTCTTCTTGAAGGGGAATTTAACAAGGTGGGAGATCCATAATTTCAGAACCCCAGCTTTAGAGAAAAGGACAGGAAACATCTGTCTAGCAACATATACATTTTGAGTGAACGCAGTAATCTTCAGTGTATATAAGCAGAGTGAGAGAAGGGGAAGTACCCCTCTCTCACAGATGCACTGTGTGTATGACTGCGATGTCCTGCGCAGTCTCTAATAAAATCTTCTTCTCTATTGTGGCTTAGACTGAGTCTCTGACATCTTTAAATAATTTCCACCACAGTGTGCGCACAAGCACACACACACACACAACACACACGTGTATGTTAAAAGATTTTTTTTTTTACTATTTTGTATTGAATATCATTGCACATTATGCACATTATATCAGATGGCATTTTTACCATATTATGTTATTTCTTAATTGCTGTAATGGATCATCAAAATATCAATCCACTATTTTGCCCCTTGAATATTGAAATGACTGAAAACTGAAACTAATACTCTGAAATTAGAGTTTTGGGCCTTTCTTTAACCACAGTTTTGGTGGAAAGTCAAATTACACTTTAATCCAGTGAGTCTTTAAAGAGTTCAGTAAATATACAAAGCTAACCAGAGGAACTGAAAAAAAAAATGCTATTTCATGTTTCACAAAATTTTAGGCCTGTAATCGTAAAGTTATTCAAACTAATAAAGGTTACACATTGCCAGTCATGTAAATCATACCTGGAATAAAGGAGTCCGTGCGGCAGTCATAGAGCATGCCAGGATACAGAGGTCTTCCCAGGGCTGCCAATTCCATGCATTTGGAATCCATGACTATTTAAAACAAAAGTTTACTGTAAAACTATTTTCTTTGTATATACTATGCTTTAAGGTAAATTATTTTTAGAATTAGTCAGTAAAACCTTAACCGTTATTTGTAGGTCTTTCTAATGTTGGATTTCTCCTGAAAAGGTTGTTGTCGATGTTTCCTGTGTTCTCTTCAGAGCCTATCAGAAGATGATAATGTTCTCTGAAGCTGTCAAGGTATTTATAGCCACAGCAACTACCAACTTGCATAAAGTATTGACCAAATATGGCATGCACTAAGGAAATTACTGCACTCAGTTTTCTAGTTTTAGTGACAAAGGTGTGATTGCATGTGTAGATAAATATAAATTTATCCAATTAGTGCAGGTTTGTTAATATATGTTTTTTTTTTTTACCCAAATAATCAGCTAGTTTAGATGTGTACAAAGTTTTTGTATTTGGTATGTTTTGTTCATATGTTTTGTATTTGTCAGGTACAAAAGGCTAGAGGGTAAATATTACTTTTCAAACATTAACAAACATTTTAAAAATGCTCCTATGCTATTTCGTGTTGTCTTATGCCATAAATATACAAAGTGTACCTTTGTTTTATAATAATGGTAATATTTTCTCTTGTAATGATTTTTAATGCATACATTATTTGTGCTCTATACATCAATCCAAGAAAAAATGTTTTAAAAACTACACAGCATTATTTACTTCTATGTGAGATAGTTAATGCATTTTTATGGATAAAATCATACTTAGTGTGAATATACAGTACACCAATCAGCCATAAAATTATGACCACTGACTCTCTGTTGTTCCATCTGGAATAAACGCAGTCATAAAATATCGAGAACTGAGCCATTCCCGGGTAAGATGTATGGTTAGTGTTAGACAAAATTGCTGAGAATGCACAACGGGGTGTCATGTATGTGTACATGCAACTAATGCCCCAGTTTTCAAAATCTCACTCCAATCTTTTCTGAAAAGTTGGCAGCTCTGTATTACTATAGTAATGTTACAGAATTTCTGATTTGAAATGCCATAACTGTTATGCTGCCTTGCTTATTGTAACATATCAAATAATCAAAAAGTCCCTTCTTGCTTTAATCATTCCACAATCATCCTCATTCCAAAAAAAAAAAAAAAAAAAAAACTAAAATCACAGGACATAATGACTACAGACAAGTTGCCCTAACATCTGTGGTCATGAAGTCATTTGAAAGACTGGTGTTGGCCTATCTGAAGGACATCACTGGATCATTACTGGACCCCATGCAGTTTGCTTATAGAGCAAACAGGTATGTGGACGATTCAGTCAACATCGGACTGCACTTCATCCTTCAACATCTGGACAAACCAGGGGCTTATGCAAGGGTCTTGTTTATAGATTTTTCATCAGCATTTAATACAATCATCCCAGCACTGCTTCAGATCAGACTAACCCAACTCAGTGTTCCTAGCTCTATCTGTCATTGTATCACCAGTTTTCTGACAGACAAGCAGCAGCTAGTGAGACTAGGGAAATTCATGTCCAACAGCCACACCACCAACACTGGAGCCCCCCAGGGATGCATTCTCTCCCCATTGCCCTTCTCCCTCTACACCAACGACTGCACTTCTACAGACCCCACCGTCAAGCTCCTAAAATTTGCACTACAATCATTCGGCCTCATCCAGTACGGTGACGAGTCTGCATATAGAAGCGAGGTTGAGCAGCTGGCTGCCTGGTGCAGTCACAACAACCTGGAGCAGAACACGCTCAAAACAGTGGAGATGATAGTGGACTTTTGTAGAAAACCCTTCACTTCCCCCACTCAGCATCATGAACAGCACTGTAACAGCAGAGTCATTCCAGTTCCTGGGCACGACCATCTCTAAGGACCTGAAGTGGGACAGTCACATTGACTGCTTAAGTACTGTAAACTGATGACCTGAATGTACTAAATGGCCAGGTTATCATATCAACATAGCTTTTCTTCCCTGATGGCACTAGCATATTCCAGTGCATTGTGAAAGAGTGGTTCTGGGAGCCTGAGGAATCATTTTTACACATAAACTGGCCACAACATTGAGTACTGTAGTCAAAATGAAAGGTGACTAAATGAAATCTGTTGACTTTTTAGCCAGGCAAGGTATATTAAAATAGTCCATTATTATAAGGAACATCCATCAATTTTATGTTTTAATTTATTATTTACTTATTTATTCTTGGCGTGATGTAGACACACACACACACATCAATCTGGCAAAATGTCTGCTTCAACAAATCTGCAATAGACTACAGGATGATTAACAAATTTTCTGCATCACTAACAAAAGACTAGGTACTCAGTGTGGAAATAGGAAGGGTGTACTTATTTTTCTCTGCATAAGTTTGTGGATGTAGATATGGAATTCTGTTGTGTTTTCTGTTGTCACTTGAGGTTGTCTGTATGTATATAGAAATAATCATTAAAAAATCATCTGATTATGTCAGAACTACAAGAAAGAACTACAACTCCCAACAACATCACTCTGACTCACCTGAGTACTAGCACACCTGAACCTAATCCCAGGACACAGATAAAAGGAACTCTCACACTTCCAGTCCTCGCGAAGTATACGCTCCCTGTGAACTTGTTCCAGTGTTGTTACCAAGCCTTTTGAATTTGGATTGCTATTTTGGTTTACGATCTAGTTTCTGTTTCTACGTTTACAAGTTTAGCCTTTCCCTATTTATGTCCGTTAGTAAATCGTCTGACCCTTGCCTGTTTTTTGGATTTACGAGTTGGATTCTCCTTATCGGATTTGTTCGTGTTTTTGCAAACCCCGAGTTCACAAGTCATCTCATCTGTACCTGCATCCCCCGTGTCAGGTACATAACAGATTATAGCAAGTCTCAGTATTAATGATCTCTCTTGCTGGTTATATTTATCCTTTTTTCACCATGCCATTATTTATTTACCAAAATAAAAATAAAATAAAAAATGTGGGAAAAACTGAATACCCCCATAGTGCTTCCACAGGATCTAAGAGGGTAAGTAGCAGTTAGGTGCTGCTAATTATTACACCTTGATTAATTGATCATCAGCAGTTGTGCAGACCTGAAAACAGAAGTTTTGCTGGTTTGGACAGTATTCAGGTGTGTTAACACAATCCCAAGAGAGAAAGACGTAAGCAATGCTCTTAGGCCATGTCCATACGTATTCTTATTAATTTTTTAAAATATCTTTGTCCACATGAAACGCAAAACTCCCTGTTAAGCGCTGTTAGGAGCGTCCTTAATCAACAGGGGGCCAATCAGAAGCTGAGGAATGCGCTTTGTAGATGTCCGATCGGGTATCGTCCCAAACCGCCGTCGCTGCCTGCGGGGTCTGTGTAGTCAGAGTTTTGTACAGCATGTACTGTAGCAGCAGTGAGCTTAGTAGTACATTCAGGCACCTCTGTTCATTAAGGTAATGTGTGAGTAACTGCGCGTGTATGTACACGCATGTAAAAAGTCCACCAGTTTATTGTGCATACATCCGCTATTGCACAAATCAAGTAGACTAGCACACAGGCAATTACATTATCAGCACAAGGTGACGTTACAACAACCCGAAATGTCCGTTTCCCCTGTCCACACAACACCACTGAAAACGGAGTTTTGGAAAACCTTCACTTTGGCCGGAGTTTTCCAAAAGCTCCGTTTTCAATGACCAAAACAGCGTTTGCGACTCTTTTTCTCACAGTCCGGGATATGTCTGAATGAAGTCATAAGAAACATTTACATTATAGTGACTTATGTCTGAATGACAAAAGCAGTGTTTTTATATGATTCCAAAAATATAACTATTCTTTTTCATAAATGCTCATTTGCCACAACTGGTGGTAAAAATTGAACCCTTTCTTGGCTAGGGTACAATGAAATTCTTTCTTTTCCATCCACTATGAAGGCCATTTATTTATTTGATCTTTTTTGTAACAAAATTGAATGAGTAATGTCAAATTGGGAGGATTTTCACCATTACATATGAAGGATTTTCTTAGTTTGATCTGAAAAACCTGAGTGACATTATGCATCACTTTTACTGTATGTACTGTAGAATTATTGAAAGAATAGTAAATACTGAGTGTGTATCATGGGTCCTTTTCTCCAAAGCTGCTCACTTCATCCCCCTGCCAAAACTCCCATCCGCCAAGGAGACCACCGAACTTATGGTCCCTTACATCTTCAAGCTCAATGGCCTCCCTAAGGACATTGTCTCTGACTGTGGCCCACAGTTCACCTCTAAATTTTGGAAAGTATTTTGCAAACTTACCAGGGCCACTCCCAGTCTGTGTTCAGGGTTTAACCTTCAGTCAATTTGTCAGATGGAGAGGAAGAATTAGTTCCTCGAGATGCATGGCCTCTCAGGATGTCTCCTCTTGGAGCAAGTTCCTGCCCTGGGTAGAATACGCCGACAATTCCCAAGTCTTGTCATCTACCTGTCTGTCCCCCTTCCAATGCTGTCTTAGTTATAAACAACTGCCCTTTTTCCCTTCCCAGGAGGAGGAGATCAATGTTTCATCTGCCCAACTTTTCATCCGACAATGCAGAAAGATCTGTTTACAAGCCAGAAAAATGCTATGACAGGCAGCAAAAGCTACAGGAGGCCAACCACAGGCACTCTCAGGCTCCAAAATACAGTGTGGGGCAGAGAGTCATACTCGCCACCAGACACAATCACCTGAAGATCACCTCCCGCAAACTCTTCTCCTGTTACCTTGGCCAATTCACCATGACCAAGATTGTTAATCCCTGCTCGGTGAAGCTCTTACTCATCTCGACCATGAAGCAAATCAATCCCATGTTTCACGCTGGGATATGCGAAGAAGCTGGGATATGCGAAGAATAAAGAATTTCACTGTGCAGTAATGTATGTGTGACCAATAAAGACTAACTTAACTTAACGTCTCCCAGTTTCAATGTTTCACCTCATGCCCAAGTTCACTTTGCTCTCGCCTCTCGATTCAGATTGTCTCACTCTTCGATTTTTCTGTTTTGATGTTGCACTTCCCTTTTTGACTTTTTTATATTTTCGGATTGTCGCCTTTTCTGAGTTATCAAACTTATGCTTCCCTTTTAGACTACGGCTCTTGTTTTGTGATTTGGCTCCGTCACACATTTTAGTATATCTTCTCAAAGGAGAATACTATAGAAATGAAACTTGGATATACTTCAGTCAACGTGCAGCTTGTATAACGGTATAGATTTACTGTCATTTGAAAATAATTAAACATACAGCCATTACTGTCAAAATAGCTGGCAACAAAAGTGAGTACACCCTAAGTGATACAGCTCTACATCTTTAACCATGCAAAGTCACATGTTCTATTCATCATGCTTATGTGTTTGTCAGTGGACAAGTATGTCTCCAGACCTGAATCCCATATAGCACCTGTGGGGCATCCTCAAGCGGAAGGTGGTGAAGCGCCGTGTGTCTAAAATCCAGCAGTTCCATGATATCATTATGGAGGAGTGGAAGAGGATGCCAGCAACAACATGTGCAGCTCTAGTGAATTCCAGGCCCAGGAGGATTAAGGCTGTGCTAGATAACAGCAGTGCTCACATAAAATATTAAAACTTTGGACACAGCTTGGACATGTCCACTTAGAGTGTACTCATTTTCGTTTCATTTTCGCCTGTTTTTAGAGAAAAAACTCTCCATGTTGAATTATTGTTAGAGGTCAGTAAATCTTTACTGCTACACAACCTGCACACTGACTACTCTAAAGTATATCCGACTTCCATCTAACTTCCATTATGTGCCTGATGTACAGTGGCAAGGAAATGTACTGTATGTGAACCTTTTTGAAGTTTCAACAATTAAATAGTATTGGAATGTACAATCCAACTTTATTAATAACGGTCGACAAAGTACTGTAAGTACACGTTTGGAATTAGTAACTGATTGAAGCGCTGGCAGCAATAACCTCAACCAGCTGCTGTAGCTATAGATCAGACCTGCACATAGTTCAAGAGGAGTTTCAGCTTATTCTTCCTGGCAGAACTGCTTTAGCTCCATCATATTCTTTGCACGTCTCATGTGTATGACATTCTTCACGTCATTCCATAGCATTTCTATTGGGTTGAGGTATGGGCTCTGACTTGGCCGTTCCAAAAGGTGTCATATGTCACATTATACGTCCCTTCCTGTTACTGTAGAATTATCGAGAGAATGGTAAATATTGTACTTGTATCACATCTCTTTTTCTCACCTCATTTGTATGTCTGTATGGCGCCTTAAGAAACATTTACATATGAATGATTCATGTCTGAATGTCAAAGACAGTGTTTTCCATGGATTGATGACGTGTGAAATGTTACATATAACATATTTGAAAAAGAATTTACAGTTCCACCTGGAACTCAGATGAACAGGAATGTTTTTTTGCATCAAGTATACATCAGCTACATAATGCAAAAAGAAAGAAAGACAATTTTGAAAAACATTTCCTGTGGCCTCTTTCCTGTGGTACCCAAGCACTAGTATGCATCACATTTCTGTAGAGTGTGCATGTTTGTGTGTGTCAGCGTGGTGGCATGGGTTCTATGGACATTTTATTCATTTATTTATTTATTTTAATGAAATGCAAGCCAGAACAGTTCAGGTTTTGTATTGCTTTGTATCGCACAGCATTTTTAGGTGTCATGATACAAATTTGCAAATTAAAATAAATAGATAAAAGGCATTAATAGTGTGTTTGTGTGTGTGTATTATATATATATTGGACAATATATATATATATATATATATATATATATATATATATATATTGGACAGTGAAACTGAGGCCATGTCCACACGTAGCCAGGTATTTTTACTCCACGGTTTTCGCCTTTCGTCCACACACAAATGCAGTTTTGCTCATTGAAAGCGGAGCTTTTGGAAAACTCCATCCAAAGTGAAGATTTTCCAAAACTCCGTTTTCAGTGGTATTGTGTGGACAGGGGAAAAAGAGATTTTGGCTTGTTGTAACGTCACCTTGTGCCGATGATGTAATTGTCTGTGTGCTAGTCTCCTTGATTTAAAGTCAGCTTTGTTTATGAGGATATTTTGTGCAATGGTGGAAGTACGTACAATAAACTAGTGACTGTGTTGACGTTGCGTACAGACGTTTTTTACATGCATGTACATACAATCGCAGTTATTCACACATTACGTTAATGAACAGAGGTGCCTGAATGTACTAAGAAGCTTACTGCTGCTACATACTGTGCCATTTTGTCTAGACTTCTGATTGGCCCCTGTTAATTGAGGAGGCTCCTAACAGCACTTAACATGTGTTTTGCGCTTTCATGAGGACAAAGATATTTTTAAAACGCAAGTCGTGTGGACAGAATTATTTTTACAAACAAAGAAAAAAAATCTCTGTTTTTAAAAATACCTACAGTAGCTACGTGTTGACGTCGCCTGAAACACTGGCCAATTTAGTGTTGGAGGTTTCATGGCTAAATTTGACCAGCCTGGTGGCTGATCTTCATTGATTGCACATTCCACCAGTAAGAGCAGAGTGTGAAGGTTTAATTAGCCGAGTAATACCACAATTTTGCTTAAATATTGCAATGCACACAACATTGTGGGTGATATATCAGATTTCAAAAGAGGACAAATTGTTGGTGCGCATCTCGCTGACGCATCTGTGACCAAGACAGCAAGTCTTTGTAATGTATAGTGGATCAATGATGGTTTGGGGTGAAATATCATGGTATTCCTGCGGCCCAATACTTGTGCTAGATGGGCGCATCACTGCCATGGTCTACTGAACCATTCTGGAGGTCCATGTGTACCCAATGTTTCAAACATTGTACCCTGACGGCGGTGGCGTGCATCAGGATGATAATGCACCAATATATACAGCAAGATGGTGACAGAGTGGTTTGAAGTTGAACATCTCCCATGGCCTGCACAGTCACCAGATCTAAATATTATTGAGACACTTTGGGGTGTTTTGGAGGAGCGAGTCAGGAAACGTTTTCCTCCACCAGCATGACGTAGTGACCTGGCCACTATTCTGTAAGAAGAATGGCTCAAAATCCCTCTGGCCGCTGTGCAGGACTTGTATCTGTCGTTCCCAAGATGAATTGATGCTTTATTGGCCGCAAAAGGAGGCCCTACACCATACTAATGAATTACTGTGGTCTAAAACCAGGTGTTTCAGTTTCATTGTCCAACCCCTGTAGATGTAGAACTACATAGATAGATTGATTGATGTGTACAAAAATATGATGAAAATAATAATATTATTAAAAAGAAAAAAATTAATTTATGTGTATCCAGTCTAACAAAAGTGAGCAGGGAGAAGAATACACTCTAACTCTAGTAATCACAAATGATGAGAAACTATAAGCTGTGAGAAGTACATAGTTGATTGCACACAAACAAAACTGAGCACTATTGTTCAGAATGATGCATGGTAAAGCAATGTAAAGGGTGACAATTTATGTCACTAAATGCTCTGAATACAAAATTAGCTGTGAGAAAGCGCTCCTCAGAGCATAAAACTACTGAGAAGAAAAAGATTTTGAGCTAATAACACACAGTACCAAGCAAGGGAAAAATGCAAAAGTTTAATGTTAGATATCGGCACGACACAAACATGCATATGCTTTTGGTATATTTCGGATTACATCAGCTACAAAGCAAATAATAGGTACATGAGATCGTACATAAAGAATTACAGAGAAAAACCCCAACATAGGATTACAGAAACAAGGAGTCTAGACAAGCATCAAAATTAACAACCCTTTGGCAAAATTTTGCTGCGCAAATAGATGTTTTTCTGATCTCATGAGACTGAATTGATCTTTCTCACCGCAAGGTTTAATTTGTCTTTTCTTTTCTCCTAAAGTTCACTTAGGAGAAACAAAGAAACGCAACAGAGATGAAATGGGCGTCTTAGGAAACAATTGCGAAATTTGAGATGTACATGTGCAACAGTGATACATTTGAAAGAGAAACAAATAAGCCATATAGAACACCATAATGAGGTTAAATTAGACAAATATAAAGAAGAATGAAACACAGATGTATAAAATAAAAAAAGATATAAAATAAATTAATTCCATTCACAGTAGACAGCAAATGAAGAACTTAAGTGAATTCTAGCCAAGATAAACTAGAATTTTTATTAATGACTGGGTATGTCGCATACCCATATGTATGCCGCACAACATGTATACACCAACCCACAAAAGTGAGTACATCCCTCTAATTTTAGCAAACATTTTAGTATATATTCTCAAAGGACAATACCATAGAAATGAAACTTAATATATATTTTAGAGTAGTCAATGTGCATACAGTATAACAGTATAGATTTAATGTCCTCTGAAAATAACTAAACGTACAGCCATTATTGTCAAAAAAGCAATACAAACGGTGTGATTCTAACAATGTACAGCAAATTGGGAAGATTTTCATAATTGCATATTAAAGATTCCTTCAGTTTGATCTGGAAAACCTGGGTTACATTATACATCCCTTCATGTTAATGTAGAATTATTGTGAGAATGGTAGATATTGTACATGTATCACATCTCTTTTTCTTATGTCATGGGTACGTCTGTATGAAGCTAAAAGAAACATTCGCATAAAAGTGATGTATGTCTGAATGACAAAAACATTCTTTTTCAGGGACTGATGATGAGTGAAATGTTACATATCCCATGTCTAAAAAAGAATTTAGGAACTCAGATGAACAGGGATGCTTTTTGTTGAACATCAAGCACATAATATAAAACGAAAGAAAAACTATTTTAAAAAATACCCTGTGGCCTCTTTCCTGTGGTTCCCAAAGACTACTTTAGTACGTGGCACATTTCTGTAGAGTGTGCATATTTGTGTGTGTCTGTCTGTGTGGTGATAACCACAAATGGTGAGAAACTATAAGCTGCGAGAAGTACACGCTAATTGTTCAGAATGGCATGTGGGAAAGCAATGTAAAGGTGACAATTAACGTCACTAAAAGCTTTGAGTGCAAAATTTGCTGTGAGAAAGTGCTCCTCAGTGCATGAAACTACTGAAAAGCAAATGATTTTTAGCTGAAAACATGCCACGGACCTTTTGCAAATGCAAAAATTGCAAACTCAGTTTAAAGTTTAATGTTAAATATTGGCACAACACAAAAGGAAGATGCATATGCTTTTGGTATATTTCGGTTTACATCAGCTACAAAGCAAATAATAAGTAAATAAGATCACATATATAGAATTACAGAAACAATGAGAGTAGATAAAAATAAAAGTAGTGATTAGAAATCACATATCCACCCATGCCAAAATTTTGCTGCTCAGAAAGATGTTTTTTTTTTCTTCATGAGACTAAATTGATCTTTCTCACCACAAGTTTTAATTGGACTTTTCTTTTCTCCTGAAGTTCACTTTGTCACGCAGCGGGGCGGATGTGCAGATGTATAATCGCAACGTTAAACGGAAGTGTGGTCGGAAAGCGAAAGCACGAGTCAAAAGCCAGAAGATCAAACAGCATAACGTCTAAGCCAAAGTGCAAAGCGAGAGCCATAGTCAAAATGGGAAGCGTTAAGTCGGTAACCGGGAAATCAAGCAGCAAGGCGACTATCCAAAAAACGTTGAACAAAAGCCATAATCAAAAATGAGAAAGTGTGAGATCAAAGCCGGGAAATCAAACAGCGAAGCGACAATTCAAAGCAAGAGGCGAGAAAATAAAACGAACTTGGCAACGTGAAGGCGAGGAAACAAAACGCGAGAAAATCAAAGAGAACAACTCAATAATCCAGCGATTAAAACCGCGCACAAGACGTGCTTAAATGCTGGAGTAATCAGCGGAAGATGAGAAACCGGTGTGTAGACAAGGAGGAAAAGGGGGCGTGGGAAAGGACACATGGAGAAAGTGATCATGACAGTACCCCCCCTTTACGAACGCCTCTGGGCGATAGGGCAAGGAGCCTCAGGGAAGCGTTTATGAAAGTCAGATATTAACTTGTGGTCTAGGACAAACTTGGCGGGGATCCAGCTTCTCTCCTCAGGTCCATAGCCCTCCCAGTCAACCAGGTACTAGATGCCTCTTCCTCGGTGGCGTGCTTTCAGGAGCCGACAAACGGTGTAGGCCTCATCACCGTCAATGATGCGGGCATGAGGCGAGACGGCGTAACTGGGACACGTGGAACGTGGAATTGATCTGCCGCATAGTTGAGGGGAGCAAGAGCTTAACAGCGCAAGGGTTGACTATCTTTTTAATGGTGAAGGGGCTAAGGTAACGAGGAGAAAGTTTACGGCAGATGGTCTTTAGGGGAATGTCTCTGGCAGCGAGCATGACTCTCTGTTCCACCCTGTACTTGGGGGCCTTAGAACGCCTATGGTCGGCCTGTCTCTTGTACCTTCTGCCGACTTGTAACAGTGTCCTCCTTGCTTGCAACCATGTTCTTCTGCAGTGTCAAATAAAAGACCTCCTCCTCCTGAGATCGAAACAAAGGTGGTTGATATCCCAGGCAGCACTGGAAGGGGGACAACCCAGTAGATGATGATACCTGGGAGTTGTGGGCGTAGTCTACCCAGACTAAGAACCTGCTCCATGAGTTAGCATCCTGGGAAGTCATGCACCTCAGGGCGGCCTTGAGGGATTGGTTTTTCCTCTCAGTCTGACCATTTGACTGAGGGTAGAACCCTGCGGACAGACTCGGAGTGGTCCCAATTAATTTGCCAAAGGCCTTCCAGAATTGGGAGGTGAACTGTGGTCCCCGGTGCGAAACGATGTCATTTGGAAGACCATGGAGCTTGAAGACATGGTTGATCATGAGTTCTGCGGCTTCTTTGGCAGACGGGAGTTTTGCCAGTGGAATGAAGTGAGCCGCTTTGGAGAACCTGTCTACAACAGTCATGATCCAGGTGTGGCCGTTGGAAGAGGGTAGCCCTGTGACGAAGTCCAGAGCGATTTCGGACCAACGGCAGTGTGGGAGGGGTAAGGGTCTGAGGAGACCTGCTGGGGCTGTATTGTTGTGCTTATATCTGATACAAATGCCATTCCAGGACCTGAGAGCATAGATTGTGGGGAACAAAAAGGCGGTTAGGAGGAACATTACTGGGGCCAGGTTCATTGAAGAAGGGATATCCAGTTTGGCTGTGGCGAGCAGGCAGGAGGAGGGAATGATGGTGTCATTGGTGGGGGCATCGTGAGTGGTTGAGAAAGAGCATCAGGCTTGGAGTTCTTTGATCTTGGGCGATATGATAGGGTGAAGTTGAACCTGGTGAAGTAGAGTGACCACTGAGCTTGGCGAGAGTTGAGCCTCTTGGCGCTCCTGAGGTATTCCAGTTTCTTGTGATCAGTCCAGACCAGGAATGGAACCTCCGTCCCCTCCAACCACTGTCTCCATTCCTCTAGGGCAAGCTTAATGGCTAAAAGCACTCGGTCACCGATGTCATAGTTCATCTCAGCAGGTGTTACACAGTGAGAGAAGAAGGAGCATGGGTGCAGTTTATTATCGTGTGTAGATCTCTGGGACAGGATGCCCCCTACCCCCGTACTGGAAGCGTCGACCTCCCCTGGTTAACCCGTCACAACCCACAGATCGACTGGGCCACGAATTCTATCCTAGCCTGGAGCCCATCATGTTCCACAATCTGCTTACTATCTGCAACCACATCATGCTTCAGTCCTACCTCCAAGAAAGAGCTACCGGATCGCACTCACGTCCCTTTAGAATACCACAACCTCAGGGCGGGATTCAGCAAGTTCCGCACCATTCGCCCCACCCCCAACCATATGACTGCGCCATTGATCTGCTCCCTGGCACCACTACTCCCAAGGGTCGCCTATACTCTTTGTCACCCAAGGAAAGCTAAGCCATGGACCAGTACATTACCGAGTCCCTCGCGGCTGGGATCATTTGTTCTTGCTCCTCTCAGGCAGGCGCCGGGTTCTTCTTCATGGGCAAAAAGGATGGTTCCCTTCGTCACTGCATAGATTATAGGGGCCTGAATGACATTACCGTGAAGAACCGGTATCCGTTAATGGAAAAACATGAGCACAAAAAACGGCTTGACAGGCATGGATCATGACACACTTAGGAGAAACAAAGAAACAATGATGAGCCACAACTAGCACCATCTGAGACCATTCAGTGTTCATACTGACCTCTGTCCACCACAACATTACACACATACAGTTTACTATTACCATTCATTTGCAGATGTAGCCATGCGTAAAAAAAATAAATACAAAATAAAATAAAAGTAATGGAATTTAAAATACTATATACAATTATATTGTGTAATTAATTCCCACAATCTAAACACACCAGCAAAATCTGACAGATCAAGACACTAAATGATACTGGTACAAAATATCACACAAGAAACCTTGTGTGATATGGAGAAACCTGAGTGATCAGTGAGAGTGGTAAAGACAGCATCTAAACATACCACTTCACCATAATACTGCATGACTCCCCCAGATCTGCTCCTTCAAATAGGGCAAATCTATCTGAAAAATGCTTTGCTAAATAAATAGGTCTTTAGCTTAGACTTAAACACTGAGACTGTGTCTGAGTCCTGAACATTAATTGGAAGTCTATTCCATAACTGCCCCTGCTGTAGTTTTCATAATACACAGAACTGTCAAGCAGCTACAAATTCCAATTCAAATTTTATTTACAGTCATTCACCGTACAGAGAAATGCTTATACTACCACCTGTGACCTTAAAAAAAGATTATCAGTAGGAAATAATTATGGAATAAAATGAGAAATAAAATATATAGAAAAACTTTAGCTAAGGAAAACATTGCTATAAAGGATAAAACAAAATATAAAATATAAGAAGAACCTAGCTATACAAATATGGAAAAAAAATATTCTGTACAAATCTAGAGAGTATAGAAAAATGGTTAACTTCTTTGTGGTGTTCTGATTGAGAAACCATATCACCTACGGGAAGAAGCTCTTCCTCAGTCTCTTCAGGGAAGTGGAATCACTTTTCAACAGAGAAAACGGTTTATTACTGGGGTAGCTGAGGTCCTTACTGATCTTCCTGGACTTGGTCCAGCACAGCTTACTGTAGATTGAGTGCAGGTCTGGGAGCTCTGTGTGGATGATGGCACTCAGCTGATCGCACCACCCTCTGTAGAGCTTGTTCATCCTGCATGGTGCTTTTCCCAAACCAGGTTGTGATGTTTCCCGTCAGGATGCTCTGGTGCAGGAGTAGAAGTTCCTGAGCACCCTGGAGAGCAGTTTAAAATCTCTCAAGCATCTGAGGTGGTAGAGACACCACTTTGTTGAAGTGATAGAACCAATGCCAGGACCTGCATGGTATGAACACCGAGGTATTGGAAACTGTCTACACTTTCCACTGGGCTCTCGTTGATGAAGGGAGTCTGGCAGTTCCTTTTCTGCTTTGTACTGAAGTCCACTATCAACTCCTTTGTCTTGCTGACATTTAGATGGAAATTTTTCCTCTAGCACAGATATCCAACTTACTCCAGTTAGACCATACATTGTTATCAGTGTTATCAGGCCCACTATGACAGTGTTGTCAGCAAGCTTGATGATGGTGATTGAGTTGGTAGTGGCCACACAGCCATATGTGTACAATGAGTACAGCAGCGGGCTCAGAACACAACCTTGGTGGAGCTCCAGTGCTGAGAGTGTGGGAGGCTGAGACATGTCTGTCCATCCTGTCTGCCAGTTATAAAATTGGAGATCCACTACAGAGATGGGCTGAGTCCCTGGTGCTCCAGCGTGGTGGCGAGTGTGGAGGGAATTATGGTATTAAATGCTGAACTGTAGTCGACAAAGAGCATTTTAACATAATTCCCCTTCCTAGTGTCTAGGTGGGTGAGTGGTGTATGAAGTAGATAGGAAATGGCATAATCAATTGGTTTGGGTGGTAAGCAAACTGTAAAGAGTCAAGTGTGTTGAGTAGTGAATAGATGATGAAGTCTTTGACAAGTCGCTCAAAGCAGGGCTATAGCATGATAATCTTTGAGGGAAGCAGGATGGGGCTTCTTTGGGTGCAAGCGCAGGGTCTAAGGACTTGACTTGAGATGCCATCTGGTCCTGCTGCTTTCCTGGTGTTCACTCTCCTGAAGGTTCTCTTCACATCATGCTCGGAGATGATGAACGCTGGCAGTGTCTTCCTGTCTACAGCCAATGGCGCCGCATTAACATTAGCATTAGCATATGGGTCCATGTAACCCAACGCAAGTCCCACGTTATGCAGCGGTAGTTTTATCTACCCATGGCTTCTGATTTGGAAAGGTTCTGGTCTAGTTTGCCGACAAATCCCAAAACCGCTTCTGTAAAGACGTTGATGTCATCAGAGCTGTGCCGGAACATGTCCCAATCCACGTCCTATTAGTCAGCAAGTGACCTCCCTCTGTACAGGAACTTCCTGTTTTCTTTTTTTCCTGTTTGTATTTTGCCATGAGGAAGATGGCAGCATGGTTGGATTTCCCAAACAGAGAGCAAGATTGTGCCTTGTAGCCATCTTTAACTGTGGTGCAGCAATGGTCCAGTGTCCTTTCACCCCTGGTGGGGCAGGTGATGTGGTGATAAAAGTTTGGTGTCCGGGTGTTGTATTTGGTGCTGTATTTTATGCAGCTTGCATAAGGCAGTGACCATGTCTACTTGTGGTGGAATATAAATCGTGCTGATTATGACTGATGTAAACTCCCAAAAGTAAACAGGATTACATTTAATAGTCAGTAGTTCCAGGTTCGTGGTGCAGGAGGGTGTGAGAGAAACAATGCTTGCGCTGTTGCACCAGTTAAACACATGCCTACCCTTAACTTCCCCGATGTTCTGTCCGAGAAAAACTCAGCCGGCTGGATGGCATGGTCCAGCACCGCTGGGTTCAGACATGTCTCGGTGAAGCAGAGGAGATTGCAGTCCAAAATGTTTCTCTGGAACCTTACTCTGGTCTTGAGCTCATCATGCTTGTTCTCCAGCGACTAGACGTTGGCGAACCGGATGCTAGACAGAGGTGTGCAGAGTGCACGGGCTCTCAGCCTATTCCTGACTTCAGCTCGTCTCCCCTGCGGCCGCCGCTTTGGGTTGCATCCTTTGTTCTCCCTCAGGATCTCGCTCGGATCCGGGATTAAAAACGTCAAATTGTGAGTACATTGTATACCAATAGAAATAAATGTATCTCTATCGTACCTAATGTACTCAGGTACATCTAGTGTTGTAATACAATTGTAATGTTCAAATTCAAATTTTATTTGTCACATGCACAGTCATACACAGTACGATATGCAGTGAAATGCTTATACGACCGCTCCGTGACCTTAAATATTTTAACAAATGGAACCTATAAAACAGATCCCATCAAAGTTACAAAAAATATATATATATATGTTTTAAGTTATTGAAAATTAATTTAAAAAACAAACACCAAAGAAAAAGAGGTCAGAGTAGATGTGACTGCAGCCGACCTCACTGGTGCCATCTTGGAATTCCTTTGGAATTCCAGCTTCCTTTGATCCTTTTGTCATGGCAGATCATAAAACACTAGCAGTTTACTTAAGTACTGCAGCGTGAGACCATTTAATACTTGATAGATTAAAAATAGTATTTAATATCAATGCGAAATTTCACTGGGAGCCAATGCAGTGTAAATAAGATAGGGATGATGAGCTCATAACTTCTGGTTCTAGTGAGGACTCTCCCTGCTGCATTCTTTACAGTCTTTTACTGTTGCACTTGATGTAACAGAAAAGCCTCCAAGGGTACTCTGTGATTAAAAAGCTTACGTCTAGCTGCATGTGGTACTAGAACCAGAAATGCTGTCTTCTTAGGATTAAGCAGAAGAAAGTTAATTAACAATCAGTCTCTTATGTCCTTCAGACATAGTTTAACTTAATTAAGCTGTTTTTTCTCACCTGGCTTTGCTGAGACATATGATTTTGTGTCATCAGCATAACAGTGAAAACTAATACCATGCTTATGAATTATGTTGCCCAGAGGAAGAATGGAAAGAGAAAAAAGCAGTGGGCCTAATACTGAACCCAGTGGAACATCAAACTTTAATTGAGAACATGCGGTATAGTCACCTATGTG
This sequence comes from Clarias magur, assembly GCA_013621035.1. Lineage (NCBI taxonomy): Eukaryota > Metazoa > Chordata > Actinopteri > Siluriformes > Clariidae > Clarias > Clarias magur. The sequence goes on from QNUK01000006.1 coordinate 5,005,819, forward strand.
CATAATTGTGCAGATGTGCAATGTCCATAAATGTCCAGATTGAGTGCATATATCCATAAATGTGTCTAAAACTGAACGAAGTGGAACACCAAACTTCAATTGAGAACATGTGGTATAGTCACTTATGTGCATGATTTATGATACACAAGCGACTGAAGCAGTCGCATTCCCACACAGAGCCAACCTTCAGGATCCTGCCGCCGAAGAGGGAAAAAGGACGCCACGCATCCACGTTAAGGCCCCTGTTCCAAGCCGGGAAAGCCACCCAGCCGTCGGATGTCGAAAGGGACTACCACATGAGGCCACGCCCAATGGAGAGCTGGAAGTGGAGCTTTCTTTCTATTCTCCCACCTTAAACCTTTTTTTCTTCCCTATTTTTTCTAAATAAAATTCCCTTCCTTGTGTCTGTGTTTGTGGTGCCGCTCATCCGTCAAACCCATAACAACACTAACAATGGTCAATCAAATAGGATCTGAGCCAGATCTGAGTCTAGCATCTGGGCCATTCCCTTAATTTCTACTACATTTTCTAATCTATAAAGGAGAATACTATGATCATTGGTGACAAAAGCTACACTGAGGTCATGTAGCAGAAGCAAAGAGAATCAACCCTGATCAGAGGACTATAGAAGGTAATTTAATACTTTAATCAGTGCTGTCTCTGTGCTGTGATGAGGAAAAATCCTGACTGATACAATTTGTGTATGCTATTCTCATGTAGCTATGAACATAGCTGCTGTGCGAAATACCTTTTCCAGGATCTTAGAGAAGGAGGTTTATTATTGGCCTGTAGTTGGACAGTTGATGAGGGTTAAGGTCAGGTTTCTTAATTGCTAGTTTGATAACTGCAAATTTAAAAGTTTTTGTAACATACCCACTGCTAAATGAAAAGTTAACTAGAGTGGAACCTTGGATTACGAGACGCTTTACCTTAAAAATAAATCCCGACAAATAAGCGTTTCCGTAGCAGAAATGCACGCAGGAGCTGTGTGTGTGTGTGTGTGTGTGTGTGTGTGTGTGTGTGTGTGTGTGGAATTAGTCCCTTTACTCTCTCTTCTCGTCATACCCAGTAAAACTCACAGTTGGCTCAGTTGTGATCACGTGACGCTCGGCATCAAAACAAGAAGCACGTGCGTGATACATGATACTCGGTACTCGTAAGCCAAGACTTTCATTCAATTTCCAAGTAAAAATTTAGGGTTAGGGTTGTCTAACAACACTAAGAGCTTTTTAATACTTTAGCATTTTAAAAAAAATACTAACACCTTAGTTTGAAGCCAGTTACATTTTAATTTTCAAGCGGTCTGTTTTAAAGGGCATGTGTGATCATTATACCAGGGAATGAGTTTCTTATCTATTTTTTTCTTTTAACTGGCACTACAGTATCTAAGGTATAATGGAATGTTGACTCTAAATATTCAGTCACTTGATCCAGTCATAGTTGATAACTCTGGGAGATTATTGATAAAGCTCTGTGTAGTAGTTGATGTGAATGTATACTGTATTTAATGCAGTAGTACAATGGTGTGTATGCATTATTACTATGGCGCACTTTAAATGAGACAACATAGTGATCTAACAGAACTTCGGACTGTGGAAATGTCACTATTTGTCTTATACTTAATCTGAAGGATATTATTAACTCTAAAGTGTGACCTGCTTTATGAATGGGTGTTACTATACACTGATTTATGTATGGACATACAGCCCTGCTTACCACTTTTGGCACCCCTGGTTAAGATCTGTTCTTAGGCTTCTAATAAATATTTTGTTTTATTGCAGAAGCATAATCTCACATTGAAAACTGAAGAAAAATCTAACCTTTAAGTAATTTAACTCAAATTAATATCTACCCATATCTACAGTCAGAGGGAACATTAAGAAATTAAAACAACTGGAACAGTGACAAACAAGGCTGGACGAGAACCCACGTTTATCTTGCCACCATTGAGGAGTATGGGAAGAAAAGTAAAAAAAAAATTCCAAAGCTCACTGTTTGTGACCCCAAGATGCCACTTTTTGATGCAGTTCTCTAAGTCTCCATAACAACCATCAGACACTATCTATATACCAAGACGCTGTTTGGTAGGCGTGCAAGGAAAAAGCATTTTCTCACCTACAACCACAAACATAAACATCTGAAGTATGCTGGGACTTCAAATGGGCCCATGTGTTGTGGTCAGATAAGACTGAGATAGAGCTTTTTAGCAAACACAAAATATGAGTATGCAGAAAAGCACCTCATGCTCACTGAGAAGTATGGTGGAGGACCTGTGATGCTGTGGACCTGTTTGTCTTCCAAAGGCCCTCGGAACCTTATTAGGGTTCATGGCATCATGAACTCTCTGAAACACCATTTTAAATCAAAACCTCATGGCCTCTGTCATAAAGCTGAAGGTGGGTTGTCACTGGGTCTTTCAGCAGGATAATGACCCAAAAATATGTGGCGAAATTTGCACAACAATGGTTCAACAGACAGAAAAATCAAGCTCCTCTTATGACTATCTCAGTCCCCGGACCTCAAACCAAACGAAAACCTGTGGGGTGAGCTGAAGTGGAGAGTGCATAAGAGAGAAAAGACTGTGCAGAAAGGAATCGTCAAAGATCCCTCTATCTGTATTCTCCAATGTTGTGAAATGATATAGGAGATAAAATATTAACACCAGGGGTGCCACTAATTGGGCACACATAATTTCATGTAAAAAAATAATAATAATAAAAATAAAATTATATATATATATTTCTTAATGTGGGACTTTTTTTTTCACTGAATAACTGTACATCAATTAAAGGTTGGATTTTTCTCTTTTTTTGCATTGTGGTTCTATATTGTTTAGAAGGCTAAGCACACATCTTAACCAGGGGTGGTTGAACTATAATGGTGTGCAGGACTGTGTGTGTGTGTATGTGTGTGTGTATGTGTGTGTGTGTGTGTGTGTGTGTGTGTGTGTGTGTGTGTGTGTGTGTGTGTGTGTGTGTGTGTGTGTGTGTGTTGTGAAAATCTTTTTTTTTTAACATTATACTCTCAAATCTGACCTATTTCCCATCTAACTGAGGATGATTTTCACATTTGAAGGATAACAGATCTGAGGAGCTTATTAATGGTGTCTATATTTACTATATTTACAGTATCTGTTTTTATTAATTTTTTTTTTTAATTTAGTGTAAATTTAACAGGCATACTTTGCTAATTAACTAACATGTTAAACGTATGTACAGTAGCTCTAGTGCACTTCCTATGTTCTTATGCAGAAAAGATATATAATATACTTTACTGTATTTAAAATGTTGAAGTTTTTCTCTTGTAATGAGTCATTTAATCAAACTGCATTCATGATCTGTAGGACAGAATAATAAACTGTTATAATTTTGTACATATTAAAATAGCAGTCCAAAACTGAAAATTAAATAGTTTTAAGACAAGGGGGAAATTAATTATATTTTTGGTAGGTGTTGCTGACTGTTCAGAGGGTCATTTCCTTGTTTGGAGAATGAAAAGGTCAAGAGGTTATAAAACTGCTGTGACATACCGTTTAATTACAAATACCAAGAATTAAGATACGAAATAATTTATTTTAATTCAATTTTATTGGTATAGTACTTTTAACAATGGTCACTGTCACAGCTTTACAGAATATAAAATATGGACATATGTTGGAAAAATCTAAGGGAAAATGTATAAATTATAATTTATCAATTTGTTTGAATAAGCAATATGGGGCCAACAGTGGCGAGGAAAATCTTCTTGACATAACAAAGAGGAACCAGACTCAACACAGAACATGTTCTCTTTTAAGTAATATCAAATAGAAACTACAATTCAATTCCTGTGTGAATTAAGGCTGAAAGTTCAATAACATTATTATGGAAGCTGTTTAAATTGATATAAATTCCACTTTTCTTGTTGAAAGCTCAGGTACTGTTTTAGTTTGTTTTTGATAAGGTATATTGAATCCAGCAACTGAACAGCTAAGACAATAAACAAACAAACAAACAAACAAACAAATAAATAAAAAGAGTAGATGCAAGCACGGGTTATACATGATTCTGACCACTAGATGTCAGTAAGTGCATCCAGTTTACAAAGAAATTTTGAAGCGATCGGAAATAATTGTTTGCATGAAGGGCTTCTGCAGTGTGGTTTAACATTTATTTTGTCAGATTCATGCTGTGATCATAGGAGGATTCATGGAAATTATTTTATTCTAGAAGAAAACCCTGGCTGCACAAAGTTTGAGCACCTCTGTTTTAGATATCGGTATAACTGATAAAGTATTTTAGTCCTAAATTATAAAAAGCAGTATGGTGAAAATTCCTGTTATTATGGAGTTTCCTCAAACAAACAGTCTGGGAGCCCATTATATATATAATGTAATGGCTAAAACAGATAAGATGTTAATTCGCCGTAATAGCCTTTAGTTCCAGCAGATGGCGCCAACGACCCTAGTTTGAATTGCAACCCTCGAAAATCTGAAGTGAATTTTCTCTAACTTTTTTTTTTTTTTTTTACAATATGCATTTTGAAACGTTTCAGGTATTAACCATATTAAATATATTTGAAGAAAATTTGACAGACCATATTGAATGCCTATTTTTTTTTTTTTTTTTTACCTCAATTTGTAATATTTCCATCTCTATACTAAGTGACGTTTTATTCAGAAGCTAATAAAGTCTTAGATTGTGTGGTTTAGGTGTGTTAAAATAGGGCTGGAACTAATCAACACCCTGCAGGGGCAGGGATGGGCTGCCATGATGCCATTTATTCCTAAAACACAATTTCATACCTTTGGCTGATCAACATACCACAAGTGATCTCTCGGTTTTTCCAAAAATAACTCTTTATAGCTGTTTACACAGGTAAACCTGAGTTGTCAGTGGAAACTCTCATGGTAATGGCTGACGTAGGGGACCACCTCGTGTTTTCTTCCCCCTGTGGCTCAAATAAACTCTCGAGGATCCCCCGGAACTTTATTCTTTACAAGCACAGGCATTTCCCCGAGAAGCAGGAGGGGCACACGGGGAAAGCCGAATGCTGATCCACAGGAAACAACGAGACCTCACACTGCCTCTGTGTTTCCTCGACACCCTGAAACACATTCACAGCTGTACACACCATTAGTCAGTCACAGTCAGTTATTTTTATGTGCCAGAAAAACACACATTTGACATTTTAAAGAATGGCATTTCACCTCCTAACGTTGGACCACCAAAAGCCCCTGTTCAGTACGACTGTTCGCTGGTGTAGCCATATTTCACTACAATTCCCACTTGCATGGATTTTTATTTTTATGTAATATTTTTAGCACTATATGCATTATACACTTTTCTTAAGAACGCCATCCATCGTAAGACTAGACAGGGCCACCCTTTGCTCTTAAACCAGCGTCAATTCTTCATGGCACGGATTCCACAAGATATTGGGAACATCTCTTTGAAATTCAGAAGAATTACATATATGAGTAGTTTTACAGTACTATACGTTTTACTTTCACTTGAGTAGATTTGGGAAGAAGAAACTCTACTCTTACTTTGCTACATTCGCCCAAAATTGTTCCACAAGATGTTGGGAACATGTCTTTGAAATTCAGATCCATTTTGACATGATTTTATCATGCAGATTTTACAGGTGCTCCCTGTATGATCTTACATTCTACCAGAGGCGGGTAGTAACGAGTTTTACTATATTTACTCTGTTACATTCACATGGGTAACTTTTTTGGAGAAAAATTACATATACGAGTAGTTTTACTGAACTATACTTTTACTTTTACCTCAGTAGATTTGTGATGAAGAAACACTACTCTTACTTTGCTACATTCGCCCAAAATTGTTATTTTTCTAACCATTTATTGTAAATATGCAGGCGGTAGATCTACCTCATGACTGTTTCACCAATAAGACGCAGCAACACTAATCACATGACCCCGTTTGACCAATCAGGTCAGGCGGCATAGTGAGGAAAAAACCTTTAGTGTTCTATAAATTCATCCTACCTGTAAATCCGTCCTACATACACTCACTCGCACATGCGAAAACAAAAGTTTACACATCTTTCACTAATTTTGCGGAACACCCATAAAGCCATGCTGCTAACTAACTTTAATTTTACATATCATGTTACTTTAACAGACTATGAACATATCAGTATATTTCAGTACAGAATTAATCACCACTCTGTACAATTTTATGCACCCTGAAAAATATGATGCATCCGTGGCATCATATACAAAGCATGTTTTGCTTGCAAAAGAACAGCTTCATACTGCTATATATATATACTGTATATGTGTGTGTGTGTGTGTGTGTGTGTGTGTGTGTGTGTGTGTGTGTGTGTGTGTGTGTGTGTGTGTGTCATATAATTATTACGATTTATAAAAACATTTTTTAAAATAAATCAGACATTGAGATTAAAACAGTTACTCAGTAATGTTACAGATGTTACAGTATCTTTACACCAAATACTTTTTTACTCTTACTTGAGTAATATTATTTGGAAGTACAGCTCCTCTTACTTACCACATCTCAATGGTGTTTGGATCCTGATCCGGTGAGTGGAAAGGCCAAAGTAGCCATTAGAAGATGGTAAATTGATAGAGACATGAAAGAGACTACTGTACATGGTTAGCAGCAATACTGTGGCATTCAACCAATAACTGATTGGTATTAATGGGGCCAAGGTGTGTGAAGAAAACATTCCCCACACCGTGACACCACCTCTGCCAGCCCGAACTGTTGATACAGTACAAGTAAGTGTTTGGTCCATGAAGTCATGCTGTTGGTGCCAAAGTCTGACTCTGCTGTCTGTGACCCCGAGCAGAAACCAAGATTGATCGGAACAGGCTCCAACTGGCCATTATTCCAGTCTTCAGCTGTCCGGTTTTGGTAAGTCTGACCTCACAGCAGTTTCAGCCTTCTATTCTTGGCTGACAGAAGTGGAGCCTAACATGGTCAATATGTTGTTGGACATTATGAGATGCTTTTCTGCTCACCCCAATTGAACAGCATGAACCAGTATGGCCATATTCTATTGACTTCGTTTTTCAATGGGGCATTTCTATCAGCAGAAGTGAATGTCATTTCTTTATTGCACAATTCTAGCGAATGTTATGCATGAAAATCCCATAAAATTGGCAGCAATAGAAACATTCAAACCAGTCTTTCTTGGACTAAAAACTATATACCACTACTGAGATCCCATTTTTTCCTCATTCTGATGGTTTTCTTTAGCATTAAGCTGCTAACGTTTCTGGTCTGTACCTGCTTGATTTGATGCCGTGCCACACCACTACCACACATTTGGCTGACTAAATCATTGCTTGAATGAGTACACGGTGCCATGAAAAAGTATTTGTTTCAGTTTAATTTGTTTTAAGACGTTATAGGACACACACCTTTCAAAAAGTATTTTTTGTCTCATCCATCTACAGAATATTTGTTCAAAAGTCTTTGGGATAATCAAGATTTTTACTGGCAGACGTGAGATGAGCCTTTGTGTTCTTTTTGTTCCGCAGTGGCTTTCACCTTGAACTCTTTCTTATTGTTGCATCATGAACACTGAACTGAACTGAGGCACGTGAGGCCTGCAGTTCTTTAGAAGTTGTTCTGGGTTCTTTTATGAGCTCGTGGATGATTCGTCCTTGTGCTCTTGTAGCAAGAGCACACAAGAGGCCGGCCAGCCAATCCTGGAAAGCTTCACCACTGTTCCAAGTTTTTCAATTTGTGAATAATGACTCTCACTGGGGTTCAGTGGAGTTGCAAAGCCTGAGAAATGCCTTTGTAACCCTTACAGACTGATACATGTCAATTACATTGGCATGATGTGAGGGCCAAGCAGGTTTGGACAGCTTTTGTCCTTTATGAATTAAATCATCATTAAAAAACATTTTGCGGCCTCCGAGTGACGCAGTGGTAAAAGCGCTCGCCCTATCATCCGGAGATCGCTAATTCGAATCCCGGGTGATGCTGTAACCTCTCACAGCCGGAGGTCTAGAGAGAGCTGATTGGCCGAGCTCTCTCAGAGGAGAGGGATGAGAGGTACTTACATTACAGCTCCCACATTAATCACGACTCTACAGCCAGTCAGGGGCGTCTGTGAGCTCACGGAACGGAGGGAGCGGATAGCGCTGTCCTCCGAGTGTGTTACGCCGCCCCCAATGGTGCGCGAGCGAGCAGTTCGAAAAGATGCGGTCGGCTGGCGTCACGTGGTTCGGAGGAAACACGTGATAGTCTTCGGCCCTCCCGACTGAGTGGTAGTAGTAGCCTTAATGTGGGAGCCCCCTAGTGACGGGGTGGAATTGGACACGACTAAATTAGGGAGAAAATCGGGGAAAAAAAAAAAAACATTTTGTATTTACTTTTTTTATTCATGTTCCCAGGTTGGTGATTGATGCTGTATTTTCATGTTTTTCATGTTTTTCTTTTGTGTTTGCTGTGTGAAGTGCGGACTTGTCTCCTCTTACTCATCCAAAGAAGAAATTGCCAGTGCAATTATATTTCCATTAAAAAATCTCAAACATAATGGATAAAGGTCAGGCTTTGTTGTTAACAAGGGCTTGTTTTCCCACTCACCATTTCCAAGAATGTTCAATGAAATAAATACAGAGAAGTATTGAAGCCAGAAAAATAGACTAAACATTTTCGAATGTATCTACACAGAAGAGTAGCACTGAGATACAAAAATAGACTCTTGTAGTTTTAGTGATGTATAAGATGATAAATTTGTTGATGTTAATGGCTGTATTAACAAAGGAGGTTATGTTTCTGAAGATTCTAAAGAGAATGTACAGTACGTATAAGGAGGTTAAAGTGCAGAACAAACTAATGGACTAAAGTTCTGCAGAAGTCCTCTTTTCAGGTAGAAATCAAGTACCAAAGAAACTGCTATCTGTAGATACTTAAAGGGCATAATGGCTAATTAAACATTTGGTGTAGTGAGTTAGTACTGTAGCCCTGTACAACGATGGTTGGTGGGTTTCCTCTTCCATAATCCAAAGACATGCAGATTGAGATAATTGTCATTTCCAATCTGTGAGTGCTAATGCTTACGCCCTGCAATGGCCTGGTACCCCATCCAGGGTGTATCCAGTCTTGTGCCCTGGGATAGGCTCCAGGCCCCACGCCACAGAGTGCAGGATTAGGGAATGGTGAACACCCTGGAGGGGGGCAAATAAATTGCATGGCACACACACGCACACTTTGGGCAATTTGGGAATGGCAGTTATCCTAAACTGTATGTTTTAGACTATGGGAGGAAACCAAAGTACCCAGAGGGAACACACCAAGAAACATACAAACTCCATGCACACAGACAAGAGTCAGGAATCAAACCCAGACCTTGGAGGTGAAAAGCGACAACCACTGAGCCACTGTGTCATTGATGTTAACATATGAATTTATTGCAAATATCAAATGCCACTGAAGACAATAATATTTATAAATATTATCGGATGCGCCACTCAGAGTGGATTTCTCCTTTAACGCTGAGGTTGTTTGGATCATCAGCTGCTGATGATTACTGAAGTGTGATTTCACCTTGGCCTGATGGAGGGAGGACATTCAACATTCACCACCTGTATAAATAACATAATAAATCGATGACGGAACAGCTGCTGCAGCCACCAGGATGCTCGGCTACTTCGTAAAAAACGGCACATCTCGTTAACACCCTGGGGTCTCTCTCTTCGCCGGGCGCAAATCCATTACGCCAGCTTGCATGCCGGAGTGAGAATCGTGTAGTATTTCGTGCGGTGTTTCCTACACGTCATGTTTCGCTCCATTCCTTGGGCGAGGGCACGGTGCCAGGCCATCAAGAGAAATCCCGTGCCGTATGGTAGTGGTTGTTTTAATTACTCTGCACATAAAACCAGTTGTTGTTTTTAAGCTACCGGCAAAAAGATGTTAATAGTTGTGGGGTTCCCTGGATGCTTCCTGACTGCCTTCTTCGAGTCAAGGCTCAGAGTTTGGGATTTGGCCAGGGAAGCTCTTTGGGTTTCTGTCTGACACACACACAGAGAGAGAGAGAGAGAGAGATGTATTTCAGCACCACAGCTGAGGCTCAATGGAAAATGCGTGCATTGGTTGGCAACGTTGCTTACCACAGGCACTTAGGCTTTTAACAGCTCAAATAAACAATTCCCCATACCCCATACCACACATTTAAAAAAAACACACACACACACACACACACACACACACACACACACATTGTGTTCAGGAAAGCCATCTTGAACATGGATTTTGGACTGTATTTGGACTTTTCTTAACTTTTCTTACCTCATGCCAGGGAGTTCATGAGTAATATCATTAACATTGTTATCAGAGGTGCGTGCTATCATCTGTGTCACCAAAAGAGGGCAGCAATCATATTGCTTTTTTTTACACCACAAGTTGCGGGGGCGATAGTGAAACAAATGAAGTGAAGTTGGTGTTTTAGGGATGTGTGCAAGGGATGTGCAGGACTGGATTGGGATAGAAGGAAACCTGAGCAATAACATATTGGTCTATGATTTAAATAATAATAAAAGTTAAGAATTATTAAGAAATGTTTCTTCATTATAAGTCAATTCCCACACATGTCCATTTCCATTATATAAATTTTTATTAGATTTTATAACTATATAAAGCAATTACAATCTCTTTCTCTCTAAAATCATACAGAGGTCAATAATCCTCTCAAACATTTTTCAAATCATTTCCTACACTAACTTTGGTGTATATATTTTTTCCTGATCAGCTCCAAGCGGCACCTGAGAGCGCGCGCGTCTCCCCCGGCGCGCGCGTCTCCGCCAATCGCCTGTCAGAGTTTCCCTCGCTTTTGGCTCCGCCCCTCCTCTCTCTCTCTCTTTCTCTCTCTCTGATTGAAGTTTTTTTAGTCTCGCTTCGTCCGTCGTTCTCGCTCAAATCCACTTTCGCGGTCGCGGTGTGCGGACAGACGTAGCGCGCAAAGTAGAGTAAAGAGCCGCCCTGTTTATTTCCGAACCTGCCCCCTTCCTTCCCGCTCTGAGAGATGCGCACGATGGGAGCCGCCGTGCCGGTTGGGATTATTTTGGCGCTGGTTTGCGGAGTTGCGCTGGCGAGGAAACAGGACGCGTCCTCGGCTCTCGCGGGCATTTTCCGCGCAAGGTGCGCCGCCAGGTGCCTCAGCCTTCACAGCGCGCGCATCGCTCACGCGCCGACCCACTTCCAGGTAATAACGGCTGTGCTGGAAGCTTCGACGGGGATAAATATAAATTAAGTAATGATTAAAAATAAAAGATAAGAAAGGAAAATGAATAAACCTCTCATGCTGTAGATGTATGAGGGTCAAAATAAAGACAAAAGTGTTTTAAAGTAACCTTTGTCTGTCTTGTTGTTGTTGTTGTTGTTGTTTGCAGCCAAAGTGTCACTGAGGGATAAATGTTTGTTTTTGTTTTCATTTTTAACCAACAGACATACATTTTTATATGAACACGTTGTTTAATACATTTTAATAATACATGATAATAGCTTTATCTCTATATCTCTCTTTATATAGAAAACTATACCTATATGTCTATAGTTTTCTAAAAGGAATCATTTTGCTCAAGAGTATATTTAAAATGTAAAAGTTTTGCTCAAAAGATTTATATTAAAGATACTAAAGATCTCTTATACAACTACACAATTTACATACTACATACAGTATACAAAAGATAAATGAAGATAACTATTTGAATAACCTGGTGGCTTAGTGGTTATCACATCTCCAGGGAGGCTCCGGGTTCGATTCCCACCTCGGGGTCTCCTCATGCTTGGTGGGTTTCCTCTCGGTTCATTGGTTTTCCTTCCCACAGTCCAAAAACAGGCAGATTAGGCTAATTGTCATTTCCCAAATTGCCTGTAGTGTGTGAACGACAATCGGGCGTCAAGCTGGCAACATGACCCCTTAAGTAACTGCCATAGAAATGACTGATATATCTCCATGGTGCGAAGTATTCGACCCCGATGACATGTGAACAGACCAAAATATATAATGGAATAATGTTCCTATAAAGTTGGCATAACACAAACCTACAGTTTTTTATAGTTCATTTCTTTATTTATATTCAATGACCAATGAATGTATTGCTTTTTTCCACCCTAATTATTTATTTATTAATTTAGTCATTTAAAATCTCTCTCTTAAGATCTCTCATTTCTTAGTGTAGTTTCATTTTCCATAATTTTCACTCATCTACACAAAGCGTTGTATCCCCGGGCATGCTGGATCCAAAAACTATCCTGGGTATACCGGGAATTATCGATTCCTGCCTCTTTACAAAACACCTTACACACCCTGATATTGACACACTTAATGTAGAGTAGTCTATCTACAAACTGGTGCATAGGTCAGAGGAAACCAGAGGACGAAACCCACATGAAAAATTATGAGAACATGTACAGAAACAGAAAACCGTGCTCGGCCTTGTGCTCAAAATCTTATAAGGCATCTGACTGCACAGTTCACATTACCACAAGATTACCTGAGCATTCCTGTGTGTGTCCGAGCATACATGCACAATAAGGATGTTTTTGTGTGCTTGTGTGCTTGCTTTGTTATTGCGATTAAGCCTGTACTCATCCCTTCTTCTGCAGCATATTCATGAATCATGCCATTTTCAGCAAACAGCAGCTGCCCCACTAAAGAGCAGCCAGACTCATTTAGCATGCCCTTTTGAGAAAGCCATACTGTACCTCAAAGTCTGTGTGGTGTGATTCAACACATGGAGGGAAACTGCAAATGCAATTTTTTTCCATTCATTCTACAAATCCATACTATAATGGCTATATTGCAGGTTTATGCTTTAACCCAAGAAGGCAATCCTGTGTTGTGTTTCCAAATGCTTGAAGAAAAAAACACTTGTCAAAGCCAAATGACGTTTATCCAGAAGTGAGAACTTGTGATGTCATCCCATCTGAGCCGTCCTGTCTGAGATCACGCTCAGCCGAGGCCGATCTCATCGATGTGGCTTACCGCACAAGCTTATCTGTTTGCTTCGGCGACCAAGGAAACGTTATCAGAAACGGACATGATGCTCATCGAGGACGTGAAGAGAAAGGCCACTGTTCTTCAAACAACAGCCAGTGTTCTTACAACAGCCATCTGCGTTGTAGATCCCTCAGTGAATGCCTTTGATTTGCCAGTGACCACAATCTACAGCACCCACTTCTGGAAAGCTCTCAGAACGACTGTGTTTTGTCAATTATTTCCCGTTTTAGACACGAGATGAAAAAGTTCGACCGTGAAATTTGATTTAAATGGGGTTATTAGTGAGCAGTTTTCAAGGTCACAGAGTTTTTAGGGTCACGCTGATCAGAGATTAAGGAAATGAGGCAAGGTGGTCTGTTTATTACTTATTTTGAGCCAAAGATCTCATCTCTGTGGAATTCCCGCATCCGTTCCATTAGAAGGGGTTGATTGGTTTTCTATATCAGAAGCTCTAAGAGGATGAATCACATGTGTATTTTTTAAACATGCTACATAACTGACAGTGGATCCTTGTGCGAAGTAATTAAAATAAAGCACTAGGGTATTTTTTTTAAATGTATAATTATTGATATGTTGAAACAATGATTTACTGTAATATTTATGGAAGGAGTCTCCAGTGTCGGAGGCACTGTTTTATCTAAAAAAAAAAAACGTATTAATTAATGATATAAAATTAGGTCCAGAAGGAGTGCATCTCTTGTGTTATCGGAAAAGAAAAACAACTTTACAGTGGTCACTATACGTAACCAGGCAAAACCATACTTAAATTATGTTTCGATGTTTGAACATTATGATATCACTGTGCAATTTTTCTTTTTAAATGTACATCATACATCATGCATTCATTGGAAAAGATTTGAATGCATGATGCTTATGGCGCAAACACATGAGAAGCACCCCGTATCCCTGCCTGAAGCCTCGGCTATCGATCCTGCTTCACTGGTCACAAAGGATTTGGCTGGCTCTGCCCATGGCAGGTCCGGTTAAAGACGAATGAGGAATTAAATCATCCATCCAGTTCGTTTTCCATTAATTACATATTCAGACTATGCAGAAGAAATCATTCTGTTGGAAAGATCATAAGAGCTGTGCTTAAAGAACCTTGTATTTGTGACAGTTCCTGAGAGGAACATTACGAGATTTAATGCAAACAGACTCTGATAAGAAGAGCTTGCGAGAGGTTTAAAGCCTACCTAGGCGACTGAGCTCTGGGTAGTTTAAACCGTCTCCTAGGTGAATGTTTGTCTTTGAAGGTGGATGTGATGTGGGTCAGGTTCGATTTGAGGTCAGGGTTACTCAGGTGACATGTTGTTGTCCATTGCGCCTAATGACTATGTATTATACTGTCCACTTTTACACAGACAATTGGAACTGCTTACCATGTAAACGAAGAGCTTTTTTTTTCAAATTTAACAAAGCCTTTTTGTTTCTCTTACTCAGTCTAACAGTAGCTCTAATCCCAGCTGCAGTTGCATGTTTCACATAAATCTAAATGTGTGTGTGTGTGTTTTTGCCTCGCAAATTGTTTAGTCATAACCGCTCGTATGCCTCTTTCTCTTTCTACAGAGTAATGGATCCCTGGGCTGGTGTCAAGGCCATAAGCAATGCGCAAAGGTAATTTTTGTCAAAATTACACAGCATTACCTCGCTGCTTGACACACAGCCAGCACAGATCGGTCACTTTAAAACATCGGTGCTCTCACCCGCCTCCTGTAATGACATCATGCATCACGCTGAGAGTGTCGTGACGGTTCTTAGAGCTGACCATTATTCTTAGGTGCTCTAACGCAAATGCGTGATGTATTGGCTAAGCTCCTGGAAAATTAATCAGTGTGACACGAACGAGATTGAAAGACATGACTAAAAATCTATAGTCAAAAATACGTACTTAAAAAAAAATTAAATTCTTATAACTAGTCCACATGTATGCATATAAAAGTGCATTCTATAAAATGTGTGTTTACCTAACAATATTTCCATTCGGGATGGGAATTACCAAGGACCTCCTGATACGATATCGTCATAATATCATAATATCGATTTCCGATTTCATCCGTATTGCGTTTCTATAAGTATCACGATTTTATAAATATCCCGATTTGAAATTACTTTTAGATTTTGTTACAATTCTTAACAAACTTCACAAATAATTAGCTCCGACCACACAGGATGCTGTGCTGTCTGCCAAAGTTTAGAGCACACCACCTGAAGGATTATTGATGAACTGTGACGATTCACCTCCTCAAATGCACATATATTTAAATAAAAAATTTATTTACAAAATGATTGTAATTGATTTTAAATGAATTGCCACACACACAAGAATTGTGATGCGTTTCCTCATTTCCAATTTCCACCCATTATTTTAGTTTAATTAGTTGATTATTTAACGCTTTAGTTATTGAATTGAAGATTTATTACAAATGTTTTGCATTTTACTTAAGCATTTCCTTAAAGTTCAAATCAGTTTCAGGCATTTTAAATGTAATCCAAGACCAAGTGCATTTAACAATCAAACGATAAATCTAAATGAGCGCTCTGGTATTTCTCAATGGCTTTCAGCTCCAATGTTTTAAACTGTAACGCAAAGGTCCTATGGCTTGCCAATAAACAACTTCCAGCTTTTAAAATACAGTTTCCAGGAATTAAGGGTGGTCAATGTAACAAAATATCACTATATATTCTCACATATTTAGAAGACAGTATGATTTCTTAACAATCTGTCAGCAGAACAGTCGTGTCGTGCTGATGAGTTCCCGATTCTGATCGGTCCAACAGCGCCGATTCCTTTTTGTCTGCTCCAACTAAAAGGCAAATCTTAGATACATTTAAACACCTTAATTTGAGTACAATATTGTTTCTATACTAATGACTAATAATAAATGTTTGTATGGTTAGTTTTTTTGGAAAGCATTTTTGGAAGGATTCCTCAGTGCTGAATAACAGAAGTAAAACTAAAGTTTTCCTGCTCTTACAGTATACAGTAGGCTTCAGAGCTTTGCAGTTTAATAATAACATGATAAACTGTTTTACTTTCTTTTCAGCTTAGAGTATAGCTTTTACTGTTCTATCTTGTTTAGGCGACATCCCACAACACTGAACAGGACTATAAATGGATTAGAAAAAAAAAAAAAAAAGTGGTACTTCAGGAAAAAAAATGCATAGTTGGAAAGTGACCCTGGTGTAAAAATAGTTAAACACTTCAGGGCGTGCTGTTATTGGAAGATGGTCAACTTCGTGGTGGTAACAGTCCGACACAGTGCTCGGTCGTTGATTATTATCCAATATCAGCATGTCGTGGAGTGTTTTTACGCCGGCCGGCTGTATGTTATCTGTCAGCTTTATGCTATAGCAGAGACGCATAAAGCTGACAAGCTGCTCCTGTTGATTTTTCCCCTGATTCTCATTACAGTGTTGTTCAGTTTAATATATGGAGCGCCATCCCGGTCTTCGTCTCTCTCTCTCTCTCTCTCTCTCTCTCTCTCTCATATATATATATATATATATATATATATATATATATATATATATATATATATAGTCTCCATTTCACACATACACTCTATACTGTATTTGTATAACTTGAAGTAGAATCTAACGGATATAAATTCCTTCAACAAAACAAACCACAAAAAATGTCTCCCCAGCTGATCTAGGGTCAGGATCACTATAAACAGGGGATGAATGTGTCACAGGAGTCGTCCCCTTCTCTCGATTGCAGCAGTCTGCCTAAACAGACTGTCACTGGTCAGACATTTTTTTTCCCCCTCTGTTGACACATGTTTTCCCACATCACCTCCGTGTAGTCTCGCAATACAGCCAGAGGTTTGACCTCTGCCTTTCCATCCATACAGACATTTGGCTGACTCGAGTCGTCTTCGGAGAGTCCCTTTTTAGATTCACTTTAAACACCACAGATTCTTCTCTTTTCATTCTAGCAGCCGGTTATCGGTGTAGAGATCCATCAAGCGCCGATGAATAGACATTTAAAAGCCTGTGTGTCAGGAGTAACGGCGTTAGCTTCTGCCTGTAGGCCACGCTGCACCTATTCGACTGAGCTTAATTGCACTATTACCTCCCAACACTCCTTCAATTGGATAATTAAAAGGTCTCTTTTGCTAATTAGAAAGCGTTTTGCTCTTAGGAAGTGCAGTTAGCGAGTAATTAGAAAGGGAGTGCAACACAATTGATTCATAAGATTGAACCAGACTTATTTATGAGTCTCAGTCTGGAAGCCGTGTACTTAAGATTAGCTTCCCGGTACAACACAAGCGGGTTATAATGATGTTCCAGAGAGGCTTGACATCATCTTTTTTTTTTTTTCCCTCCTCGCTTGTGTTCAGGTGTTCCAGCCTCTGAATGTCAATCAAACTGTTTAGAGCAAATTCCCACAACAGAGCCTCCGCATCCGATGGCTTGATTAAAGTCCTTTCGGCTTGGCAACATTGCCACGACACGCTGCGCCGGCTCCGCAGAGCAAAAAGTCGGCCTTTGTTCTTGTTGCACTGTTTACTGTGTCGTCATCCTCGTGGCTCTTTTGTAATTTGCGAACAGAATACAAATGATCATCAAGGTGTTTACACCCAAACAAGAGGAAGTCGTTCTCGGGTTGTCAGTCACATCACAACATAAAGAAGTAAAGAAATAAACAAGAAAACAAAGAAATAGAAAAATGAAATAATTGATCGATTTTAATGACAACGAAATATAGATAAATCCATAAATAAATGGTTCTTTACAAAAAAAGAAATTTCAGGTAGAAATGAATGACAAACAAAATTAGCAAACAAATAATAATAAGAAAATACGGACTTAAGTAAATAAATAAAAAAATTAGGAGACAAAATTTAATTAATCAGCATACAGTACAACAAAAATGATTTTGCTTTTAAGTTTTTCTTATTATTATAATACCAGTATTATTAAATAAACAAACAAACTTAACATTTATTTATTAAACTTTTAAATTAAAAATGTAATTTAACAAAATCAGCCATTTAACAGCCACCACGCCTCCACAGCAATAATAATAATAAGCCTAAAATCATCATCATCATCATCATCATCATCATCATCATCATGATAATACTGCTACATTAATGGCTTATTACAACACCATTAAAAAAATGTATAAGTAAATAAATAAACTTTTTTTCTGTTTAAACAAAATCAGCAGTTTAACAGCCAGATAAATATAAATAAATAAATAGTTCTGCTATGACTTTTTATAATAATAATAATAACAATAATGTGGAATCTGCATGTTCTGCAGTCATGCGCTATCATGATTAATCCACTGGAGTCATCGCCTCTTCTTATTTCTACAAACACAAACTTGTCCCACCATGTCCAAATAAAGATTTGTCTAGCATGTCAAATATTAAATGTCACACTTCATCATTGAGTTGATCGCTCTCCAAAACAGAGAGACACAATAGCTACACTCAAGCAGCGCTCCAAAGGGGATTAGCCTGCAGCCCGCGCGTCCAGAGACTTGCCCATTCAAACGGCCTGTAGAGTCATTAACAGCACGAGAAAATCCGTCATCAATCTGCACTCCGCCGAACGTTATTACATTTCAGCAACCCTTTAAGTGCTCCATATTTAAATGTCAGCAGAATAATTAGTATATACCATGAGAACACTCTAAGCTGCTGTAATCACGTCCACACATTTTTTCGTTTTGCGGCCACTCTGTGAACGGGAATCTAAGCAAAGCTAAAAATGGCGAAGGACTCGTATTGGCCTTGAAACTTTCTACAGCAAATGCAGTTTGTTCAAATGGAAACCCCAGACAAACTTTTCCTTTTTTCATTTCTCTCTCTTTCCCGATTACACACACACACACACACACACACACACACACACACACACACACACATACACACACACACACACGATGTCCTTTGGCATTAGCTGGGCATGTTCTCAAACCCTGGAGTGAACGTCCTTTACCTAGAGCTAGCATTATGCATGGACAGTGCTGATGCGGTTTGGCTCAACTTGCCCAAGCCAGAAACGTCTCTGATTTGCCTCGTAGAGTCACGTTTGGCTAAAGTGCGTATCATATGTCAGGGTTGGACAAATCATAAATTCATTAGAAAGACAAGTTGTAGTGTTTTTTTTTTTTTGTTTGTTTTTTCCCCCTGGTTGTTAAACCTACTGTATGTGTCCTCCAGGGAAATCACAAAGAGAAAAAAATAATAACCCAGACATTCATGTGTCCTGAAGTCCCACAATTTCTCTGATACCCTGCCTTTCATTGGCGTTCACGTTTATCCGAAGAGACTTGCAAGCGAAGCAGAAGACACGACCACGAGCAACTCGACATCACAGGAGTCAACAGACGAGAAACAAATTTGACCAGAAGCAAATCGCGCTCTGGATACCGGCGAAATTCTCAACTTGACAGTCAACGTTAAAGCAGTCAAAGAAGAATCTCATGCGGAGAGCTGTGATGAGCCATTAACACATTTAACTAACCTCATCAAGGGATTAATAATTACATGATGAGTTGTGTCTGGACAGCGCAGGTGTAATGATTTGTAAGGCTCCAGAGTGTTAGCGTGTCGTTGGAGCGTAATCTTTTTCCCCCCAACACCTTGCTGCTCTTAAATAACCTTTATTTTGCAGCTTGGAACGGAATGCTCGATTTGCAGCTGAAATGGGGCGGAAAACTAACCGGCGCTGGGGTATAATACCGGTACGGCGCTTTCTGGGATCGCTCGGGCGGATTAGCCGGGCCTTGTGTGAAAGCTTGGCACGAGCTGAAGGGCAGTTTTTAGAAAGGTGATCACTGCACTCCTGTGTTTTTCAGGGCTAGTGGTTTTAATCCTCCAGGGCCACCGACTTGGCTCGGGTGCGTTTGATTAATAGCCAGGTCCTGTGGTTTTCCCCAACGAATGTGGAATGCATCATATAAGGGTGATATATTCAAGTCGAGTGAGCTGTTGAGTTAGCCGAGCGCTCCGCCGCTCAGACTCTGACAGATTAGAATGCGCTCCCGAATACAAGGGTCCATCGAGGCAGCGGTCCGCAGCGCGAGAGGTTTATGAACAGCGTAAAGCCTGAAGATTAAGTGACTGAAGCTTGGCTCTAACAAGGTCAGTTTGATAAGACAGATCACAAAGAAACAGAGCAATAAACTACGTACGTCTCCCACGGCGGCTCGACGGTTAAAAGATTTGTAACGCTCGCAGCAGAGGACAGTTGATGAATTCATTAGCTACTTCGCTCCGATGTGAACACCCCAGCGTGATACCCAGTCTCAGGTTTAGTCTGGGAACCTCGGATAAAAACGTAAAGCCGTTTAGTTTAGTGCATTGAAACAGACTGAAGGAAATGATCGTGCTGCGCATTCTGGTCAAAAAGTCAGCAAATCGTTGGGGAACAGTTCATCTGTGAGCTCTGGTATTCTGTCCTCACATCACTCGTAAAGAAGTTATTATTTGAGTCTGGCTAGTGTCATTCTTTTTTTTTTTTTTTTTCTTTCACCCTCAATGCTTAACTGTAAAGTGACTGGAGAAATATTCTCATCTCAAACACACACACACACACACACACACACACACACACACACATACACACACACACTAAATGGAAGCTTTTTTTTTTTTTGGTATATTAAAACTTCTTGTCCATAAAGACTTGTCCTGATTTTTCCTTTATTGATCTCTTAACTCTCCACTATGCACTCTTTTAAGTATTCATCACCCAGCATCGTTTGCAGTCAGCTCCAAGTGAGCCGTTACAGCCAGTGATGGATATCATGATTTAAACTCCTTCGAATAGCTACCAGAGAACTACATACTGCACTGTAGTCTATGTGTTTATGAGGGGGTTGTGCATGGGAATCATAGGCAGGGTGCAGGATCTTCCACCAGCATGTTCATGGTGTTTGGGGTGATTAGTGTGTTCTCGCCTCAGGACTTTTTCAGCAGGTTCCCAGCCACAATGTGCTCCATAAAACAGGCTCTCGGCACCCCCTTAGTCTCGCCGCCGTTATTCATAGTTTCCGACAACCTGCCCACGCGCTATTTTACACGTCTGCCCTCTGAGATACATTTTCATTTGAAAAAGGCAGTTTGGCTACAGATAGCGCCTCTTGAGCATACATGTATGTGCACGTGCATGCTGTAGAGTGCATAGGCAGGTGATCAGAGACGATGCTCAAAACACTGTTGTAATTAATAAGGAATGTAATAATATATATTATATATACTTAAATGTAGCTCAGAGGGTTTTAAAACAGAGCAATATGTAGGAGTGGGCAAGAGAAGAAACAGGAAATGGGAAAAAATGTAATATTGATACAAAATTGTAAGAATACTGAAAAATAAGATTAATGAATGAGAAAATTAAAAGAAGCTGTGGCATGGTCAATGGTTCAAAATTGTTTAACTAATAAAGCTCTAATAGTTAAAAGGCAATGGTTTAATTTTAAAATGATAAAAATGCGAAACTAAATGAGTAAATAAAAATAAAATATTGTTTTAAGGATGGATTTTCAATATTATTATTATTATTATTATTATTATTATATATATAATTTTATATATTTGTTCAGTTATTATTATTATTTTAATATTATTTTATATATATATT
Source organism: Clarias magur (assembly GCA_013621035.1). NCBI lineage: Eukaryota > Metazoa > Chordata > Actinopteri > Siluriformes > Clariidae > Clarias > Clarias magur. The sequence goes on from QNUK01000006.1 coordinate 5,027,407, forward strand.
TTATATATTTGTTCAGTATTATTATTAGTAGTAGTAATATTTTATTATTATATATTATTATTTATTTTATATTTTATTATTATTTTTATTATTATTATTATTATTATTATTATTATTATATATTCCAAAGATCCCACAAGCAGTTCCAGTCAGCATAACCATATTTCATAATTAATTAAGCGGACTTGTGATCACGATTAAGGCATGATTCATGTTGCATCCTCGCTATATTCGCTCTCCCTTTAAGCACAGTGTTATGGCAAGTGACTGGCGTGTCTCGTTAATACAGCATGAAATTGGAAATGCGAATTCCCCCGAGGCGGCCCGGACCCCTGCTCAGTCATGCAGGAAGAGAAGTGTTCCTCTCGGGGTGACTGGATAGAGGACACCGGAGACGAGGCCAAGAGACGAGACGGAGAAAACAGAATGTCAAGGCGTATTACTGGGACCGGAATAAAGAGAGTACATTTGCATTGCTAAACATAAATGTCAAACGTTGCTGAGGGCTCGAGTGCGGGATTTCTGTTTCTCCCGTGTCCCTTCAGAGAGGAACAGAAAGCGATTCAGGACTAAAAGAGTTTATAGACGCACAACAGCGCCACAATGTTTTGCCAAGTTTAATGGATGGCTTTTCTATAAAAGCTGGTGGTGGTTCACATTTACCTATATACAGAATATATATATGTGTGTGTGTGTGTGTGTGTGTGTGTGTGTGTGTGTGTGTGTGTGTGCAGTGCCTGGAGCCGTGCAAAGAATCCTGGGAACAGAGCGACGGATCCTGTCGAGAACCGTGCGAGGTATTGACTTCAGAATTCTTCTCATTTTCAAAGGTTGCGCTTAGTTTACATTGGGAAACCGAATCGAAGTGCGCTCTCGGCCGACGTCCTGCTTATCTAAATACCGCTGATTGGATATTGTTCTTTCTGACAATAATAACACTCGAAATGAACTTCTGTTTATTAAACTCTAACTTTTTTCCCTTTCATACAGTGTTCGGTTGACGTTATGTCTCCTGTAGTTGTTCTAAATGTGTGTTTGTGTGTGAAGAGAGACTTTCTTGTATAATACGAAGTGATTTGTGGCTAAGCAGTGTTTCTCCTTTCCTCTTACACGATTCATGAAATCACAAGAACATCTTGAGATCTGCATCCATGCCAATGACTCCGTCCAGTGTGACTGTTTCATGCTGTATATTAATAACACATGCAGTACCAGTTTGTTTCTGCTCATACTGTAGATTTACTGCCAGATTGATAGAATGCTACGTCGTGCTCACTTAATAATTCAACGCTCGGGCTACTTATAAATGCATGGCACATCAAACATGCAAATAGCCAATAACAAATACAAGTCTTAACTTTTCTTTTTTTTTTTTTTTCTAGAATGATGTAAGATGTCAAATTTAGTAATCATCCGTTCCCAGCGATGAGGTTTTCCTTTACACCATTTCTCATAAATCATAAATCAAAACAAATTTTTCCCGGCCTCGTTTTTCCTAAACCGAGACAACACGGAAAGGTCACCAGCGCTGCATGTTAAAAGCAGACGTCCTGTATGTAAATTGTGCTGACGCAGTTTCCTATGTCCTCTTTGTCCCAGCACGTGTTTGCCAAGCGCCATGGCGAGTGTGTGACAAGCTGCGAGTTCCTGCGCTCCATAATGGCGCTGAAACAGGGCGAGTGTCCGGCTCCAGAGCGCGCCAGCGGATTCGCGGCCGCCTGCGTGGAGAGCTGCGAGGAGGACAACGAGTGCCCAGGACACAAGAAGTGCTGCGCTAATGGTTGCGGGCACACCTGCCAACCACCCAGAAACCTCTACAGAGGTATAACATGACACTGCCTATCCAGTAATGTTAGAATATCCATTCCCGAGCTGGCCAAACAACTCCCTGCAGTCTTGCTTTTGCCAAACCATGGTTTAAAAAAATCTGGATTTCTGATCGACATCGGTGGGAAGAGAAAAAATTATAATAAATTGCAGCAAATGCACTGACATAATGTGCTTTTGGCTGCAAGGCAAAGGTTTATATTAATGTGCTCACTATGATGATGATATGTTAGCATTTCTACAGTCACAGGGAATGTACTGTACCGTATGATAGACGCTCCAGTAATAAAAATCAAATATGATGATACGGTGGAGTTTCTTTGTCTTGGAACCATCAGAGCTTTTCAACAGTCAAAGCCAAAGCTGTTGTAAGTAAACTTTCCTGACACAGGAAAATGCACAGTAGGGCTTTGCGGTGTCTCAGTGACTAACACGACTAACTGCATTTTTTTCCGCCTATTAACCTAAAGACAACACAAGAGAGATTAGAGTTTATACTCTTGACCTAATTTGTTTTGTAGAATAAATGTGAATTAGGGTTTATACTGCATGTACTGTACCTTATAAAAGTCATGCTTCATTATTTTGCCCCTTTAATCATAGGGGTCGCCACATCGGATCAGTTGCTCTGCGAGATCTTGGAAAGCTTTTTATGCCAGATGCCCTTTTTGTCGCGACCCTCCCATTTTCTAAGCAGGCTCAGGACCGGCGCTGCATGTAGTATCTGTGTCATATAGAGTGTAGGATTGAGGGTCATATACAAGGACCCAACAGTGGTGACCTGGCAGTGGCACGGCTCAAAAACTGAACCACCCTAAACGTCCCTGCCTGAAAGTCTTGCTTTATTAACTATAAAATAAACAGATTTTAATTACATTTTATTTGTATAGCGCTTTTAATAATTGTCAACTTCACACACTCAAAAGGATTATTTAAGTTTGTATGGAATGTGAACGTATATGAATCAAAATGGTCAATTAGTCCCTGATGAGCGAGCCAAGGGCGACGGTGGCAAGGAAAAACTTCCTGAGAAGTCAATAGGAAGAAACTTTGAGAGGAACCGGACTCAACAGGGAACTCATCCTCATCTGGGTGAAACAGAAAGCAGGATTTGATCTCATCATCATACTATGTGTGTTAGGTGGCAGGCAGTTCAGTATAACACTTGATTGAGTTCATTTTAATACCCTTTGCTTTATCAGGTGCTCCTTTGAAGCCCAGGAAGGAGCTAGTGTTCGAAGAGTTGCCGTCTGGAGCGTTGGAGGTGCGCTGGTCTTCCAGGTTCAACGTGTCGGCCGAGCCGGTGCTGAACGTGCTGCAGAGGCGCTGGAACTACGGCATCCACCCCAGCGAGGACGGCGCGACCGAGTGGGAAGTGGTAGCACAGGTACAGTATGCGTGTGCGTGTACAGTATTCGTATGTTCATACAGTATAAGCCAAGGACAGATAGAAACATGTTCATGGTGCTTAGATTGGAAGAAGCAAATACGTTTGTTTTCTTGTTTGTTTAGTCTTTTCTTTTCACCACCCAACCTTTCAGTGTCTATTCTGGCAAATTCTTTGACTCCAGAAGAAGTACAGTGTACACACGGGACAACAGTGGTCCTTAAGACTCAATTGTGTACCTTAAATAAGGATTAAAGCTATGACATGTACTGTACATTCCCATGTGAAAGATGAGTTGAACAACTGCGCACCTGGACAGATATGTTTTGGTACTTGTTGTCGGTGTGGTTGAACGTGTAGATCTACTATCCTTTTATCCACCGATTGCTTTATTCCTTGAAATGAGTCAGGCATTCCTGGAATTTTTTTTTTTTTTTTTCACCCTCCCGTCACAAATCGACCACCATGCTGCTCCTTCTGTTTTGTTGTACTCAATCCCGTATTTTCGTATGTATGTAGACCTCAGAGGAGCGCGTGTGGCTGGCTGATACTCGCCCGGGTCGCTGGTACCAGTTCAGAGTAGCAGCTGTGAATGTACACGGAACAAGAGGGTATACCACCCCCAGCAGACACTTCAGATCCTCCAAAGGTAAAGAAGGTGAATCAAAACGTGTTAAAGGAATAGTCGTACGCTTTTTTATTTATGAATTTCTTTCCATCACCACATGATGCGTCTTGTTACCACTGACAAGCATGTTAAGGAAATCATTCCCTGAATTCTGACAGTAGACGTAATAAATTCATGGCTGTGTTACTCAAACCTACAACAGTTCTGCAGTAAAAGTACCACACTCGGGGCGAGAAGTTTTTTTTTAATTCACAGTGCTGGAGTAATTCTTTTCCCTTCCGTAGACTATGTGAGTGATCTCACACAGGCATGTTTATTCATATAGCGCCTTTAACAATAGACATTGTCAGAAAGCTGCTTCACAGAAATCCGGCTGTACGTTCAGATCCCTAATGAGCGAGACAAAATATGGAAAGTCTTTCCGAGACAATTTGAGGAAGTAGAGCAGCCAGTCCTAAAAAAGAAACCCATTCTCTTCTAGTGATACCACTGCTGTTTTTCTTTTACTCTGTTTTTTTTTTTTTTCAGAAGAATAAAAACTGTGTTTTGAAATGATGATTATTATATATTCATGTGCTTAAAAGCGCGTTTAAAATCAAACAGATTCGATATACAGTACAGATCAAAAGTTTGGACACACCTTCTCATTCAAAGAGGTTGAATTTGTATTATGGCAAGAAAAAAGCAGCTAAGTAAAGAAAAACGAGTGGCCATCATTACTTTAAGAAATGAAGGTCAGTCAGTCGGAAAAATTGGGAAAACTTTGAAAGTGTCCCCAAGTGCAGTCACAAAAACCATCAAGCGCTACAAAGAAACTGGCTGACATGCGGACCGCCCCAGGAAAGGAAGACCGAGAGTCACCTCTGCTGCGGAGGAGAAGTTCATCCGAGTCACCAGCCTCAGAAATCGCAGGTTAACAGCAGCTCAGATCAGAGAGCAGATCAATGCCACACAGAGTTCTAGCAGCAGACACATCTCTAGAACAACTGTTAAGAGGAGACTGTGTGAATCAGGCCTTCATGCTAGAAGATCTGCTAGGAAACCACTGCTAAGGACAGGCAACAAGCAGGAGAGACGCGTTTGGCCTAAAGAACACAATAAAGAAAAGTCGCTGAATGAGAAGGTGTGTCCAAACTTTTGGTCTGTACTGTGTAAATATATTTAGATATTCTAATTATGTAATAGTTCGTCATCGTGGAAAAACTCTCAGAGAGGAGGAGTTGCCGAGAGAACATTACCCTCCGTCTGATAACTAACCGTGTCGTTATTTGACCCTTACAGATCCGTCTCCACCCCCACCACCCTCCGACCTACAGGTCAGTCACACGACCTTTGGATCAGACAGGTCGGTCTCTGTGCACGTCAGCTGGACGTCTCCAGCAGACCCAGATGTCCCAGTGCACCACTACAAACTATCCTGGAGCTTGGCGCTCGGTGAAGGAGGATACACCACGCAGTCCAAGCTCAAGAAGAGAAAGACCATCAGCGGGGTAATTCCTGCTCACCTTTCTGCCTTCCTCTATATTTCTCCAAACCTGGTGTAAATCCATCCACCCCTCCACAGCTTTCAGCCAGACGACCCCCTTTCTCTCCCCCAGGACCATTTAATTATTATTATCTTTTTTTTTTTTACTTTTTCATTCAACGGGCCACAACAAATCAAGTATAACACTGCAAAAAGGCATAAGATAAACAACTCACGAGTTTGCCTTTGATCAGGCGAAGCCTTAAATAGGATGCCAGGATGGTATCACATTGCATCAAACCCACTGGCTAAAGGCACTCGCACTTCGCGGGTCTGTCCGGCGCGCGGCCAAAAACAGCATATCAATTCTCGTTGCGTTCGAGAGTGGGAAATCTCTTAATAACAACCAAATTGTTTTCCTTTGCGTGAGATCATTTTCAAGGAGTTTTTTTTTTTTCATCTCCCCCTCCTTCTCCTCCTCCTCCAGCAATTTTGGCGATGGCAGTAACAATGTTTGTGTTTTATGTACATGCCGCATTTTTTAAAAGAAAGTTCGAAGGGGGATTGTTGACATTTTCTTGTTGAACGAAATTCTTTTTAATAAGCGCTGGATGAACTGGGACACATCAAAACCGCGGTTTAATAAGGAACCTCCCGCACTGCATTTGAAGCTTGTATTACAAAAGGAAAATGATGCAATTAGATTCACCAAGGCCATAATGCAATACCGCATCGAAATATTAAAAATACATCATACTGACATTGAACATACTCACTGATGGTCTAGAATGTAATTGCGAAAAAATCCACTTCCTGACCTTTTTTTAATAATAATAATAATAACAAGAAAAACTACATATGTCTGTACAAGATTTATAAATTTAATACATTGTATATTGAGTCAGTGTGTGCAATAATGGTCTATGCTCAGACGTCTGATCGTGTGTGTGTGTGTGTGTGTGTGTGTGCAGGATTCTGACTCGGTGGAGTTGGAGGGTTTGAGGGAGGACAGGATTTACACACTGGAGCTCCAGTCCGTGTCATATTGGGAGCAGCTTCCTCTCAAGAGCTCCAAGGCGATCCTGCGCTTCTCGACACAGCAAGCAAAGCCCGGTGCGCAATTCACATACTGTAGCGCTCATCTCGAGAATGATGGATGAGATTATAGCGTGCTAAATGCAGACATTAGAAGAGGTGCCAACATTCGTAGCATTTATTATTTTTGAACACTTGTCAAAAAAAATGTGTTTTTTTCCTTTTATTTATTTTTCTTTTTAAAGCATCAGTCACGTTGAACACAAGTCCAATTAGCCTGGTTTCAAAGCTGCCATTAGGTTTTTCGGTAGCGTTTACTTTCTCGTTCATGCAGAATATACTGACCCGTGAAGTCAGACGCCGCAGTCTTACGCAGTCTTACAAGGCAGAAGAAATCAAGTGGCTTCTTCTTCAGCTGGTTCAGTAAACCGGAGCAGCTGTTTATTTCTCACTGTTGCTTGGTGCACATCTGAAATAACAAAGCCTTCTCGGTTGGTTTGCGGGAAAATTCTGCTTTCTTTTCTGATTTTCTTGTTAGCAGTGTTGGCACCTCTCATGTACGGTAGTCTTTGTGGATCTTTGTTGATGGACAAGTCTTTCATAAATGATACTCTTTTTAACATGGTGAATGTTACGAATGGAAGAAAGAAGAATTCTTATTCAATGCATTTTAATCTCCCGTTACGTTTATTCTTGATCTTACACTGTGCGTATGTTACTGTATATGCATTGTATTCAATATCATTTTCTACTTTTCATCTCAGAGCCCACGGCCAGTGCTGTGATTCAGAAAGGTCAGTCAGACATTCTGGATGTTGGCACACCATTCTACCAGGATGGACAACTCCAGGTTCGAGTCTACTGGAAGAAACGAGGTAATAGCAAAATAATGTCTTTCATCAGTCCCTGTCTAAAGGGGAAAACCCTGCACCGGTTTTCTTTTTTCTTTTTTTGAAAAGGCCGCTACCTCAAAGCATAGATCTGCCTTCGTGTAAACAAACTGCTTATCATAAAGTTAAGGATCAGGGCTAAAGCACAAACAATGGCAGCCTCTCGACTCGGTTCAGAAGTCTTTTCAAATCAGTGTCCCCTTTATCATGTGCTAACATGACTGTCTTTACTTAAAAAGAAATCGCAGCAGTTACTGAATGATGTTAAACTGTCCCTGGAGACTATGGTATCTTTTAAATCTCATCCTTTTATGTAGTAAAAAAACAAAGAGATCCAGCCATTGTGCACCGTTCCAAGCATGGAGTTTATAAATCATTATTATATAAAAGCCTGAACCTGTGCACAATTTAAACGCAGTCGGGATCTCTGTAATGGATGAGAAACAGATCCGAGATGTCTTATCACTTCGGTTACATTATCAAGATGGCTGCAGTGATACTCCAAAGAACCCGACACACGTTGCAGATGCAGTATGTTCGCTACATGTGTTCTGTATTTGGTCCAGTCGAGTACAATTTTACTTCTCGTCAAGGCTAAAGCCACCGTGTCTTTTCTTTTCATCAGACCCGAACGTGATCCGTTACCGCGTGCTGTGGTTCCCGGAGTTCTGTTCTCATAACGGATCCAGGGCGCAAGAGAAGCTCACCACACAGGTAGCGTCCCGATTCGTCTTACCTCACATGAATGTACAGGTATAGGGGGTGTGACCTGACAGAAATTCAACCACAAGACAAATTACTCCTGGAAACAACAATTGATCACTGCTAGTGAGAAAAAAACGCCGACGGGGAAGTCTTCCCTGCATCAATCACAAAGAGGACGTTTTTCTTTTTCTTTTTTTCTAAACTAAACAAGAAATGTATATAATGGAAAAATTATATAAAATTAAAGATTATAAAAAAATAAAAAAATTTTAAATGCAATATTAAGGATTGTTGTAAATATTGGTCACATTTACTGTATCGAACAAGTTGGACGTAAGCATGTTATGATAACCGTGTGATTTACTGCATGGTTTAGGTGTGATGAATTGTTTATTTTTCTAATGTGTAGGAGAATTACGCCAGCTTACCTGGTCTACAGTTTTCCTGCAAGTATAAAGTGATCATCCAGACTGTTGGCTCCAAGAGCCGAGCGCAGGTAGAAAGCACCACCTTCAAAACCCCACCATGTGCAGCCATTCAAGGGAAAAGCTCCAAACCCATCATCTGCCCAGGAGATCCCGGTTAGTCACTATTACTTGTTTAAAAAAAAAAGAGTCATTCATTCAGTGCACATGCAGGTGCTTGGTGTTTTTTTTTGTTTGTTTTGTTTTTTCCTACATTGTAACTTTTCTTTCTCTCTTTCAGTTGCTCCTCCGAAGGTCCAGGTGAGGGCAGAGAACCTCACCGCCGTCTTCTCCGTGCACGACGGCAATGTGACGGCTTTGTTCTCATGGGTGGTAGCTGTAACCCGACCCCCTCAGCAGGTCACAGGTTACCAAGTCACCTGGGCGGATGTCACGGCTGAGAGGCGCAAAACCAACCAGGCTAACAGCCTCATCTCTCAGTCCCAGATCCTCCCTCCAGTGAGTTCGAAATCCAGCTCTTTTTCCACGACACTTTTCTGCCGTACTGTCTTCGTCATACAGGCTTTTATCAAAGAAGAAGAACCTGGGCTGCTTTGTTAGACTTTATGTTTGAAAAAGGAGCCCTGATTATTAGTCTTGGTCCTATCGATTCAGGAGGTCTGAGAATGCTTGGGCTGCTTTAATACATAATCCTATAGAGAGTGACCGCAAGGCAGTCAGAGGAACGCCACTGCTGTCTGCATTTCTTTGCGCACAATAGATTTTTAGAGTTGAATTTTTTAAGCATTAAAAAGTTCTCCTTTGGAAAAATGTTTTTTTTTTTTTTCTTTTTTTTTTTTTGGAAAAGAGCTGAATGAAACAAACACGGATGTTCACCAGTCAGCGATAACATTAACATATTAATGTTGATTATATATGAACTAACTGGTGGCCGGATTATGGGCTCCCAAGGCTCAGCGGAACCAAAGGGAGCTACTCAGAGCTACGCAATACTGGCCATAACATTTTTGTGTTGTAATGTTATGGCTGATCGGTTTGATTATTTAGGCATTTGGCAGGCGTTCTTGCCCAGAGCGACTTAGAAAAATTGTTGGTGAGCAAATATACTGTAATCAGATAATGTACCACATGATTAAATAAAAAAATCATTATAAATATTAAAAAAAGAGATGCGTCTCGATAACTGTGGGTCACGTACAGTGAAGTGACACAAGCAGCCCAAAACTGTTTTCATTTTCTATCTGAAATGCTACAGCGCTGACAGACATCCAGAGTTGCATCTTTCTTTAATCACCAGGTTTACTACTTCCAAATCGAGGTTAAAGCCAAACTCATCTGTTTGATCAGAGCAGTATACTGTACAGTATATCTCGTGGTTTCTGGTTAACACATGCCAATCATGTACAGGAAGTAACGCTCGTTTACTGTACATGTTTCAAAAGATTCTTACTGTAACTGAATGTTTGCGAGCTATAGAAAATATTGCCTCCAGTCAGCCTTGGATAGTTCAGATGTTCTGTATTTACACTCTCCCTGTTTTTTTTTTTTTTCTTTCTTTCTTTAGGAAAGAAAAGTTCTAGTTGTCTCTGGTTTGCAGCTGGCGTCTCTCTACAGGCTGGAGGTGGGAGTGATCACTGCTGGAGGTCAGGGCCCAACAACATTCAGAACGTTCCAGACTCCAGGCTATGCCAGACCTGTCCTACACTACAGTAAGGAGCTCATTTAAAACACTGATATCCATATCAGAGTAGTGCTACACTGTGGCAGTGTGTGGGTGTGTGAATTAAAGGAGATAGTAGTATCTGAAACACTTCAACTCATTCCTAAAAAGAATTAAATAGATAAGTTCCGAATTCTGATATGATCTCCTTAATTAACCTATCGTGCGCACCGTTTCATCTACACCTCCAGAACCCGCGGTGAAAAAGCACCATCTGAGGTCGGTCGTAGAGCAGCACTGAAGCTCACACTGGAACGTTCCACTACAACCCCACCCGGCCCGCAAACCCAGCTCCTCAGGAACACAAAGAACAGAAAGAACCAAAGAACACTGAGCAGATCATTCAGCGAGAGGATCAGAACCCTGAGAAAACATCTGGCTCTGGGAGGAGGCAATCGCCAAAGCGATTACTCGATCCCACACGTACTCGGCGAAGGATTTCCATCCACAGGAGAGCCAGAAGACGAGGAAAACGGACGGTGGTAAAAACAAAACACAGAAACTGGGAACAAAAAAAAAGTAATGATCATAAATTGATATGCAACTTTAACCTGAGTGAGTCGTCCTTTTGTCCTTTTTTTTTTTCTTTTCTTTTGAAAAGGTATCCCTTTCTTTTAATGGCACTTAACCGACAAAGCAGACTGACTGTTAACCTTCACCTCGACATAACCTGTGTTTAAAAATGAAATAAAAAAATTGTCTGCAAGTCTGCAAGTCCAGTGTTGCATGTAAGACGTTTTTGCTTTGACCCATAAATGAAGTGGACTCGTGAAGTGGTGTGCGACTGCATGTATATTTACCCCCATCATGACTTTTTATGATTTGTGGGCATGCACCTTTTACTATGTGTCAAATTACTGTTATACAAATTGCGATTCATATTCGCTGTGCTGATTATCAATTCCTTGTAAGTGCAATAGGGTTGTTACGGTTTCCAGGTTACAGTAGGTCACGCTGTATATTTTTCAAAAATACCCATTCCAATAATAAGATTTGTTTTTTTTTTTGTTGTTTTTTTTTGGTTAAGTGTGCCATTTTTTTTTTGTCTTGCAGCCATTCTCTTCTATTCTTTCATCTTTCACATAAAACAGTGTTATAAATACGGATATTTGAAACATTTGTGCTGTGCAAAAGTCTCGAGCCACCCATCATTACTTCAGATTTACTTCATATTTTAAAGAAGAGCCAGACTTTCTTCTGTGTTTAATGTAGTCTTGAGGGAAAAGTTCTCCAGGCCTCCTTAAGGACCTTTTTTTTTTAAAACTCATTTTCAGTCCAGTCCCGGTACCTGAGCAGTTTCTAGGAATGTTTTGTTTTTTCATATATTTCTTTGATGTTTCAAGCATGAAAGAAGGCATGAACCAGTGAGAAACAGGTGCACATGATATGATGAGAGATTAGGATACAGGTGATGCTAAGTGGTTGGAACAGACGAGAGGGGAAATGAGGTTGCTGCTGAGGTTGTTACTGTACATAAACAACCAGTTTTTATATTGTACCTTTAGTCACTTTGCAGCTCTTTGCTGTACAAAACAAAACAAACACTTTTTATTTAACTTACATTATTTAATTTAATTTCATATGAAAAAAAAAATGACGGGGTGCTCATGCCTTTTGCACAGTATCGTAAAATAACGATCAGTCTAGTGAAAATCTGTTTTTGTCCAGAACGAACCGTAATACCCCTAATGCACCCATTAAAAGAGTATATTGTTTCCGTGTGCTTCTCATGCTGTGGGATTTTGTCTGTCGTGTAATTCTTGTATATACTACATGTCCTTATTTATTTGTATTTGCTACATGTGTGTAATATTGTCCCGTGTACTATATGTCCGTGTATGTGAGAGAGAAAGAGAGAATGTACCGTGTATCCCTTCCATCATAAACATCCTCACGAGGAGTTTTGTATAAAATAGATTTGTAAATTCCCATGGATTTAAAAAAAAAAAAAAAAAGTGTACTGTACATATTTTTTTATTATTAAAAAAAAAAAATCCCCATACCCTATCTTTAGTGTCCCTCTGCAGCTGTTATTGCATTTTTTTTATTTTATTTTTTTATTGAAATTGATACAAGCAATGAACTGTAATGCTTGCGCTTGCCTAACGTCTATAAAAAATGTCCTTACACCTGGAATCCATAACCCATCAGAACAGTGTTCGGAATTGGCACACGCAGATACCGCATTCTTTTGCGATAAAAGCAAGACATCATTCCCAGCCAAGCTAAAATCCCATCATGGCTAACACACTGTGCTATCTGTTCTCTATATAATGATCTCACTTGGGTTACACACACACACACACACACACACACACACACACACACACACACACACACACACACACACACACAAGGGAGAAGTGCTCTGTTAGAGCCTGCTCATTCCCCTGGTTTCTATTTGCAGAGTCTGTCTTTGTATGTGTGTGTGCAAACAAAGCAGTGGCAAATATCATGGGACACGTGTGTGTGTGTGTGTATATGTGCATGCACAACTATAGACACCTGGGGCTTCACTGCTCAAGCCTGTGGCGCATTGTCATCACAGTTGGTGTGTGCATGTGCTGTATGTTTGCATCTGTATGCACTTTTTTTCTCTGAGCTTTAACAATGTTCCTGGGATTTCTCCCGAGGTGTGTGTACCGTATGTACTGTACAGTATGTACGCTGCAAGTGTGTGCACGTGCCCCCACTATACACTAGATAAAATCAGTCTGTTGTTTACAAGCGATCAGAAAACCCTCGATGTGTTTCTTGGATATAATGCGACAACATCACAGACGGAATCAAATGCCTTCGCCGCATGATGGATACGGTCCTGTGATGGATATTACACATGGTTCAAGCAGATCGTATGGCTTCCATATGGAGCGCCTGGGGTATGAGTGTGTGTGTGTGTGTGTGTGTTGAGTGCGGACTGATATTCTGATTTATTTATTGCCCATGTTTCTGCTATAAGCCATGTTTTATGGCTGAGTGAAACTTATCTGACTCGGATCTCCGAGGGAGTGTCTCAAAAAGTGCTAAGCGAAAACAACTTGCGATTTGCGCAGGCAAGGGCGTGAGGCAAAAAACCCCCACGACTGCTACCTCCGATTGGTTTCCCAGAATTCCCGTAGGAACGTCTTTTAAAATCTTAAAGGTCCGGTGTTGTTAAAGGCGAAAACTGATAGGGAAGTACGTTGCTAATCTCGGTACAAATCACCGTCCTGGCACGTCGGGTTTCGAATCTGACAGCAGCGCTTCTAACATGTTATTCGAGTGTAAGTCCTAAGTGTGGATATGATTAATCGAGCTAAAATGGAGAATGATTTTAAACAGATGCACCTCCGGAGTGAGCCGAGAGTGCATTAGAGAGAGCAATGGTACAGCTGGGAGTGCGCAGAGCTCCTCTCTTCTCGGTGAGGTGTCAAACCATACGCCTGGATTTATGAGCGCCGAGAGAGCGAGAGCGAGCACTTGACTGGTTCAAACATGTTTATGATGCTCCAGAGAAAGCAGGGCGGGGGGAAGTGAGAGAAAGAGAGATTTGCAAAGAAAGAGGGTGAGAGAGAGAGTGAGAATAAATGTTCTCTGGATGAAAAATTGGGAGCAGATGAAATATACATCAAAATAGTTTGCGATCTTTGGGCCTGAAAAGGAAGCGATATTTCCTCCCCCCCCCTCTCCCATGAGCCTCCCTGACGAGGCGCGTCACGACGGGCTCGATCCCGCCAGGAATGATTTCCCTCTGCTTAACATCTTTATGGCGCAAATCCTCGTTTATCACGTATTTATCGCGGCGAGCAGCGTAGCTATCCTTTAAAGTAACGGCGTCGCGACCGTTGGTGTTAATTGCCGCGGTACTGAATGGTTCTCATCTCGCTGAGCATGTTCCAAAAGCTTGTGAAAACACTGGTGCGGTTTTCGGAGTTTTCATTAAAGCCAGCTCGTATACGAACACTTCAAAAGCCACCCATGGGGAACGCATGTTCGAATGAATCAACGCGCGTTGACAGTGCGTCGAGGCCGTGGGGTGGAAACGGTTTATGGCGCGCTCCCTGGAGACGCGAGTGGTGCTGGGATTCCTCAATAGTTCTCCCATTAAACTGTAAGTCTAACATCTGTGCCGAACAAGGGGACAGTACTGGATGCAGATGTTTGAAATCATGTCACATGCTTATTGACATTATTGATCATGTAAAAATTCGTGGCACAAACACAATTTCCTCAAGGTGCACAGGAACCGGCATGCTCGACAGCTTTAGCACCATTGGCTCGGCATCTAGATCTAGTCGTCCAAAAAACTTTCGAATTAAAAAACGTTAAGCTAGCCAAGAGAATGCTACATGACATGTGAACATCCTAGCATCTTAGCAAGTTAAATATTCTTGAATCTAGCCAAAACTATCTATAATTCCATGAAATAAGTTTACAACAAGCACTGTCGCCTTGTGACTCCAGGGCCCGGGTTCGATTCCCGTCCCTGTGTGCATGGAGTTTGCATGTTCTCCCTGTGCTTGGTGGGTTTCCTTGTCTGGTTTCCTCCCACAGTCCAAAGACATGTAGTTTAGGTTAATTGGCATTCCCAAATTGGCCAATTTTGCTTCTTTTAAAAAATACCTAAAAAAAAAAAAAAACTTTGGCTTTTTTATAAAAAACTTTTTTTATAAAAAAATAAACAAAATTATTTGCCAATAAAGCAATTTTTCAGGGGATTAAAATTGTTGGAAATAATAAACTTATATTTGGTTTGTTGTAATCTTACTCACTCACTCTTTGGCTATACCACCGTATCCTGTGTACAGGGTCACGGGGGTCCTGGAGCCTATCGCAGCAGACTTAGGGCACGAGACAGGGGGTACACCCTGGACAGGGTGGCAGTTCATTGAAGGGCACACACACTCATTCATACACTACGAGCAATTTGGTAATGGAGGAAATCCACCAAGCATGGGGAGAACATGAAAACTCCATGCATGCAGAGGTTTGAATCAAACCTGGATGGGAATCGAACCCAAACCCTGGAGGACCCAGGCAACTGTGCTAACCATCAAACCGCCATCTTGTTATCTTTAGTTTAAGAAAACTTTTTTTTGCAGCAAATAAACTCAATTGTACCTCAAACCCCACTCTATCATACAGATACACAGATGACACCCAACTATTGGACCACTATTGGAAGAACATTCCAATCCTCAAAGCCATTCCTCTAAAATCGATCAGTCATGATGTTCTAAGTCTCATTTATAATGACCAATCACAGACATGAAAGTGTGGTCTGTTTGTCTTCTGAGCTTGTACACAAATACGTTATATTGTTATATAACGCGAGTCAGACAGCGTGGTATCGTCGCACCAGAAAGTATGCTTAAAAAATAACCGGTCTTCTTTTTTTTTATTATTCAGAAAAGAAACCACAGCCATGCCTAATATTTCTCTAGTGGCTGACATTTACTTGTTGCACAGCTGCATTTGTGGCACATCTTTTTCACATTGTGCATCCTTTCTCCTTCAGTGAATGGGCTACTTGAATTCAGGGCCATGATGAATTTCTGTTTTAAAATGACATTTTTCTGTGTTATCTTTTGCTAAATTTGACAGTGCAGAATGATAACAGCTTCAGTAAAGTCTTGGTGTTGGGATAACATTAGCTTTGGTATTTGTTTCTAGCAGCACTAGGTTTCTCACCTGCCATGCAGCAGATATGGGTTCAAGTTCCTCCCAGTGCCCAAACCCCAGCCACTGGATGCAAGCCTGGATAAAAAGGGTAGTATTGCATCAGAAAACAGGTGTAAAATCTGTGCCAAGTCAAGTTGTGTGTGGATTTGATGGTTCGCTCTGGCGACCCCTCGAAGGGAGCAGCCGGAAGACCAACAATAGCAGATATTTTCATATCCTCATAGTAGATTACATAACCTGACTCTTTTATCCAGTTTACTACATGGAGCCAACCAGAGCATTTCATTGTGCAGACTAAAACAACACAGTTCACTCATTCACTCATCATCTATATGACTTAATCCTGTATTCAGAGTCGCGGGGGGCCTGGAACCTATCCCTGGATGCTTCGGGAACAAGGCGGGGTACACCCTGGACCGGGTGCCAATCCATCACAGGACACACATATCACACACGTATTCACACACTACGGTGAATTTGGGAACGGCAATTAACCTGTGGAAGGAAACCGGAGTACCCGGAGGAAACCAGGAACACAGTTATGAGAGTTAAAACTCCCTTTATTTCTCTATATACAGTAATCCCCTGCTCCACTAATGCACTCATGCCAGTGTTTCACAAGTGATTGTGTACACCAGTACACCAAAGCTATGTTCAGACATCTGAAACGCTGGCCTCCCAGGAACTCCTTTAATGGCCAAAGATAGAGTGAGGTCTGGACTGTATGGTGGATATGGCAATAACTCCCAGCTGAAGTCCTCTAATGTGAAAATGATGCAATGGGCAGTGTAAGATTGTGCATTGTCCTGCGAAATGTGAGCTCTGAGGCACCTCAGTCCAGATCGACATTCACGGATGGATAGCCTTCTTTAAAATGTTTTTAATGGCCGAGAGCCTCATCACCGTACTGTGTTTGAAGTCTTCTTAAAAAATCAATCAGTTTTACACCCTCATTCATGAGAAATTTCATCACGAGTCCAAGTTTGCCTTGAATGTCCCTCTTAAAAGGATCTTTGCAAGTGTTATGATGGGCGTCATTGATGTTTTCTTTAATGAGCTCCTGCAGTAAAAGCGCTCCATTGTCATCATAGTGGACGAGCCAGAAGCATGTGTCATTTTGTTAGAATGTGGAATTGTTTGTGCAAGTAGCTTCTGCCAGATGATAAATTTTTTGCTCTGCTTTCTCCAACATTACCTTTGCAAGGTCCTTAGAAATCATAAATGTTGATAAGATGCAGATTTTGGCACTTCTGTAACTAGGAAACAGTGCAGTGGCCTGGTTCGGAATAGTCCTGACCTGCCCGTTGTCGAGCATGTGGGAACGCACACAGTTTCTCCATGGCATTCACCATTTGAACAGACTGACATACAAACACAAACCGAGATATTAATGCTGACATGGTTTTGAACACTGCGCGGTTGTTCAGAGAGCACGTCTCATCCTCTGCATGTCATATCATTTACAGAACCTTCAAATATGACGGCTTAACAGCAATGTTTCCAGGGTGCAATTTCACAAGAGCCGAGTTTGGCAAGCGCAGCTCCTGAGTCACCTTAACATAACCCTATTGATAGGCAAAAAAAAAAAAAAAAAACCTGAACTCGCTCAAACAGTTCAAACGGGTCGTTTGATTTGCGTCCGAATATTCTGCTCGTGTTTCGTCACTCGATATTTCCAGATGCTTAATAAATCATTAGGAGTCGCTTGAGTCATTTGTGGCAATTAATTGGTGATGATTCAGAATAGAGATGACTCACCAACTAGGTTCCAATGGCTTCTCCAGACATTTTATCCTCTCAAATCGATATATATCTTTCTGTATGATTACACATATGGGGCTTCAGTTGTGTCCCACTGATATTACTCTATATTTATGAACATGGACATAAAGTAAAGCTTAAAGTCATTTTAAACATGGGCAAATCGTTAGCATGTCCTTGCTCGCTTTGGGCCGGTACCGTGGATACTGGCTGTACACCTGTTGTTAATTTATGTGCGAAATGCGGGCATTTTCAGCAAAGAAAAAATTTGTAGGATTTTTTTTTTTTTTCAGGACAGAAACGTTTACAGTTTCTTAGTAACATAATAAGCTGCATTTATTATTTTAGACTTTAAGAGAGAGGAAAAAAAATGGAGGCTCTTGAGGGCAAGACTGCATGTAGCTTCTATAACAGTACTGTACATTATGATACATGAGTACATTCCACATTATATTATATGTACTGTAACAATAATTAATCAAACATGATTTTTAATTAGTAATCAAATTTAAAAAATGCAGTTTCATAGGGGTCAAAGCATTGGCCTGCATCAAGCAAAGAAAACAACTAAGGAGATTCGAAACACTAATAATGAGAAAAAAATATATAAGAAAATCACTTTTTAGTGAGAGTAATTAAAAAGTAATCAAACGTTGCTAGGAAGTGTAAAGCTCAGAATTTGGAACGAGAATGAGTCCAGACTGACCCTATTCCAGAGTGATGGGTGCACCAGGTTAAGACGCAACACACCCATCATGCATAGTGTCCACTGTACAAGCCTCTGAAGGCGGATGTTATAATTGGGGGTTGCTTCAGTTGCTCAGGTCTATGTAGCAATAAAATGAAGTCAGCGGACGACCTGTAATGTACTGAATGATCAGGTTATCACATCTATGGAGTTTTTATTCACTGATGGGATATAATACAGTATATTATGACACTAATAGAAAAAGAATGTTGCTGGGAGATTGAGGAATGAAATGCCCACCATATTGCACACCGTAATAAAAGCTAAGGGCATTTAAATTAAAACTTAAAGTATGTGGCTTATTATTGGCCAGGCAATACAATAATACATTTGTTGTCAATTTGCTGAAAAAAAAAAAAAAAAACATTTAGTGATAAGCAGTTTTAGGAAATTATACAACAGTTGGTTCCGATCAAGCAATTTGATTGAACAAGAGGCATCGCATGAGTGCTGATATAGAGCATGACAACACTGGGGCGTGTAACGATACAGTATGTATCACACCACATCACAGGTGTTGTAACAATCGTTAACCCCTTATAAGGAGAGCACGACAAGGGATTCAACACCCTACATACTGTACAGTAGTGCACTAGCTTTCCATTTTTTGATATTTGGATTGGATTTAATTCTGGAACAATTAAATAAGTGGAATAAGTGGAGACATGAAGAAATTTACAGGACTGTCCAATACCTCCATGGTTTATTATCTTCACCTATTGGCTGTAAGAAAGCAGAAACTAAAACCGGTAAGAATTTGACGCTTTAATTGTCAAAAGGTAATGATCAGAAGTCAGCTCTGCCAGTCATGGTTGGTTAGTATATATATGTATATGTGTGTGTGTGTGTTAGTGGAGCAAAATACCTTTTTTTGTTAAATAAACAAAAAAAAACATAATCCTAAACTTTTAATCTCAAAGATTACAAACAAACTAGGACTGTGCCAGCATGCCTACAACCATGCTGATATTCAGTGCAACATCATGACCTTGAGTGTGATATTGCATTTATACAACTGTTCTACAAACACCATTTGCTATAAACAGAATATGATGACTTTTTTTTATTTAACCAGTTATTTTTGCTCTTCGCACACATATTTAACACTAATCACTCATCTTCTATACCGCTTAATTCTGTATTTAGGGTCACGTGGGGTCTGGAGCCTATCCCAGGAGACTTTGGGCACAAGGCGGGGTACACCCTGGACACGGTGCCAATGCATCGCAGGGCACACACACATACACCCACTCACACACTCATTCACACACTATGGCCAATTCGGGGACGCCAATTAGCTTAACACGCATGTCTCTGGACTGTGGGAGGGAACCTCTGACTGTTCTACGGATGAATCTCAAATAGTGTAAAATTGAAGGCTAGAATCCTTGTTCAGGTGTTAACGATTGTTAGAACACTGGTAATGTAGAGTGGTAGAGTGATCCGTACATGTACAGTATAGTTATACGTCCCAGTGCTGTAATGCTCTACATCACCACTTATGGATCCGATCTAGAACTACCAGTTGTATCATTAGCTGTACAGTAAAAAGTTGCAGCTACTCTGACCTTGAGGGTCAAAATTTCATGCAGCAATGTTCAATGTTTTAAAAAATTGTTCAATAATTTCAAGCACTCTTAATGTGCTTCTCTTTGGAAAAGGTGTCTTTACTTCCAGTAGGTAGACTGGACGTTTTTTTCAGTACACCTCCCTTAATTTAAGTACTGCATGCTCACGGTTGTCTCTGTCAGCGCTGCACTTTGTGGATGAGCTGAAAGCATAATGCCATCCCTTTCTTTTTTTTTTCATCAGTTCATTCTTCGAGCCGATGAAGGAACCTGAATAGGATCGACAGAGATTTAATAATAGGGAAGCCCAGACCACAATGAATGCAAAGTCCCTTTGATGGAATGTAATTTTTCCAGTGTAATCTAATAGGACAGGATGGTAGAATAGGCCTTGAGTTAGTGTGGGGAGAAGAAAAGGAGGGGGAGGCCATTACTGCAAAGCCTGCACTATCTCAACAGAGCCGTGTCTGAATAGTAAGCAGCGTCTTATTTAGAGGCCTCAACACTGTCACTAAGGAGACAGGAGAGACCGAGGGAGAGAGAGGGCGCCCAAGGAAAACACAGCCGATATATGTGTATGTGTATGTGTGTGTGTGTGTGTGTGTGTGTGTGCGTGTGTGTGGGTGAGGGTGAGGCTGAGCGAGGGAGGAAGGGAGAACGACAGGCGTGTGCCTCTGTGTGTATACGTGTGTGTAAAAGCAGCAGATGTGCAGTTACGATCGTATTATTTTCAGGGTTATGGCTCCAGTTCTTGTTCTCTACCTCACTCTCTCCCCTATTACTCCACAGACAGAGTCTAGTTATGTCACTTCACATCTGACGTCCCATTTAAAAAAATTTTTTTTTTATGAAAATGAATGAAATGCATGGTTCGATGAACAAAGATCGCACACACATCCCCGTCTATACAAAGCGACACAGATATACATACGACTCTCTATCAGGCTAATCACCAAGTCATGTTTTTCTCATACGACATCATACGTTAAATATAGGTTTTGTATGAGTCTCTTGGTGGTACAATGGCGTAGTGGTTAGCACTGTCAGCCTGCGCCTCCAGGTTCAGGGTTGGATCCAGTTTGCATGTTCTCCTTGCTTGGTGGGTTTCCTCCGGGTACTCGGGTTTCCTCCCACAGTCCAAAGACATGCAGATTAGGCTAACCGGCGTTCCCAAATTGCTCGTAGTGTGTGAATGCGCGTGAATGTTGACTGGAGGGCCAACCATGGGAATACATACAGTACAATGCTAATCACCATTGGCCTTCATGGTTCCTGGATAGCTGGATGGATCAGACATTTTAAAATCAGTCAAAATAGCTTTGTAGATTTGTACCCAAATCACTCTGTCACGTGATAGCCACCAAGCAGAGGTCTAACAAACTTAGCGGGTGAGCTTAACTTTTATGCGCTGTACCTCATGCAACATCAAAACTGAGCCTAGCAGCGTCTCTGTGTGGCTAATGGCTTCACTTACACAACGCAATATTTATCCTAGTGTAGGATTACACATTTATATAAATGTTAAATCCAGGTTCCAACAGAATAGTATATCAACTGAAAACTTCTGTACATTGGATTTTACATTTTGAGGTAAAAATTATGACATTCTAAGGACATCAAGTTTGGTAACCCAGGTGTCTGAGACATTAACCTTTTGGTCTTCATGTACTTCCTGAAGTACATGTAAGGCCAGGCTGTGCCTTTGTCTCTATGATAATGTGAAGGTCTGGGCGAAACTGTCAGGCTGATGAGATCAGGGCTGGGGAACTTCCGGTACTAGGCTGATTCCTCTACTACACTATGCTTTGTTTACATTGTCTCCACCTCTTTGTATCCCTCCCCCTTGTAAAATATAAACTCTCCAGAACGGAGTTATAAGTTTAGACTTGAATGACTGCAGCGACACGCGACGAGTTTCTCAATAAAGAGTGACTTCTGCTGGAAAGATATCCCAACGTCTCCTGGTCTCTGATTCAACAAAGGAAGAAAAGTTCACAACACTAGCTAAACACAATAATTATCCTAGCTAACATCAAGCTAGCCAAGCAAAACTGTGCTCCTGCTATAGAAGTTACAGTATGTTAACTAATCAAGCTAGTTAGCTAGTTAACTGCGGTGAACGGAAAGCTTATTTTATGCTAACGATGAAAAGGTCGATTCACGTTCACTGAATTCTTCACTGAAAACTGTCCATTTCAGTGAAGCTGATACAAATTGATTCGGTTGAATTCGAGGTAAAAGGAAACTTCCAAATTGGAACGCTGCAAATGTTTGCTTAATGGATTTTCTGTTCATTTTCTGGTGAGTTTTAAATCCAAGATGACAGAACCTGACTGAGCGTGTTAATCGCGTGGGCTGCTCACAAACCGCCGAAACGATTTTTGGATTTCAGGACATTTGCTCCTACAGTAGGCTGGAATTTGGTTACTGATTTGTTATTTATGGGCTTTTATTATACACATTACTGTATCAGCTCATTTGGATTGTGTGCATCAAGGATTATTCCATGAAGCATTCCATCCAAATCATTGGATTGGAATAATCCATGATTATTCCAATTCAAAAAAAAAAAAAAAGGATTTATATTCTCATACCAAAAGTAAGTCTGCAGAAACACAACCCGAAATTCAATGTTGTTGTCTGATTGAGTAAAAAAACCATCAACTTATGAGTCAGGCATGATTTGATATAAGTCTGTCTACATGTCACCCAGTGAGATATATGTCATTTTTGTGGCAGTTATTTACAGGGTCGGGTTGCCCAAGCTTGTGTGGGTGAAGGACCTTCCTAAAGGGTCCAACAGCGGCAACCCGGCAGCATCGGGACTCGAACCGAGGACCTACTGGT
This sequence comes from Clarias magur, assembly GCA_013621035.1. Taxonomy (NCBI): domain Eukaryota; kingdom Metazoa; phylum Chordata; class Actinopteri; order Siluriformes; family Clariidae; genus Clarias; species Clarias magur. The sequence continues at coordinate 5,050,074 of QNUK01000006.1, forward strand.
CAGCAATCCAACACCTTAACCGCTGATCCACCCCTGCCATCTACAAAGCAAACAACAGTACAGTTATGCTAAGTAGCAGCTAGAGTGAAAAAAAAAAGGTTATAAAATTATTTCATAGATATCTGAAGTAATTCTTACAGTTAAAAAAAGAGTGAAAAGGGAAAAAAAAACAAGAAACAAAATATACACCAGACATGTATGAAGACTCATATCATATTGTGTACAGCAGGAGCTTACAGTAGGCATAATCTCTATTTGTTTCTGTTATAGTGGAGATTACCGTGCTGTCTACATCATAGTCCCAATCTACGATTTTACTGATGATTAGAAAAACTTTCTTTAAGGATATCTGTCCAGTTTTTTGGATGTTTTGGGAATGTTTCGAGATAACGTTCTAGAAATGTTTGGGTAATGCTCTTGAAATGGCTTGGATTATGTTGTGGGAACATTTTTACATTTTGGATTATATTCCCCGATTTTATTTTTTTGTATATTTTAAGAACAATATTTATAAGTTCTGGGAATGTTTCATGCTCTCTTTAGTCAAGCAATACCTAAAAAGGCTTGAGCCTCAAAGAAAATCATACTCTAGCTGCTGACATGATCAACGAGTTGAACCTGAATTTAATTTGAGACTCTTTATCTTCTTGGCCCAAGCTCATATTTGGCATTAGTCCATATCTCTAGCTCTAGATAATCCCCTTGCTTTAAACCTCTCCTTACTGCAGAGCATTTTTCAACACAGGAGTCTTTACATACGCTGCATTTATGCACATTCATGAGCAGTAGTCGTGCTGTACAGTATGTAAACGCTCCTTGGCTGGACCGTCGCTGGCAGGTGCAAGAGTTTCGCAGAATAAATGATTTTGCTTGGGTTTATTTTCTGCTTTAAAATAACAATGCATAAATGTATGAAACCTTTCCTGGCGCTGATTCTTGTTAGACATTTTGGCCATGTTTTTCTCTTTGCCCATAACAAACGAGAAAAGCTTCGACCTAATAATGTCGGCATTCTTTCACAGATTGCCAATCGTCCTGTACTGTATATTTCCTCCCCAAAAAATACAGATCATTCTGTAAATATTCCGTTATTAAGAAACATGAAAGTGCACAAGCAGCCGCTCCTGCGGACATGTTGATCCTACAGTGAGCGGAAACCATATGAAGCTGTGAACGGTTTAATCTTGCACAGACATCTGGAGGCCTGGATTTCTCTCTCCACATGGATTAGGGCCGCTTCTCTTCGCATGAGGATTAATGGATTGCAATGCTTTTCCGCTTTTGTTGTGGTACTTCACACTGCACTACTGATGTCTTGTTTACGAGGCATCTTTGAGCTGTTTTTTTTTTATTATTATTTAGATTTATTTATTTAATTCATATCTCATATTCGTATTCATTATTTCTCCAAATCCGGTTTAATATGGATTATGTAGCATGAGTGTGCTGGGATTTCAGAGCCCCATAGAGTACAGGATAACAAGCCTGCTCCAAAAGAGCATTTTTTATATTTATTTATTCTTTTTGTACATTTTTAGTTGTGAAGCCGCAGCTCAGATATATTAAACAGTTTCGCAACTGCATTAGCTGTGTTCTTTTTTTTTTTTTCCATCTACTTCTGACAACATACAGTATGGGAAACAGAACGACAAATTTAGGTTATTTTATTACTAACTTTTTATAGTAGTTATTTACTCAGTAAATGTTTTTTTTTTCTCTCTCTGGAAGTAAATACAACAAATAAATGCGGTTTGTCATGTTATGCACTATACTGTAGTTCTGCCTTACAAAGAGCTGAAACTGGAGACTGATCTCTTTTATCTGACATATGTCTTCACACTTAAATGAGGGCATTCAGGTCAAACCAGGACTTTTGAATGTTTTTTTTTTTTTTTTTGCACACAGTCATGTCAAACAAATTTTTACGTTTCTCTATATAATCCCCTGCTAAACTAATGCGCATATCTCAGTGATTCACTAATGCTTGGATACCATCAAAGTAGAATGCCAGAATCTCAGAATGCTAAATCCATGATTGGGCTGCCTACAGTATATCACGTCTAAAACGCTGGCCTCCCAGGAGTTCCTTTAACCCGTCTATTATATCTGGTGCCATTTCGACGCCATTCAATGTTTAAAGTCTCAAAATTAATGATTTCATTATTTTTATTTTTTTTGCTTCATATTCAGTGACTTTTATACATAAATTTGGGTAACAATTTTAATTGACCCCAAATTGACCCCAAGGATAAAAGATGTTAGTAAATTTGAAGGTATCAGGAGAGTTAATGTCCCATACATTAGGACTGTACGGGGGATGGAGCAATAACTACCAGCTGGGTTCCTGTTATGTGCAAGTGGTGTTGGTCAATGTTAGTTTGGATGTTTGCACCTTTCAAATGTTTTACTTTGCCTAAGAGTCTCATCACCTTATTGTCCTTGAAGTCTTTTGTGAAGGTCAAGCGGTTTTAAACCTTAAAATCACGAGAAAATTCATCACAAGTCCCAGTTTGACTTGAACGGCCTTAATCATTATCATTGATGCATGGTCAAAATAATCATGTCCAAGGCCAAGTTATACTGTATGAGAAATAAAAAAAAATTAAATGCCGTGCAGTTGATCCATAATTGTAACTGAGGGGTTTGTTCTTTTCCGTCTTACATTTAAAACAAGGCAATGCACTTCATAATGTTTCAAGGGGGCCATTGAGGAATATGAGAACTGAGATGAATGTGATAGCTGGAGCGGTATAATGTGAGTGCATATTATGCGTTCATCTCAGCAGGAGTTAAATTGGCGTTTAAGATGTAGGAGTGGCATCCCATGGCACTGAATTAATCCAGTACGGCGTTATGGAGTAGAAAGAATTAAAGCAAAAAAAATTGCACTCGCAATCGCAGCTGACGATCTGCCTGTAGATATATATTGTGTACGTACAGTATATCAAAGTGACATTACCAAGAACAACTGACAAAAGGACAAGGAGAAAGCCTCATCTGTCTGACTCAAATACAAATCCACATATTCAAATAATGACAAGTCATTGGGTTGAATTATCCCCATGGATTCCCTCGTCTGTGTGCATGGAGTTTGCATGTTCTCCCTGTGCTTGGTGGGTTTCCTCCGGGTTCTCCGGTTTCCTCCTACAGTCGAACAACATGCAGGTTAGGTTAATTGGCGTTCCCAGATTGCCCATAGTGTGTGAGTGTGTGTACTGTATGTGTGTGCCCTGCGATGGATTGGCACCATGTCCAGGGTGTACCCCGCCTCCTCCTGGGGTACAAGTCTCCTGGCATAGGCTCCATGACGCACAAGTATAAAGTGGAAATGGCAATGAGCATTCTTTATACATGCACACTTTCAAGCACGTTGCACTTATCAGGATACAGTAAGATTTAATGTTAAACTATAAGTAAAATGTCATAATGTCCTTCTGTTATTAAACACAACTTCTCTCTCTCTCTCTCTGGGTTCTTCTCCTTGCCAACAAAACCACAACCAATAAATAACTCTAATAAGGCACAGGTGAAAAGCATTAAATGTTACCTGCAGGCGATGCCTGAACATGTCCCTACTGCAACAATTCGACTGGGACAAAATCGACCTAATTGATCATTTGAGCAATCAGTGATTTAACATAAAAATATGAGAAGCTTATTAATAATGCTGTTGAAAACATGAACGCAACCTCAACCCAGTTTATCCCCTGCGTGAACTCTAAATGATCAAACGTAACACATGTACCGCACACCATGTATATTTGATATTGATTGCGTTAAATTTACCGAGCATTTAAATCATGATTATGCTACGCGAGATACAATGGTGCCTGTGATCTCCAACAGAGGCTCATCTTAGACCAGGATTAGCCTCATCTGCTCAATCGATGGCTGATAACCTCAAATCTCTTCTTTTTTTTTTCAAAGGGGAACTAATACAACTTTTTGGCAATTGTTTTTCTTTCTTGTTTTTGATATTGTATGTTGTGGCATTTCTTTGCATTCAGAAAAAAAAAAATGTCAGGCAAAATGGTCCACTTAATCCTGTATTCAGGGGGCCTGGAGCCTATCCGAGGAAACTTAGGGCATGAGGCAGGGTACACCGTGGACATGGTGCCAATCCATCACAGGGCACACAATCATTCCCACACAATATGCAGTTTGGAAATGGCAATTAGCCTAATCTGCATGTCTTTACATGCAAAGTCAAATCCAAGAGCTGTATTCTTTATATGTCTAGACTATAGGAAAAAGAAACACAATGGCACACAGTGATTTATCCCACCTAAACCATGTATCAACATGCAGGATAAAAATGGCATAAATCTAAAAAAAAAAAAAGACACCTTATCACCCAAAGAACACCATGCTCATGGTGAATGGTGAAGCACGGTGGTGGCTGTATCATGTTATGCATCTGTTTCTTTTCATCTAGGACTGGGGCTTAGAGGTTGATATCTTTACATTTGGATCGCTACAAATGCCAATCGTTGGATATTTATGGAACCATAAAGTCTCACTCTCTTTCCCTAAATGTTGAAGGTTGAAAAGGTGAAAAAAGATCTGATATGATTTATTTTGGTTCTCTCTCTCTCTCTCTCTCTCTCTCTCTCTCTCTCTTCCTGCAAAAGAAAAACCTGACATTTTTCATAGGGGTGTGCAGACTTTATAACAGGTACACATTGTTACTATATTTGTTTTGTTTTTGTTTTTTTCCCCCGTCTTAATAGTATTTCATGATTAACATTTAGTCACCAATTAGTTTTTAGGATCATTCAATTATTTCATGGTAAGATTTAATAATACAGTAAAACCTTCACATTAATCCATTTTCATGAATGAATGAATAACTGAATGCACACAGCCTTGACGAACAGAATGCATTTTTGCACAGTTTTAAAAAATAAAGCGTTCCTTTATAAATAAGTGTGACCGTGCATCACATCGTCATTACAATCACCATTATGTCATGCTGTGATTTACATTTCCAGTTCCAGGCTACTAGAGCTCATAACCGAGATTCCATACAGGCTGCCTTGTCTATATATAACTCTATGCGTTTCTCACCCAGTAGTTCCGTGTAGCACCGTGTCTGGCTTGCTTTAACCTTATTTGTCAAACAAGGGTGGAATTAGATGTTCAATGGGTTTAAAATAAAGGAATCTATACCGGCAGCCCAGTCATGTTGTAACGACTAGAATTGCAGGTTTTTGCATGAACAGACCTGAGCTGTGACAGTGCTGTTTGTATCTTTGGGCTCAGACCTTGTCAGAGCGAGCGTGTACCAGGCGGTCGGTGCCGGTGTTTTGAAATGCCATGTCGAGAGTGATCACCCTGGGTGCTTAATGCTGACGTCTTGAATAATGGCCCAGTTTACAGCCAAATGGGAGATCTATTACCTCTGCGTCTGAGAGTGAGGGAGCGACTGAAAAACAGAGATGTGTGTATGTGTGTGCATATATAGGTGGATATATAAATGTGTGTGTGTGTGTGTGTGTGTGTGTGTGTGTGTGCGTGCAGAGATACTGTTAGAGAGATCATTGCTCTGATAGTGCTGATGAGGGCACAGATTGGCACTTAATCAAAAGCAGAGGCATTGGAATCGCACGCCGGGGATGAGATTTCACTCATAAATTAGCCACGAAGGGCTCGCAGAGGCTCGCTGTTACCGAAGTGTGCCTGCTCTCCATCACTTTACTACACTCTGAAGGAGCTCAGAGCTCTTTTAGTGCATGTTTATGGTTCGCACTTTAAGTGCACATGACTTAAAAATAAATAAATAAATAAATAAATAAATAAATAAATAAATGTGCTTCATAACAGCCTGGAATGGTTTGATTGACACCTCTTGGGATTGCATAAAAAAAAAAAAATGCAAAGATAAAGATGGGAATATAAATGTGGTATGAATAATTCTGACTGATAATTTGACTTGTGATCTCCTCCTCCAGTGCAGAGAATCACATGGAGCATATTTGTGGAGTTTTTATTAGCTTTTGTTTAAAAGCTAATACATTTGACATTTCATCAGCAAGGCATCGTAGTATACAGTATTTAAAATCGTACCCATAATAATCGACAAGTAGGTCATTCTGATGCCGGACAGCAGTGATTGACATGTAGATGAGCTCTCATTAGGAAGCTGTTCAAATAGCGGCAGCGGATCAATATTTAATCACGGCCACTTTGTGCTGCCAGGCATTCTCATTTCACATGCATTTGACTCAAAACCTCCTTCAATCAATCATCCGGATCATGACCCCTGGCCTGGTTGTGCATTGTTCATGAAAACAGCCCTTAGACTAGATATGCATTGGATCAGATAGAAAACTTGAGCTTGTATTAAATAATAAAAAAGAATTAAATAAATCATTCATAGCATCTTCTCTTCCTTGTCAGCGCTATCAGTTTCTCATCAGGAACTTAGCTGTTTCTTGTTCTGCAGTGTTTGTGTGTGAGGATTCTTTGTTTATTTCTTTAATAAAATATGTGTACTGTATATAAGGGATATTTTTATTTGCTGTTTGCATGTGATGATTTATTTATTTATTTATTTATTTATTTATTTATTTATTTAACATGAAATATGTTTTTTTTGTTTGTGAAAACTAGATATTTATTCTTCAGCTAAGATGTTAGTATATGAGTATTCTTTTGTTTATTTATTGGTGAAGGATTGTTTATTTGTTGTAGGTGAGGATTGTACTGTATGTTTATTTTTAATATAAGATGCTTTCATGTGAGGATTAGCTGTTTATTTCTTGAATAAGATGTTTGTGTGTGAGGATGATCTGTGTATTTGTTGTCCAAGATGTTTTCATGTAAGGACTATTTGTTTATTTGTTAAATAATACATTTGCTTATTTTTTTAGAATAAAATGCTTTTAGTTGAGGATTATTATTTTTAGTATAACGTGTTTTTATGTGAGGATTATTTGTTTATTTCTTAAGCAAAATGATATTTGTTTGAGGATTATATGTTTATTTTTTTAGTATAAGATGCTTTCATGTGAGGATTAGCTGTTTATTTCTTGAATAAGATGTTTGTGTGTGAGGATGATCTGTGTATTTGTTGTCCAAGATGTTTTTTCGTGTAAGGACTATTTGTTTATTTGTTAAATAAGACATTTGTTTATTTAGAATAAGATGCATTTAATTGAGGATTATTATTATTATTATTATTATTATTATTATTATTATTATTATGCTAAATAAGATCTTTATATGTGAGATAACTTGTTCATTTCTTAAGTAAAATTATATTTGTTTGAGGATTATATTTTTATTTCTTTAGTATAAGGTGTTTGTGTGTAAGGATAATTTGTTTATTTTTTAAATAAATAGATTTTTGTTTTAGGATTGTTTGCTTATTTTTAGTATAAAATGTTTGTCTGTCAGGATTATGTATTTGTTTGTTAATTACGGCACCTATATGTGAGGATTGTTTGTTTATTTCTTAAATAAAAATATTTTTGCTTGAGGATTATTTGTTTAATTTTGGTATAATATGTTTATGTATTTGTTTGTGTGCTACAGTATATGAAATGTTTTAATCTGCGGAATATTTGTTTATTTGCTGTCTATTTGTTTTTCATATAGGCTGTTAGTACAGTATGTGGGGATTCTTTTGTTATCTGGATGATTTGTTTATTTGTTGTTTGCATGTGAGGGTTATTTGTTGCATAAGATTGTTGACTATGAAATCTTATGTTTTTTTTCCTGTGCTTGTTCCTTTTTATGTGTGTGTGTTTGTGAACTTTTGTGTTTTTAGAACTCATATGTTGACATTTGTGCTGGACTTCAATTCCCAGAATTCACTGCACACATCAAGCGTCATAAATAAATTGTCACTTGTGTTTTATTACCTTCTGATTAGTTTGTCTATTTATAGCCTGTGGTTTAATTTGTTCTTTGTCTTGCATCTTTAGTTGTCACTGTTTTGTCCTCTCTGTTGATGCACACATGCACCCTTATGTTTTTGTTTGGCTTTTACATTATATGATTATCAGCTGACAAAACGTTATATAAAAAGTCTGTGCTTGCATCCTGCTTTGACTCAATCCATGATGAAAAGAAATGGAAAATGGAGATTGAAAAAAGAGAGAGCAAGAATGCAATCAGCACTGGGGGGAACAAAACACTTTGAAGCCAAGTCAGTTCAAAAATTTGGAAAGAGATTCTGAAATCTGAGAAATGAATTTGTTTGTAATGAAAAGAAACAGTGGCTGTTTAAAGGCTGTGAGATTTAGAAATACTTTCCAGTGCTCTTGATTTTTTTTTTTTTTAACTGAATCTTTACTACAGTATGTCAAACATGATTAATTAAGAAACGCAACCACCCTGCAGCAAGTGTCGTGCTGACCAATAGTGTATGCATATATGATTAGGCTGCACTGTTGTGAATAAATCAAATCTTTCAATCTATCCATCCCTCCACACACACACACACACACACAGCTCTATATTTTGAAAGAGCTTTAAGTCTTTTAAATAAATGTTGACACGCATACATTCATTTGTGTTTCGTCACCGGCGATATGAACGCCGGTATTGATTTACTCGACATGTTGACCTGCATTCTAACGTGAATTCATCAGGCCGTGAATCTGTGCGTCCTTGAAAACTGTATGTTAAAGGAGTAATGGCTTTCATTAATAAATCTGCAGTATGATTCTGTATGAATACATCAACTGACCAGTAGTTTTCCATCATACTTTTAATCAATAGCAAAAACACTTGAAACCATAGATTGATTATGGTCCACACTTTTTTTTTTCTTTTTTTTTTTCCTTTAAAAGCACCAACCAAGAATTATTTTCAGAGAAATTAGGCTCTGAGAAAACTCACAACATGGACAGACATGGTCATACACCGGTGTTGTTTAAGCTAATGTTCTGTTTACTGCTTCTTTGCAATAGTTTCATCACATTTCGCATGTTGTGACAAAAGACCCAAAACATACAATGAAATATACTGTATAATGCAAGTCTAGGAGCAGGCGTCGTGGCGGTTTAGGGGTTAGCGCTGTCGCTTTACACCTCCAGGTTTGATTCCTGCCTCGGGGTCTGTGTGCATGGAGTTTGCATGTTCTCTTCGTGCTTGGTGGGTTTCCTCCTGTTAGTCAGGTTTCCTCCCACAGTCCAAAGACATGCAGATTGAGTTAATTGGTGTTTCCAAATTGCCCGTATTGTGTGAAAGAGCATGTGTATATGGTATGTGTGTGCCCTGCGATTAATTGGACCAGGGTGCTGCTGGGGCTTAAACTCCAGAGCTACCAATCAGACACCCAAAGCCATAACCGCCATATGAGTGTGCGATTATATTCCATGCGAACGAAGTCATGGGCACATCTAGTGCTGTATGTGAGAAGAATTTTTTTTTTTCTCTCTGCTTTTGCAACGTTTTTCCAAATATGCCAAAGAAAAAGAATTTCAACTATTTCAACAGGTTTCGCGATATCCCTGTATCCATAAACAAGGATTTATAACCCTTAATAAAATTTCAGCTCTTAAAACATTAATTATACAACATCCGCCCTAAGATCATCCATCATTACATGGATTTCTGAGAAAACATACTGGAAACGTTTTCTTCTTAACGGTAATCTGATATTCTACAGATGTGGCAATAAAAGATTGAGTTGCTGTAGAAATCTTTTAACAGGGACAAAGGGCAAACCCAGAGAACATCAAAACAATGTGAGGGAGTTGTGTCTAAATTGTGATTAAATTACAAAGCAGTAAATCATGAAATATTTTTAGACTGCTGGTATTCGTTCTCACTGACCCAGTGAACTAGTATAAGGATGCGTTTTTTAAAAATATTTTTTATAGAGACTACAAAGCCTCTGGATGTGGATGTCTATCAAGTGACGTAAATGTAAAAGAAATATGAAAAAAAAAAGACTGACTCATCAGAGACTCTGCATGTGTCATCATTAAATTGCTAGACTTCAAAACAACATATTATAAACATTGAATGATTTCAGTGACCTACAGATCAAAAGTCACGTTAGTATTAATGCAGAGAAAGTTATGCGTATTCAGAGTTGGGTGATGCGTGTGCTTATGATGATTTTCTAGGTTTCCCGTTCAGATTACTCAATCACAATGAACAGAAATGTCTACAGCATGTTTAAATAGCATCTACAGTAGATCAAACCGGAAACACACGAAGACATTCAGAAATAGAATATAATGATTTTTTCCCCTTTCAGTTACTGTATACACCATTTCCTTCAACATTCTCAGTGGACTTTTAAGTAATTACACTAATAATTAATTCAGCACCGGTGTTATACAGTATTCATTATTTCAATCATTCATCTACTATGCTGCTTATTCTGTATACAGAGTCGCTTATCCCAAGAGACTCGGGGCATGAGTGGACCGGGTGCCTATCCATTGCAGGACACACACATTATGGACAATTTGGGAAACGTGATTAACCAAATCTGCCAGACCCAAGAAGGTGCAAGGCCACAGTATATAGCACTTTTAACAGTGGTCTTTGTGACAAAGCAGCCTCAAAGAATGTAAAAAATTATGGGGAATTCTAAACAGGGAAAAAAAATGTATAGCCGACTAGGTAGAAGATACAGTAACTATCAGTTTGTCTCTGATGAGGTGGCAAGGAAACCCCCCCCCCCCCCCCTCCGAAATGATTTAAATGAAGAAACCTTGAGAGGAACCAGAATCATACAGTAGTACATCTGTGTGTTGTGGGGTTGAATGTTCATTATAACCAGAAAGATGTTTATGTTAATGTACGTTTTACTCTCGTTCTTGGAGACTTGGATAAAAAATAAAAAAAAATTTTAAATGACAAAATATATTCTAACAAACTCCAAATCGGGAAGCATACAGGTGTAACGGTTAGCATTCTGGCCTGATACAGTACCTTCAAGGTCGAGGGTTTGAGTCCTGCTTTCAGGTTGTGTGCGTGGAGTTTGCAAGTTCTCCCAATGCTTGTGTGAGTTTCCTCACACATGCAGATTAGTCTAAATGGTGTTTCCGAATTGTTCTGTAGTGTGTGAGTGAGTTTGTCGTGTGGATGGATTGGCATGCTGTCCTGGCTGTTGGTGACTTTAAAGGCATAAATACAGACAATGCACAAATAACATACAGTATACGACCACTTTATTCCATAAAGACAATATACAGAGTAGGTGAACAGATGATTAGTATGCATTATTATTGCAGTCAAATGGTATTCTGCAGATTCAAAGGTTAAATATTAGTGTGGTAATACAGTAAAACCTTGGATTGCGAGTAATCTAGTCTTCGAGTGTTTTGCAAAACGAGCATCATTTTAAAATAAATTTTAACTTGAATAAGAACCGACGACTTGTAATATGAGTAGTACATACGGTATGTGCTTTATCAGCTGAGTGGCATGTGATCTTGACTGAGCCAATGGCTCTCTCTCATGGCTTCGCTCTCTCTCATACTGCATTATTATGGGTAATCGTCTCTTATGCTTGGTCTCAGTGTGCATGCGTCACTCGTATATCGTACATCTGTGTGCGCCTATACTATTTACTAAAATATAGTGACCTTGTGTGTGCACGTGCAAGGCATTTTCTTAAATTTTGTGTCCAAGTGTAGTTACTGTTTTTTAGTAACTGTACAGCAACAACGGCCTCCAGGAAGAAAAAGGTTAAAAAGTCTGTAAGATGATTCTGTTTAACGACAATGCAATGTCACATTTTCGCAAAATCCTCAAAAGGATCGCACAAAAAGAAACACATTCCAGTTTGCCTACAGTGACTTTCTGTCAAAGTTGTTCTATACAGTAGCCCCCCTCCTCCTCCTTTCACTTCTCATTCACACCAGCCATGATTTTTTTTCAAAGGTAAAGTGCAGGTTACTACGTTTGATTTTTACTTTATATTTTGTATTAATCATTTTAATAGGAATATTTTGGGGTTGTGGAACGAATCGTGTGACTTTCCATTATTCCTTATGGGGGAAATTTGCTTTAATATATGAGTGCTTCGGATTACAAGCATGCTTCCAGTCCAAATTATGCTCACAATCTAAGGTTTAACTGTACACATATTGTGGCTACATAAAATTATCACAGAGTGGTGCTAGGCTTATTATTAAACATCAGTCAATCTGAAATGAATGCCTTTTTAAGTCCATCATTTTCACAGCGCTCACAATATCGTTACGCATGCTTAACTCTGAATACAGAAAAAAAGACACTTAAAACAGATGAAACGTTACTTACACGAAGACACGAAGCAGCTGTGAACAAAATGGCAGGGTGTGGTTAAAGGTAGAGCGGGAAGAGGTGTGAGGCACACAGCATGTAAACAAGAAGTGTTTATGAAAGCAATGCTAGCAAAGATTTCTCCTAATCTGATATGAGGATTTTGATCTTGGGTTTATTCATCACAAAGCATGAGAGCCTTTCACACACGCGCACATGCACACACAAGTGCTCACAGATGAGCCATCTGACATGCCATTCATCATTCCCATAATTCTCTGGATTTTATCAAGAACACACCAGCAGATGGGCTGTGAATAAGAGCAAGTGTGAAGCCACACACACATTCGCACACACACACACACACACACACACACACACACAAACACACACACACACACGCACACGCATGACATTTTGTGTATAAAAAACACACAATTCCAAGCATCCATCTTCTTCAAAAGATGTTGCAGCCTTTGACACGTTCTGTCTCCATTTAATTGTAACCTCACATGACCGTTCCTGTGTCCAGGTGACCGATTTCCACCACAATAATAACCAAAAAAAGAAAAAATCAAAATAATAATAAGAAGAATTATGTTTATGTTTAATGCCGTTCAGGTCAGGATAAAGACTACTTGATCTCATTTACCTGTTTGGGACACAAGGAAGCGTTTGGCAGCGAATCTGTTGACATTTGGTCGTATACTCTGCAGATCCTCTGATGATGCCACAGGATATGATTAACCAAAACAACTGAACCTGCAAAGTCAGATTCTTTCCATTCTGTGTCTCTGACAGGGAAAAAAACAAAAAGCGAAGACGATAAATATTAAAATAATAGCAACAGACATTCGCCGTTTGGTGGAAATCGTCTCTAATTGTAAGGTCGGTGTCCTACGGCTAGAAGTGATTATTCTGGCACGGTTCTTGCACCGAGACAAATGAACTCTTGTCATAATATTGATACCTAAACAATACTCGGTTCACAAGTATGACATGTGCGCATGATAATGAGAACAAGAGGCCAGATTATCTTGGCGCGTCATCTTTCGGGCCCAACCGCTGCCTCTGTCATCTGTGATTAATGCCAGAAAGATTGTGTTTTATATTTCTCTTTCCTGTATGCTAACGATGAGGTTGACTGTTTCTACAATTCATTCAACGTTTTTTGTTTGATAGTCAGCCAGTTAGACCTGGCCTATTCCAACATGTGACAGAACTACCCGGCGTTCAACAGTGTTAGACTTGCAAAGAGACTATGAGGTTTCTATTTTTGCTACATCTCATTTTCACCATCGCTCCTACTCAAGGTTCGACCTTAAGGCACGGAAAATGGCAAGACTATTGACATCCAGGCAATTCCACCGGATCACGTATTGCTGACGGCATCATGAAGAAGCATGAACAGACTTCTGGTGACCTTTCAGTTTGACACTAAAGAAGATAAGCTTTGGAAAGGTTGTGCTAAGGAATAAAAATGAGAGACAGTTATTAAGAAACTGACCGTTCATAAATAATTCTTAGTTTGTAATTCTTGGCCCGTGCCTGTTCATTAGGCATGTCAGACAGCTATGGCCCAAAGCATGGGTTCACAATTTTTATTTTTATTTTTCCCAGCCAAAGACTTCTTCCACAGTGCCAGGTCTGACCACACCAAATGCATAAAAAAAATAAAATAAAATAAACCCCCAAACTCTCCTAAAAGATTTTGATAAGGGTGATTTTTTTTTTTTTTTGGGGGGGGGGGGGGGGGGGATTGGGGTTCTGTTCATCATTGATACCCTATACTTATACCTTCCCTTTGTTTGCCATAGATTATGTTTGCAATTTTTTTTGTATATTAATCCCAATTATTTACCATTTAAAACTACTAACCAAAAAAAAGTAAAATACCACCCACATACTAACCTTTTCTACTTGAAAATGTATTCTGTGTGTAAACCATGACCCGACAGTAAGGGCTCTATTATGAATACGGCACAAACTTAATTTCAGGAACAACATAGCAAATATTTTCCATCACATTAATTTATTTGAGCCATTGGAGTTTTTTAATTCCTGAACTTTTCACTTGGCCAGATGTAGAAAGACTATGCATCATTTTAAAAGTAGTTTTCTGTCTTTTGGAAAATTAATAACATTCATACATTTTATATATATTTTATTTCTTCTTCTTCTTCTTCTTCTTCTTCTTCTTATTTTTATTTTTATTTATTTATTTATTTTTTTTTTTTTACTGAACTTTAAACTAAGCCCTTTCTATCTAAAATCACCTGTCTATTACAGTAACAGCTCACACACTCACTCACGCATCATCTATACCACTTTAGCCTGTATACAGGGTCAAGGGGAGGCCCTTGAGACTTGTGGCATGAAACGGGGTACACCCAGGACAGGGTACCAACACGGGGCTCACACATACACACACTCATTCACACACTCCATGCAGTTTGGGAACGGCAATGAGCCTAACCTACATGTCTTTGGACTGTGGGAGGAAACCCACCAAGCCAATCCACCAATGCATTGTTCTCTCACTCATTCTCTATAGTGTTTACATGAGTCCTGAAATCTATTACAGGGGGAACAGATGCACTAGAAAGGGCACACTCTGGATGTTGTGCCAAGAGTACATACACTCAATCAAACAATATTTGGAATTGGAAATGCCAATTAGCCCAATTTGCATGTCTTTGGAGGACCAGAAGGATAGATATCAAGCACAGGGAGAATATGCAAACTCCACGCACACAGACCCAAAGCATGACTTGAACCCTTGATGCTGGAGGTGTGAGGCTTCAGCGTTAACGACTATGCCAACGTACCTCCGATTTCCATCACATTCTTGGAAGAACAGCATAATCAGGAAGCCACGATACAGAATGGGCATTACAGATTCCTGGGGGTCCCTGGACCCCACTATGCCACCATGGGCCTTCATTAAAGACACTTCTTTCTATGCTAGCTTGTAAAAATAGTTATCCATTAGAATCATTTGTTAAATTCCCTTGTTAATCATATACATTTAAAAAATCAGTCCAATACTTTTTTTATTATCTTGATTGACATTTGTTAGAAGGATTGGATCAGTATTAAAGTAGCATAAATGTACAAAGCAGAATTTACCTAGAAGGCCTCCTGATACAAAATGGATTCTGTTTGACTAGATTGGTCAGTAAGGGTTGAAAACAGCCATGAAACACGGTCTAGGAAATATAAAAACAATATATATATATATATATATATATATATATATATATATATATTGTATATGAATATATATGATTTGTTATATAGTTGCTGGTGCTGAAAAAAAAAAAAAAAAAAAAAGAAGAATTTGACAGATCACTGACTACGAGTGCAACTCGCTGAAATCCAGCGGCTGAAGTGTGATGGATGATACCTTGGCATGTGTAGGAGTTGAAAGAGACGCGTTCCACCCAAACACCTGTAGGTTTGTTTATACAATCCCAGAAGCAGCGCGGTTTCGGGGAGGACGGACATGTTGAAACATCATGACAGACTGTCAACACCTGCGTCAGACGCCCTTCGGAAACTGGCATCCTGAGCACACCGTCTCGAAATAAAGACAGCAAGCATAAAGAGAGCACATCACAGAAGATTACATGAAGTTCCTCTAGGGAATCTATCACAATGTGGCTTTCAGCTGTTCACACATAGTAGGGAGCTGGATGACTTAATGGACCACGTAGTGTCAACATCCTGGCGCGGGATGAAGCAGAACGGGTAATTATCCATTAACGTAAACTTCAAAGTGTTGACATGGCAATACTTTTGGGTGGAATCGTTTCAGCGCCAGTAATCCTTCGAGGTGGTATGTCATCGCTTTTCTGTAATACTGAGCTGTCTAGTTTCTTTAAAAAAAATGTGGAAATGAGAATATGACAAATTTCACACCTCAAGGAAAACCCAGTAATTGTGTTTATGTAAAACTAACAGTGCATGCATTGAAGCTGAAACAACCCACTGGCGGTTTGCTTTTCATCAATTCACACCCTTATTAAAGAAATAATTAGCTTGTCATTATAACCTCGTCCGATTACCCCTTTAGTTATTTTGGTTTGAATTAAAAGAATTTATGAACAAACCACCACGGAAATGAATTCATCACTGATCGCTGGTAGCCAAATAAACAAGCCGTATAAACTTTCGATGGCTCACTTTCGCCCGTTCATTTGAATGAGACATCTCGAACGTCGTCATTCGGGTTTTCATACGAAAGTGACATCACTCACAACAGCTCGTTTATCACCTCGTAAGGATTTACAAATCAACCCTGAAAAGCGAAAACATATTGCGCGTCTTGATAATCTCACCGAAAAACCCGCAGTGCTGGATTAGACCTTAAGTCTCGAATGCACGACTCGCTGCACGGAATACCACGGTCACCACAGCATGCCTTCATCTTGCCATATCTTCTCTGGTGGATAATAAAAAATGTCACCGCCTGCTGCGCTAATGGCCTCCATTTGTTCTGCATTACAATACCCGGGACCGCAGCCCAACTCGCAGGGATTCAGACGGCTTGTTTTCCAGTGGAAGTTCTGGAAACGGCTCCCCATGTTAAATTGTTTATTTTGGCTCATAAAGGACTCACGCTTGATCTCTCGACACGTGCTGCTGAGGCCAGGCCATCCGTTTGGCCTTCCAGCTTGTGAATGGCATGTTTCTGGGTCACTTATGCACAGCCCGAGGCTAATTCAAACACATGGGTCTGAGATGTGTTTGAGTAAAAGCATGCCACGATGAAAAATGTCTTAGATCATACAAGGTTTTGATCTTCGGTAACTAAATAAATCTAACATACTGTTTGGATCGCAATTAAGTTTAACCTTGTCAGGTATCAAAACATACATCTTTCTTTTTTTTTAAAACTAACATACAATAGGTTTCATTTCATTTCAATTAGTCAAAGTTTGTCTTCCGGTTCTCTTACCATTCATCACTGAGATTATCCACTCTTTACTGACTTCTGGCATTGTCCCCAATCTTTTTAAAACTGCATTAATAACTCCTATACTCAAGAAACCAGGTGCTGATCCAAACAACTTTGATCATTTTCGTCCAATTTCAAATCTGCCATTTCTATCAAAAATTCTAGAGAAGGTTGTTTCAGCACAGGTACATAACAACCTGTCAATTAATAACTTATATGAGCAATTTCAATCAGGTTTCCGTCCTCAGCATAGCACAGAGACTGCCCTTGTTAAAATATCGAATGATCTTTTGGGAGCAGCTGATTCAGGACTCCTGTCTATTTTAATACAAATCGATTTAACATCAGCATTTGACACCATCTCCCACAATATTCTATTAGAAAGACTGAAGTCCATTGGAGTTGTAGATACTTCTTTGGCTTGGTTTTCTTCATATCTCTCTCACCGCACTCAATTTGTTCAGCTTGGCCAGACCAAATCTGCATCTTCACCCATCACTGCAGGAGTCCCTCAGGGGTCAGTTTTGGGACCTTTACTATTTATCATCTACTTGCTGCCCCTGGGGTATATTTTCCGGAAATATGGTGTCCTATTTCACTGCTATGCTGACGACACCCAGCTCTATATTTCTTCCAAGCCTACTTCTGACCTTCCTCCATCTTCTCTTTCAAACTGTTTAGCTGAAATTAAGTTACGGTTCTCAAATAATCTTCTCAAACTTAACAGTAGTAAAACTGAAATACTCCTCGTGGGCACTAAAAATACTCTATCGAAGACCAGTAGTTTTTCGTTAAGTATTGATGGTTCCACAATCTCTCCTTCAACACAAGTTAAAAGCTTGGGTGTTATCCTTGACAGCACTCTATCCTTTGAAGCACACATTAACAATATCACCAGGACAGCGTACTACCACATCCGAAACATTAACCGTCTCCGCCCGGCCCTCTCAATGAGGAGCGCTGCTATTTTGGTACACACTCTCGTCACCACACGTATAGATTATTGCAATGCTCTTTTTTTTTAGTCTTTCCCTCAAACTCCTACACAAGCTACAGTTAGTACAGAACTCAGCCGCTAGAATACTAACTAGAACTCCCACAATGGACCACATAACTCCTGTTCTTCAACAACTACACTGGCTTCCTGTCCAACAGCGCATACATTATAAAATTCTGCTTCTCGCTTATAAGGCATTACATAACCTGGCTCCGTCATATTTAACAAATCTTCTCGTAACCTATACTCCTTCTAGAAATCTGAAATCATTATCATCATTAAACCTGGTTCTTCCTCGTATGCGTTTGGCAACCATGGGATCTCGAGCTTTTAGCTACACTGCCCCCTACCTGTGGAACCTACTACCTTCCGATATCCGTAACAGTAACTCTATCACTGTTTTTAAATCCCGTTTGAAAACACATATATTCAGGCAGACATATCTTTAACACTATTGTGTGCATATTGTTTTTAATTAAAAAAAATTTTTTTTTTTTTTTTCCATGTTTGTATGTTGTTTTTTATGGTATGTAAGGAGTCCTTGAGTGTCATGAAAGGCGCCTACAAATAAAATTTATTATTATTATTATTTTAACACTGAAGATTATTTTCCTATATATATACAGTGTATATATATATATAATAATATAATATATATATATATATATATATATATATATATATATATATATATATATATATATTATTTTTATTTATTTTTTTCCCCATAATTTTGTTGTCACTAGGGGCCTCCCACATTAAAGCTACAGTACTACTACCAGTTAGGGATGGCTGAAGACTAGCCAACTGACCTCATCCTTTTGAACTGCCTCCCATCCCATCCAGCTGAGAGATCAGATATTGCTCTATATTGCTAACCCGGCTGCGGGAGGCTACAGCAACACCCGGGAATCAAACTAGCAATCTCTGGATAATGGGGTGAGCAATTTATCACTGCGCCACTTTGGGGGACCAAAAGCAAGTGGTTTATTGATTATTACAAATTTCTAGCAATAAAAGGGCAGCATAAAACTCAGTCTTTCTTAATACAAAGTTATTTCGTGTCCACAAATCAAGTTCAGTAAATGCACACCTGACTTTATTTTATTGCCACATAACGTTGCTGAGCAACTGAAGCAACCCCAGATTATCACTGCCTCCAGAGGCTTGGACATTGGCCACTCTGGAATAGGGTCAATCTTGACTTATCCGACCACATGACCTGTTCCATTGCTTCAAACAAGTGGACATCTGTTTGATCCCAATTCTGTAAGTTCTTATTACATCTCATTATTGTATCTCTGGAAATGGGTTTACATTCATTATTCAACATAGCTGCTGATGTCTTCCACAGCTCTTCCACAAAGTTGATGGTTCAGCACCATCCTTCCATGCTTCAATAATGCAATGGTTTTTAACCATCTTCTTAGTTGTTTTCTTTGCTTGGTGTTGGCCAATATTCCCCCCCCCCCTCGTCCCCAGACAATTCTTTTTCCAAGGTGGTCACTTTTGTTATTATCACAATGTGGTGCTCTAAACCTCCTCCAGTTTCATAGTTTAGTTACAGTACAAAGGCTAAGTATAAAAAGGGGAAAAAAAGAAAGAAATAAGACGTCAAGGCTAATGCTGTTAATCAACGCTAAAAACGTATGAGCCTGAAGACTAACCTGGCTAGTTACACTAGATACAGCCAGCAACCTATCAATCTGCAAGATCAGTCCTTACTTATTTCGCAAAACTAATCCTTGAGTTTGCAGCAGCTCCCAGAGTAAGGGTGTCCAACATTCCTGTGAATACTCAGCTTACTGTGGTTTAGCCTTGTCAGTCAGGAACAACCACTAGAAAAATGAATCTGCACATTCTGACATACTAAAGATGTGGCCAATTGTCAGATATCTCCCACTTGTCTTCGGTCTGCATGAAAAAGAGACAGATATTATGGTTGACTATAAATTGAAGCCTTAGACGTTAAAATTATATATTTTATTATTATTATTAGTTTTTTTTTTTTTTAACCATGTTAACATCCAAGAGCAAGCAAAATCTAATTCTGCTTCATGTCACCACTCTACTATGTCTCATGGTCTGTGAATATTATTTATCATTTAAATGGTGACACACACTCATTATCTATACCACTGTATACTGGGTCGTGGGGGCCACGAAGTGGGGTATACCCTGGACAGGATGCCAATCCATTGCAGGGCGCACACACAAATACACACACTACAGGTAATTTGGGAATGGCAATTAGCCTAATCTGCATGTCTTTAGACTTCAAGATGAAACTGGAGTACCCGGAGGAAACCCACCCTCCATGTACACAGACAAAGTGATAGTGCTAACCACTGTGCCACCTTTTAAACTGTGCCATCTAACTTAAAATCGCAGAGCTCTAAGACTATCCTCTGAAGGAATAAAAAACATTTGTTGTGAAAGATTTATCTACTTATACAATGAGTGATTTTCCAATTATGACACTTTTTATTAATTAATGACACATCTGCTTTTTAACTGTTACATTTATTGTTATGCCACATCTGTCACACTGTTAGTTAGCTCCTGTTATGACTGAAGTTGTAAACAGTCTTTCCCTTATCAGTCTCTCTCTCTCTCTCTCTCTCTCTCTCTCGCTCTCAAAATGCAGCTTGTCCTGCTACTGAGAATCCAGAGCACCTACCGTCTTAAACATTATCCCACGTCAAGAAGCGTACTGACAGTTACAGCACTCACAAAGGAGACCTCATTTAATAAACATCAACAGTTTTTCTAAACTCATTTATTATAAGCCGTAGATCATGAGGAGCCATATGCCATTACCATGAAAACGTACTGACGCTCATTAAAAGGAGTGCAATAACATAAACCCGTGATTTACCAGCCGTACCAGCTGTAATTACTGTAACTGTTATAACGTAGAACATTTTATTGCACACCTTCTGATTTGAGAATTCGACCTGACCTGAGGTATACAGTAATTTGCAGCAGCTCTGAAAACAGGTTTATATTAACATGCTCGTTCTCATACAGTACGTTATCTTTTTATTTTTTTTAATTTTTTATAGCAACAACTTGCACAAGAATTTCTATAGCAGACGGTCCATAAACAAATTTTTAAATGTTTCCTGAGGATTTTTCGAAGACATTCATTCATGGATGGAGACTCTAAAGTCAGCATTTTGTAAAACTTTACCTCAGAGTTAGTATCAAATATAGGAAAGATTTTTTTAAAATTATTATTCATGATAGAAAACCTAGGTTTGCTATTTTTAGTCGCACTGTCTTTATTATTACTTATTCACAAACATTTCCATCTGAGGTAAACGAGGCTATGTCTTTACACTGCATATACAGTGTCTACAGTGTGGGTGGCATTAAAAATGGGTAATAAAGTCCATATTTCTAATACAAATGTATTGAAACAAATTGTAAAATTAAAACAAATCTTTAAATTTCAAAGTAGACACAGATGGCATCAACCAATTCTCTCAAACGGTCTTCTGAAGGAATTCGTTTGGGATATTGCTGAGAACCCTCTGAATCCCTGCCTCCAAGTTCTCCAGTGTGCGAGGCTTTGTCCTGTACACCTGCTCATTTCCGTAGCCCCACAGGAATAAATCACATAAAGTGAGATCTGGTCTTCTTGGAGGCCTGCGTCATCCCATCCTGGAAAATGCTGGTCTAACCAAATATTGCCTAGTTAATATTGTCCTGTATACAAAGAAAAAATGGTACATTGGTCAGAACTCACTCTTTCAATGATATTTTTACATTTCATACATTAGAGGACCAGAAACCTCTCAGAGTCTCAGAATATGTCTACAGTATACAGTATGTATGTATGTATGTCCAGTCGATTTTGTCACAGTATCACACAAAACTGGTTGGACAGAATTAAATGAAACAAAAAAAAAAAACAGCAAAACTAACAATGGCTAAAATGCTCTGAGCTTGAAGCTCTACAAGCAGTTTGTTCCGAAACTGAAACTGTGGAGCTAATAATGTGAATCACAACTATGAGATAAACCCTAGAGTCCTTAGAGTAAACGTATCTGCAGCAGTACGAGTATGAGGCTTGAAAAATACCTGAACTGAGAGCACAATGTAGTGCGCTAAAATCAAAATGTTGAGTAAAAGTGTTATGCGTCTGATTTTAATAATCTATTTTAAACAGGGAGTGTGTTTGGCTAATGATGAAAAGGAGTACAACGTAGCATAAACAAGGCATAAGAGCTTATTTTTAACTGAAATCTTTTAACCATTTTGCTCATCAATGATGGATACTAATGCTAGTATTTGTATAAAATTGCTAGCTTAAATGTTTAGCCTAAAATGTTTAGCCTTGCTAAGCTTCCTTGCTCGCAGTCCGATCCGTATGTCTCGGTTGCTTAGCAACAATGTTGTCACAGCTTTAACCACTTCAAATATAAACATAAAATAAATCACATGATGGACTTACCAAAACAACAAAATTGACTAACCCTCAGATATGCCTAGTTTGAGGTTATAGCATTACAGCTGTTGTGCTTATACAAAACAAGGTGGTCTCTTTGCGGAAGAAACTAGCCCACATCCAGTCATCTCTTTTATGTTCACATAAAAAAAACACACATTCATCAGCTCAAGCGTGTCCTCCCTTTGAATCTTTGCATAACAGACTATTACATTCCTCCTTATGCAAACTGCCTGTAAAACTCGACAAGGTCGCAGCCCTTTGTTGTTTTCTCAGCTTCGCCTCAGGCTAGCAGACAATTTTTGAAGCGCCCAAATCCCTCGTGTCTGCAACGTGGCTACCAAATGAGTCTCTCCTCTTGTTATACAATGCCCGTGTTTGCATCAATAAGTGTGAAACGGACTAAGAAGTGTATTGCTAATCATTAGCCACATGTCAAGAGGAAAAAAAACATGTCAAAGGTCAGGAGGGTGTTTACATCTCGATTGACAAACGCTCCAGGGTATCAGATAGCTCCTGAGATGCTTCCGAAGCCGGAGAAACATGGATAATGCAAGAAGCTTGAATCTGAAAGACAGCATGTCAATTACACTAGGCTGTCATGACAGATTAATCACTCCTATTAGACCGAAGACGTCAAAGTTTTTTTTTTTTTTTTTTTTGGAATTTTTTAGGGATGGAATGGTGTAAATATAGAATGTAAAATTTGGTTTTATATAAATTGTAGTAGGCCATTTTTACAAGGCATGTTCAAGTCAAACTGGGACTTGCGATGAAATTCTGACAGAGAGGAGACTCTAAAACATTTGAATTTTGCAAAAGCCATACATCCATGAATGACCATCCCTGGTGGCTGCAGTTATTCCCTTGAACATTCAGGGAGTCGAATGTCTGATCCCTCCAGGAACTCTGCTGGAACTTACTGTCAAATCCTTCCTATGGCCCTAACCTGCTCCACATGTTTGAGCCATTAAAGGAATTCCTGGGAGGCTAGCGTTTCAGACTTGAAGCAGGCAATCCGATCAAGGATCCGAAGTACTAAGAACTTTCTACCTTGATGGTATCCAAGCACTAGTGGAACGCTGGGATAAATGCATTAGTGTGTCCGAGGGAAATGTATAGGGACATAACTGTGTTTTGTTATACTGCGCAATCAAAGGTCCCGGTTTCACTTGAACGGTTTTACCTTGCAACTAGCAAGTTATTAAACAGCAAAGTAGCAAAGGTGCTGATGTTTGCTCTATGACATTTTGGCAAGAAAAAATAAAAAACACTGTAGCAAGTGCTTCTATAACCGACTTAATCTACTGTATGTACCGCATAGTGTAGAGGTGAAATTAATAATCAACACTTCTTGTCACCTTTTCAGCTAAATCTTAATTGAAATCAAACTTCTCTTTCTGGAGCTATAGATCAGTTTGTAATGGCTAATGTTAAACATACAGTACAGTATAGCTAGCTAAGTTGGGAATCCTTAAGATGGCCGTACATCACCAGGGTCCAGGTTTGATTCCCACCTCTGTTCTGCTTGCATGTTCTCCCCGTGCTTGGTGGGTTTCCTCCCACAGTCCAAAGACATACAGATTAGGCTAATTTGAAGGTCCTGAATTGCCCGTAGTGTTTGAATGCATGTGTGAATGTTGACTGTAGGTCCCACAGTCCTAAAAATGGGAATAAATACAATGATCATCACCATTGATCATCATGGCCTCTACAAAGATTCCTAGATAGATAGATAGATAGATAGATAGATAGATAGATAGATAGATAGATAGATAGAAGGAATATGGTAAATAAAGCTACCTTTCTTGTAATTATCTTTACAGTATGAATGGAAAAGTAATTAAAAATATTTAATTATTTGATTTGATTATTTGAGCAAAAAAGGTGTGCTTTAATAGCAATATGCTGCGACATGTCTCTGGAGGATAGCATGCATATACAGTATGTACTTCCTATAAACGCAATGCATAAATATGCAGGTGTAGAATTTTAGGTTCTGATTTTCAGACGTCTTCTAAAAGAAGTGCAAAACTCCTAATGAGTTTTTTTTCCCGTCATACAGAATTTCCCCCTGTGACAGCGAGTTAGTGAAAGGAACTTGTGAAAGCAGAGAAGGCCCACAGTCGCGCTCCTCACTACGACTCGGTGGCCTTGAGGCGTTTCCTCATGTCTGACAAATTGCCATTACTCTCCTGATGTGTACTCTGTAACAACCTCTGAGAGCAAGACCAAGACAGAACGCTCAACAGAGACATAGAAAAAAAAAAAAAAAAACAAGAGAGCGAGAGACTGGAAGGTCAATCAGTGTACATCTTGATATAAAACCTTACATAATGTACAGCAGGGTGCAAAAGTCTGACTACGCCACCAAAAAAACAGCTCTTTACATAATCACTTGTGAAAGTAACGAGCTGATATAGAGTCATAATATAGAGTTAATCTTATCACTTTATGACCAATACGATTCAAAGCACAGGCAAGCCTTTGTGAAATTTAGACACACACACATACTGTACACACGGTAACACATACTGTAGTCATGCTTCTTAGATTATTCACTGGTGATGATCTCTCAGTTTAGTCCCCGTCCAAGGCTTCTCCAGGACTGAAGTCATTACCATCGATCATAATATTCACTTGGAGGTTTTCCAAATCAAACAAGAATCACTGCAAATAGTAAATAGTAGTCTAAGGGCAGTTGTAGAATTGTAGTAATACACTTAATTGTCTGATACACTTAACTACAAACAAAACCTTTTTAATAGTAAGAGCATTAGGATTTGGTAAAAAGTACAAGAGGCATTCAAAGTCAAACCAGGATTTCTGATAACAGTGCAGAACAACAGAACACAGTTATAGGAGTGAAAACCTCCCTCAGTTCTCCCCCAGTTCCCTCGGTTCTCTATATAAAGAAGCTGTTCCTGCAACCATAACCACATTTGGCTGTCCAAAATTCAAGTTGTTGTTGGACTTTTTTGCCCATGTGCCCATCCTGACGCAGGTCTTCCATTTTATCCAGGACCGGCGCTGCATCCAGTGGCTGGGGTTTGGGCATTGGGTGGAAACTGAAACTGGCCCAATACACTCATGGCGGGCAAGAAATCTACCATTGAGCCACCAATGCCTACATGTTTCCTTACAGTTACAAGAGTGAAAACCTCCATTGGTTCTCTACATAATCCACTGCATTTATCCCAGTATTTCATTAGGTTTTCTCAGTATGCCAGAGCCAAGATCAGACTACCAGCTTCACATCTGAAACACTGGCCTCCCAGGAACTCCTCTTACATGTAGAAGCGAGATCAAAACTGTTTAGGGATAGAAAACTCCCAGTCATGTTCCTGTAATGTGCACGTGATGTTGGTGAATGATTGTGTGTACAGTTCCCACAGACAGATGTCTGTCCATCCTGCAAGCTGGTGACAAGTTATCCATTGTTCCACTCGCTGAGTGTTCACTGGAACGAGCGCAGTGGGCTCCGAGCCACTTCAACTGGAATTAGCCTTCATTAAAAAAAAATAAAAAAAACCTTACAGACTACACCTTTCAAATGTTTTACTGCGGCTAAATGTCTCCACCATACTGCGCTTGATGTCTGCTGTAAACATCAGTTGGATTTATGCCCCAATTCATGAGAAATGTAATCACAAGTCCTGGTTTGACTTGAGCAACCTTATAATTCAGATCATATACAACAGCATAATGGCAAAACCCCTTTCTTTGCCTGTGGACCAGTTTTATTCCCAGGCCTGCAACACAGGTGCGCTGTCTGTCGTTGCCCCATAACGATAAGATCTGACACTGAGCATGTGAGACGGCTGCGGGACCCTAACCTGAGATGTATTCGGCTCTTCCACCTGGGTGGGCTGTGAGCACTGGAACGTGCCGAAGGCGGGCCTGGAGGGGGGCTACCTGTTCCCAGCTGTGATTGGAGCCTGAAGCCAACGACTCATAGACGAGACTACCTCTGCTGAAAGACGACGGTGTGTTTGACCCTGGAGGTACGGACAGACAAGAGATTAATTACAATGGGATAAATGGAAGTTGCGCTAGACTGAGGAAAAGAAGGCGCACCATGGATGATGTGCAATGTGTTAAACACGTGTTTGGCGTCATGAAAGATTAAAGCTTTTGCCAAAACGGTTTGTAATCACCCATACAGTATGGATGAACGTGTACAAACAGAGCTGAAATATGATGATTTGTGTTGCAGTACTGTACATGCTTCCCGTGCGTACTGTATATGGACTGTAGAATTATCCAATCGGATGATGGCAAGACTGGAAGAGTGGCTTTCATTATTGCCTCACGTTCCTGTTTCTGGCTGACTAGAATGTAACTCAATGCACTCTTCCGCTATGTAATGCCAAAACCTTTGAGTTTGATGTATTTTGCAATTTGAGATGCTTTTCTGCTTAGTATGATTGTTTGAATTTCCATAGACATCTCATCAGCTGAGATAATCTGATCTGGCCATTCTCATTGCAGGGAAGAAGGTGTCCCTGCAACCATAACCACGCTTGGCCAAACTCTAAGTTATTGTTGTTGGTCTTTTGGATGCTCCCATTGAGGGGTCACTACAACCGATCCGCACACTACTTGGCACAAGGTTTTTTTTAGCCGGATGCCCATCCTGATGCAGGTCTTCCATTTTGTCCAGGCTTTGGACCAGCACAGTGGCTTAGGTTTGGGCATTAGGACTAAACCTGGGCCTTCCACATGGCAGGCAAGAAACCTACCATTGAGCCACCAATGCCTATGTGTATAAACTCTATACTGTACATGCATTTAGGCATTAGGCAGACGCCCTTATCCAGAGTCACTTACATTCTTATCTTATTATACATCTGAGCAGTTGAGGGTTCAGGGCCTTGCCAAGGGCCCAACAGGGACTATTTGGTGGTCATAGGATTTTAACCTGGGACCTCCCGAATCATAGTCCAATTCTTTAACCACTGAGCTACCCCTGATCTCATACATGACTACACCAGGACATGAGTGATTTTCTGAAATACAGTACTCAAATCCTAAAACATCTAAGATCAACTGAAACTCTCGACCTGCATCTGCACGATTTGTATGCATGGTGGAGCTGCCACTCGATCGGCTGATTTGATAATTGCATGAATACGCAGGTGTCATTATGCTCCGATTAAAGTGGTCAGTGAGTGTATATTCTTCGTAATCTGCTCTAGTGTTGTGCTGATATTTAAGGCGCCTTAACATGCAGTCTACAAAGCCAGCCTACTTAATTATACTGTCGAGTTAACATGAAGCGCCCCGTGCTGGGCTTGTAGTTAATGTTTGTAATTACAAATGCTGTCTCGTATATTTATCGTATCATGCTGCACTTGTTCTTGTTCACTCTTGCACAGCTGTATTATCTTGTACGTAGCAACAACAATGCTTTAAACAGGGATGATGATTATGATGATATAGAAATGGACTTGAGTTTATTGTACTGTACTGTATGTGTACATGTTCAGCTAGTAACAGGATAAGGAGATTGTTTGTTTGTTTTTACTTAACTGTATTTCATTTGATCAAATCCCTCATAGAAAAGTATACGTTTTAATTTCATACATATGAAGATACTATGATAAGTTGAAACACAGTGGAAAGAAAAGAAATGAAATAATTCATCTGCATTAGAATGCTACTACTGCCATCTGCTGGTGAGGACACCCTTTGAATAGAGTGTATTACCTAATCTAGGTTGACTGACCTGTATTTTTAAAAAAATCCATTCAAGATAATAAATAAATAAATAAATAAATAAATAAATAAGATGTCACACTAATGATGTGCCCTTTTGCTCCACACACATTCAATAGGATTTTTGATTAAAACAGGTCCCTTGATTGCATGCAACATATGAAACATAGCAAAGTCCCCTCCACATTGATCAGTTTAAAGGGCAATCTATTTTCCTTCTCGTGTTATTACCTAGTTTGTGATCAATGCTTTGTTAGTGTGTGTGTGTGTGTGTGTTGTTTGTGTATAAAACTCCAATATGAATCACTGACTGGTTCTCACCTAGCCAAGACCCAAAAATCCATAAGATTTATAAATGAATATGGTTTGATGTTTCAATTCTGTTTCATGGCCTTGGGAACTTGCTGGAAAAAAAGGCACATGCTTCATACAGAAATGGGCTTTTGTCTGAAGCATTTCCTCGAAGCAGATCCTCTATACAAAAAGGCCTTCGTGTGGATGGGCTGAGAAATGATTTTCGAAAGATTCAACCTTTTTGAATGACTCCTTCTAAAGTAGAAGTGCACTTTTAAAAAATATTATACAGACCAAAAGTTTGGTCTTTTTCCCATTCAAAGAGGTTGAATTTGTATTATGGCAAGAAAAAAGCAGCTAAGTGAAGGAAAAAAAACAAGTGGCCATCATTACTTTAAGAAATGAAGGTCAGTCAGTCCGAAAAATTGGGAAAACTTTGAAAGTGTCTCCAAATGCAGTCACAAAAACCATCAAGCGCTACAAAGAAACTGGCTGACATGCGGACCGCCCCAGGAAAGGAAGAGTCACCTCTGCTGCGGAGGATAAGTTCATCCGAGTCACCAGCCTCAGAAATGGCAGGTTAACAGCAGCTCAGATCAGAGAGCAGGTCAATGCCACACAGAGTTCTAGCAGCAGACACATCTCTAGAACAACTGTTAAGAGGAGACTGTGTGAATCAGGCCTTCATGCTAGAATATCTGCTAGGAAACCACTGCTAAGGACAGGCAACAAGCAGAAGAGATGCGTTTGGGCTAAAGAACACAATATATATAATATATATATTTTAATTCCTTATGTCTTGCTGAGTTTACCTGAAACTGAATAAGAAGGTGAGGAGGTGTTTTGAGCAAGTGTCACTCACTCACTCATCATCTATACCACTTTATTCAGTGGGGACCTGGAGCCTATCCCAGAAGGCTTAGGGCACGATGCAAGGTAAACCCTGGACAGGTTGCCAATCCATTGCATACACTCACTCACACTCATTCGCACACTACGGCCAATTTGGGAACGCCAATTAGCGCAATCTGCATGTCATTGGATTGTGGGAGGAAACCGGAGTACCCGGAGGAAACCCAAGCACGTGGAAACTCCATGCACACAATTCCATGCTGAGAAACCAGCCTGGCCGGGAATCAAACCTGGACCCTAACCACTACATCACTGTGCCACCTTGAGCAAGAGTGTTGGAGCAAATTTTACCGCCAGAAGAGAAAAAAAAAAAAAAAACGCCCCACCATAACCACAATGTATTATATACAGGATCAAGAGAGGTGTAATCTCTAGTCGGTGTATACCCTGCACAGGGTGCCAGTCCACCGCAGGACAAACACTAAGGGGATTTGGCTAATTGGTGAATTTGGAGACACCAGTTACTGTACACTACCCTGCATGTCTTTAACATGTGGGAGGAAAACCGGAGTACCCGGAGGAAACCCACCAAGCACTGTGAGAACATTCTGTTTCCCAAGTGCCACCACTTTGCACTGTACAATATTATTCTGGCGGTGGATCAATCAGAATGACAAAATACTCATTCCACTCACGTATACAAGACAATCAAAAG
Organism: Clarias magur; assembly: GCA_013621035.1. NCBI lineage: Eukaryota > Metazoa > Chordata > Actinopteri > Siluriformes > Clariidae > Clarias > Clarias magur. The sequence goes on from QNUK01000006.1 coordinate 5,080,279, forward strand.
GATGAAATCAAATGCAGGAATCAATTCACTGAGGTCTTAATGCTCATTACTAATACAAGTGCTAGTCACAGTGCCAGTAACTAAATGTGTCTGCATATGACAGCAAGTTGGCCAGTGGGATGTTGTAAGTATATAATTAATCACTTGATTAAATCATTAGCGAAGAAGCAACATTAGCTGGCAGTCTGATGACTTTGTTGCATTTGCATACAAACAAGGACTTATTGCTATTATGCAAGAACTGGGACTGTGGTGGAAAAACAAACAAGAGAGAGACAGAGAGAGAGAGAGAGAGAGAGAGAGAGAGACTGCTATATGAAAATATTGCCTTTTTAAAATGTATTCCATAGCCATTTCTTTTTTACTATGTTGAAGAACCTATAAGGTAACATTCAGCCAGGTCATATGTAATACTTTCTGCTTTACAATACAACACTCTAGGACAAGTATTCATTCATCTCTATAGAGTACGACACTATCTTGTAGTGCATTGTGGGATGCTGCTAATGCATGTGAGTTCCATTGCTTGAGGGCACGAGCTACATCGGGGAACCTTAAGAAACAGCCTCATTAGGTTTACTGAATATGGGGCAGACTCCAAATTTCCTTACAACTGTTACGGTTTGCCCGAAGACTTGTTTCCGAGAGCATAAAACATTTATGTAGGAACTCTCTCAGTGTGCCAGTAGCCATGTGATTCTGTTTGTATATAGTGTATGGTATACATGTGTGTTTTAGAAACTGTTGTGCTCATCGTTATTTGTATTTCAGTAGAAGTATAGAAATCCTATGAGAATTTTAAAGAACTTGACATTTTTTTTCCCTGTTTTGTTGTTTCTCTTTTGTCTTTCTGTTCTTTCTTTCTGATTTTTTTTATTTTTTATTTGAGGATTTAATTACCCGTTGTTCATACCACAATGCTTTTGGAAAATGGAGGTGCATCTAGGGGTCATGTGTACTCACTCACTCATCATCTATACCGCTTTATCCTGTATTCAGGGTCATGTGGGGCCTGGAGCCTATCCCAGGAGACATAGGCGGGGTACACCCTGGACAGGGTGCCAATCCATCACAGGGCATACACACATACACACACTCATTCATTCACACACTACGGGCAATGTGGGAGCGGCAATTATCCTAATCTGCATGTCTTTGGACTGTGGGAGGAAACCGGAGTACCCGGAGGAAACCCACCAAGCACGAGGAGAACATGCAAACTCCATGCACACAGAGACGGGAATCGAACCTGGCTGAGACTCGAACCTGGAGGTGCAAGGCGACAGTGCTAACCACTACACCACCGTGCCGCCTAAGCCACAGGAAGTTGCGTCATGTCAACTAGATTTCTTCTTAGTTCAGTAAAAACGGTTCACTGCTCATCAAATACATACACATACTTGTAATCTTACTACTGAGTAACATCTAGTGTGTCAGGAGCAGTGCAAGGTCAATACTGAAACACAGACTGAAATTTAAAAAGAGAAAATCATGAAATATGAACACTGTTTCATTCCTACACTTACAGCAAGACAAACACTTGAATCAGTAATCAGGTTAGACGTTAAGTAGTTGATGTAACCTAATGTTTTAATTTTATAAGACTCTCTCTTTCTTTATTTTTTTCCCCTTCTCCATACAGGTATCTTGCCTCAGGTCTGTGTGCATGGAGTTTGCATTGCTTGGAAACCGACCTTGCTTTCTTCCCACTCCCAATGTCTTTTGGCTGCTCCCATCAAGCGGTCGCCACAGGAGACCATCTGATCAACACAACAACCTTACCACAGGTTTTACGTCGAATCCCCGTTCCTGAAGTAACCCTGCCATTTGACCTGGGCTTGGGACCAGTACTGCATCCAGTGGCTGCGGTTTGGTTATTGAACCCGGGTCTTTCTCATGGCAGGTGAAAAATCTCCCATTAATTCAAAATTTTAACTGCCATTTCTCTATCGCTGTAGTGTATGATGAGGTGATGAGGTTTTTTTTTACATTTCTCCACCTGCAATATTGACGTCATTTGGATGTTTTTCAGTAGGTGGCGCTGTTCGACTGTACAGAGCACATTTGATCCTTCCTACAGGAATATACCACAGAATAAAGAGATAATAAGTGACAACAAATTGTTGTTAATAAATTACCCTTTATAATCTAACTGCATTAGTGTTTCATCAGCTGTATTTTTAGCAGTTTGATGGAAAATAATTCTGTGTTTTGGCAAAATGACAATGGCTATATTTATATATCATTTATATATTATTCATATATCATGGTATATATATATATATATATATATATATATATATATATATATATATATATATATATATATATATACATTAATTGCAGTTGACAATGTATTTTTTGAAGTTTGATGAAGGAAAAAGAATAAAATGTTTTTACTATGTGTGTGTTCGTGTGTGTGTATAATGTGTATATATAATTAAAATTAATATACAGTACATTATTACATGAATAAAATACCTTTTTACTGCTAAAAATACTGGCATTGTCTATCCCATTTGTTTTTACTTTTTTACATAAATAAAATATATAAATTTAAATAAAATAAATAAATAAATAAATATTTTATTTTAAAAATAAAATATATTTAAATATATATATAATATATTAAAAATAATATTATAACATTCGGGCATTAAACACCGTAATAATGAATGGCCATTTTCTTATTTATTTATACCTATTTATTATTAAAATAACAGGCATGCACAGATCATACGAAGAGCAGGTTGTCCAATCAAAACGTCAGGTGCGGGTCACGTGATTCCAACCGGCGTTAACTTCCTCGTTTTGAGTTCAGTGCGCAACTTACTGTATGTTGCACCATAATATCTAAATGTACTGTATGTATTTGTTTGTACATGAAGCGAGGACGCTGTTTGTAATTCGACGCAATGCTGCTCTGCTAATAAATCATTTCTCGTGTCAGGTAACCTTGAATGCTCCATCTGGGATATGATAATACGAGTGAAATGTGCTGTTTGTACGGCGCGCGCGGAGTGTTTGTTGTTTGGCTTTGAATGCTGCTACCATTATAATGATGTTATTATACACTTCACCTGCGTGAGCTTGTGTGTGCACTGACTTTTTATTCTCACCCATGCATATCCTTCACTTGTAAAGCAAAACACTGACAGATTCCTCTTGCATTTTGTTTGTTTGTTTTTGTTTGTTTGTTTGTTTATTACTACTCTGGCCAAAGTGAATATTTCCCAAGGTGATTATGTGTGTCTTTGTTAATTTCACCCCACACAGAACGATGTCTCCATGGATCCTGTTCATTCTGCTGTGCGCCCCTCCTTCACTTTGGGCTGCTTCGAAGCCTAATTTCGTCCTAATGATGGTGGATGATCTGGGAATAGGAGACCTTGGATGCTATGGAAACACCACTCTGAAGTAGGCTGTGTGGCGTCACTGTCGGCTTTCATTTAAGCCCTTCAGGGACCGAGGCGCCTTTTTTTCTTTCTTCTTTTTTTTTTTTTTTTTCAATACACACCAGCTCGGCAGCAGAAAGCAAAAAGTGATGTCTAGAACTCAAACAAACAGCCGTACTGGAAGGGCGACTGGAACGAATACGGAGGTGCTAGTAGTTATAAAGGTTGTCAGGGCGGTAACGTGTGATTTAATCAGCCGCTTCATGGGGTTGTCATAGACGATGACCCGCTCTGTGTAGGCAGAGTGATATGGATGAGGCTCCCGTCGCATGGCGTCCCACCTCCCCATATCCGTTCATTAAAGTGTCATTCCTTTTAGGAGCGTTGACTGAGAAGGAGATGGGAAGCGGCAAGTGTCCTTTTAACGTTTGTATTTCCACTGATGAAGAGCTGCCACAAAAAGTTTGCGTCATCTGCCGAGAAATAAGTACAGGATAGTTGAGACGCACAACTAAATAAGATTCATGGATTAAATGCCACAACGCTGGAGACAATGTTTCAGGTCTAAGAAGGACAAACTTGGGCTAATAATCGCAGTTCTTGTATAACATTTTTACATCCATATACAATAATTAATTATTTATTATTAATTAATTATTCCTATGTACGGTATGTGCTGTAGGTGTGAGTGTTTTGTTTTAATTTTTTGTTAAACAACTAAACAATTATAAGACAATAATTGGATCCTTGAAACATCAACTTTCAAGGATTGAGTAAAATGTATTAATGTACATACTTAGCATATAATGCATTTTATTGGCCATTATTTTCACATGTTCAATAATTGTACACCAGGGTATAAATCAGTCCAATGATCGATAAGTAACAAACTCCCAGATGAATATCGAGATCAGAACTAATTTGTTTAAATGAAAGAAAAAAAACACAAGCAACTTTTTCAAATTACAGGTAATGTAAAAAAAAATTCTCTCACTCCAAATTTTATTCCATAAATACATGTGAATCTATTATACTTTTTAGAAACATTGTGATTTAAAATAAGTAAAATTGTTTGCAAGTGGAAGGAAATTCATTCATTCATTCATTTATTTTCAGCGGCTGCTTTGTTCTCGGTCGGAATGGAAAAGGAATCCTTATGCTTTACTAGAGCTGTGCAATTTAATTATTATGCAATTCAATCAATCTTTGGTGGTCGGTTTTTGACTCAGAATTGATTAAATATCCTTTAAACTATTTAGAGGTGGCATGGTGGCGTAGTGGTTAGCCCAGTGGCCCACATCTCCAGGGTCAGGGTTCGATTTCCACCTTCGGCCCGCGTGTGTGGTGTTTGTATTTTCGTCTTGTGCCTGGTGGGTTTCCTGTGGGTACTCCGGTTTCCTACCACCATCCAAATTGCCTGTAGTGTGTAAGTGAATGTGTGCTTGTGTGGCCTGTGATGGATTTGCACCTTGCCTTGTACCTCGTGGGATAGGCTCCAGGTCGCCTGCAAGCTTTGTACAGGATAAGCAGTATAGAGAATGAGTGAGGTATTGAATTGAATTGAATCAAATCGAATCAAAATTAGCAATGCCCAGGAATTATATTGAATCCAATCGACAGTCTAACTACAATTCACAGCTCTAATCCGGACTAAGATCAGGCCCTACCAGTGGTAGAGGCAACCAATATACTGTTAGACATATCACGGCAATATTGCTTTGGCAATATACAGTATGGCAGGCAATTTTGCTTGTCTTCTGATTCCAGTTGTAGTTTGGACTCTAGGCTGAACTGATACTTCTGGAGCTTAGAGAATGATACCAAAGTATGCAAATTATCCAAGATCTGAAATGTTGAAGCATTCAGAAAACATAATGCGGCATGTAACACTGTGCTCTAAAGTACGTCAATGATTCGAGCTGGACATAATTTTAAGCAGTTGCTTCCATAAATGATTGTGGTGAGAGCCTGACTTCCATTATTAGTTAGGTAAATTATTGGAAACCAAAGAAACAGACATTTGACACGTAACACAATTTTGCCGATAGACTCAATGTAGGGTGAGTGGGAAATCTGGGTAAATTGTCTTTTCTGCTGAAGCATGTAATTAACGGTTGATATGATAAAGTCGTTAGGACCAAATCGGCTGTCAGGCAGGAAAAATATTCCCTTATTCATCATTTGCTGCAAAGAGAGAAGCGAACAGGTTTTGCTGTAATGGATGTGCATTGTGTTTTGCGCTGCAGGACCCCTCACATCGACAGGCTGGCAGAGGATGGAGTGAAGCTGACCCAGCACATCGCCGCCTCTCCTCTGTGTACACCCAGCAGAGCTGCCTTCCTCACCGGCAGATACCCCATACGCTCAGGTCAGCATTAGCTCCCCGACCCGCTGTGCAACCTGGGAGGAGGAAATCTAGTTATTTTAGTGAATGGGTGGTATGATGTGCTTTAGTGCAGAAGATTTACAGGGCTCTGTGCTAAAACTGTCAGACAATAGGGTTTTCATTATGATGGCTTACTTCTATGTAGAGAGAGAACATATGCTGTATGTTTTCAGACTAGACCTTGTTTTTGGACAAGTCTTTAGGCAAGCATATTACCATGTTGTTGAAAACAGTGAAAAAAATGTCACTAACAAGGCAGGCACTAAACTTAGAGACGGGGGGATCAATACAGTTATGAATCGTAAATCTTTTGTGTGGTGATTAACATATCGTCACACTGACTCCAAAATATATATTTTTTAAAAACAAGAACTGGTCGATCAGCCATTGACGAGAAACTGAATTTAATTTTAATTCTACTTGTTAGAAAAGACGGTGTGAGGCTTGAGGCAAAACTGAAATGTTTTTTGTTACATCATGTTAACAACATGCAAGTTTTTTTAAATATATACTTTGGATATTTCCTTCACAGGAAAATGGCACTTGGGCCTGAACTGCTGGTTTTCAGTTTGATTGGCCGGTGATCAACCAATCAGTTTAGAAGAAATAATTATGGCGGATGACATGACAGAGATACATGCTCCTCAGTGAAAATTTATTTATTTATTTTTTTTTTATTTATTTTTAAGATAAATGTTAAACTCTTGTATTTTAAGTTAGTTCGTATTGTTTATATGCTTTGCTTAGTTTCTAAGTGAGAAAACTAATTTTGTAAAGAATGGGCTATGTTTAAGTAATCAAGAGCTTTAAAATTGTAACAAAATTGAGGCAACAATGTAATATCGAATCTCGATATTTATAAAATCGTGATACTCACTTATAGAATCACAGTTTTAATTGACTGAAGTATCATGATAGTGTTGAATCGGGTGATGACTGGTGATTTCCATCCATACTAAACATGTATACATTTATTCATTCATTCATTCATAGCCTATTCCAGGAGCATGAGGCGGGGTGCCAGTCCTTCGCAGGCCACAAACACAAGTGAAAACACTAGTTAGTCTAATCTGCATGTCTTTGGATTTAGGAATTAGAAAACCAGAGTAAACCCAGAGGAAACCTACCAAGCATGGGAAGAACATCCGAATTCCATGCACACAGACCCTGAGGTGGGAATCAAACTCTTGACCATGGAATCACTGCTTGGTGTCAGTGCTAACCACTACCCCCCTATAGACACCCCTCCACTTAATATTGTGGTACTGGAAAAGAAGTATCTTAACCATTAAAAGAAATACACACACATTTGGTTGTTAGCCCCAGAACTGAACTAGGCAGATGTTAACAAAAACCTAGCATGCTTAGCAATAAACAGAAACAACCCTAAAACCATGTGCTGATACCACACATACAGACACAGACAAACAAACAAGACATT